>SJYX01020991.1:425271-563607 GCA_006410675.1 Oreotragus oreotragus | reverse complement strand
AAGAATCAATGCTTTTGAACTGTGGGGTTGGAGAAGACTCTTCAGAATCCCTTGGATTGCAAACACGTCTAACCAGTCCATCATAAAGGAAATCACTCCTGACTATTTATTGGATGGACTGATGCTGAAACCGAAAGTCCAATACTTGGGCCACCTGATGTGAAGAACTGACTCATTTGAAAAGACCCTGATGCTGGGAAAGATTGAAGGTAGGAGGATAAGGGGATGAGAGAGGATGAGATAGTTGGATGGCATCACTGACTCAATGGAGATGAGTTAGAGCAAGCTTTGGGAGTTGGTGATGGACAGGGAAGTCTGGCATGCTGCAGTCCTTGGGGTCGAAAAGAGTCAAACATGACTGAGCAACTGAAGTGAACTTAAGTGGTACGTCTTTTGAATTGGCAGGCGGATTCTTTACCACTGAGCTACCTGGGAAGCCCTCATAATGGTAATAGAATCAAAAATAAAATGAATATTCCCCTTTCATGTTTTAGAGAATTGTATAATACCTCTGTCCATGCCTGTTATAAGTAATTTTAAGAAGATTGAACTTGTTGGGGAAGGGACAGCATTTGCATTTACTTCCATGAGCGTACATGTGTTGGTACACTATGTATACTCACATTCATTCACTTTACCACTGTCTTCATCTGCTGTTTTCCCTCTTCACTTATGCGCTTCTTGCTTCCCCTCCTCCCTTGGGTTGACACTTCCTCCCTGGAGTTGACTCTTAGCTTTTTCAAATTCTTGATCTAAAATAGCAAAGGCATCACTGTATTTGCCTACCAGGGCCATGCTTGTCCTAAATTTATATATTTCAACTCAGCTAGTGTTTCTTAAAAACTTTTGACCAGAAATACATTTTCTGTACACATGTATATATGTGTAGATACAGTTACATACATACACACATTTCATGAAAATATGCTTACTTTTATTACCTGAAATTCATATTCACTGTACCACTTTAATGGTTTTCATGACCCCAAACAGATTTTACAATCCGTCAACTGATCATGACCAAGAGTTTGAAAATCATTGTGCTAGGTCAATGGTGGCAGGAGAAAGGAAAAGAAACTCTTGAATTTCCTCCATTTAAAGGCATAATTCATTGTTAGATACTTCATGGGTTGAATAACCACTTTTTAGGATTAGGAAATAATATGTCCTTTAAGTGTACATAGTGGTGAGGAACCAAAAGCCTCTTAAGGTGAAAAAGAAAATGAAAAAGTTGGTTTAAAACTCAACATTAAGAAAACTAAGATCATAGCATCTGGTCCCACTGCTTCATGGCAAATAAAAGGGAAAAAAGTTGAAACATTGACAGACTTTATTTTCTTGGGCTCCAAAATCACTGCAGATGGTATGAAATTAAAAGACCTTAGAAGAAAAGCTCCGACAAACCTAGACTGCACAGTATAAGGTAGAGACCTCACTTTGCCAACAAAGATCCATATAGTGAAAGCTACGGTTTTTCTAGTAATCACGTACAAATGTGAGAGTTGGACAATAAAGAAGGCTGAGCACCAAAGAGTTGATGCTTTTGAACTCTTGTGCTGGAGAATACTCTTGAGAGTCCCTTGGACTGCAAAGAGATCAAACCAGTCAAAAGGAAATCAAACCTGAATATTCATTGGAAGGTCTGATGCTGAAACTGAAGCTCCAGTACTTGTGGCCACCTGATGCGAAAAGCTGACTCTGGAAAAAGACCCTGATGCTGGGAAAGATTGAGGGCAGGAGGAGAAGGGAACAACAGAGGTTGAGATGGTTAGATAGCATCCTGACTCAATGGAGATAAATTTGAGGAAGCTCTAGGAGATGGTGAAGGATGGCAAAGCCTGGCTTGCTGCTGTCCATGGGGTCGCAGATATTTGGACACAACTTAGCAACTGAACAACAGCAGCAGTGGATATAGGACATATCCTTAATTCAGAAATGTGAATATGTTAAAACGCTTGGGTTGTAGAACTGAAGTGAAATGAGCAGAATTGCTCACTTGGTATTGAGCACTGTTCTCTATGGATTGCATGGTGGGCCTGGTTGAATTCATGATAGGTTTGCAGGATAGCTATTTATGGATTAGTATAGATATGTCACTTTTCCAGAATACAGAACTGATAAAATTCAAGATCCTACTCCTCTAAAGCCTGCATTTTTGTAATGATCTGTCCCCGTGGATCATACCACTGTGGTTGAAATGTTACAGTCCTGGCTTTACCACCAGCCGGCTTCATGTGGATGTATATATTCACTATTCTTTTAAAAAACAGCAAGCCTTAGAAAAACATGGCTCACAATTTCTGCACCCAAGGAGCTTCTAGTTAGGGAAAAAAGAGACCTAAGTAGGTCAGCCAGACTCAGGATGATGGTTGGTGCTTTGGAGCTTAGAATGAGTTGCTGAGGGGAAGGAGTTTCACAGGGGAGGTTTTGTGGGGACTAACTCTTGAAGGACAGTAGATGAGATGGGATTTTCTCAGACAAGCCACCCAGCTCACAGGATCTGATTCTTTATGTGTGAAAATGAGAGACTGTACTGATTTATCCCTACGGTCTTAAACTTGTATCTGTCTGTGATCTCTCCTTAGCACCGAATCTCCATTATTTTGGCCTCTCTGACAACCAGAAACAAATTCTCCATCTCTGTTTAAATGCTTATGTTACCTCTTGAATTGCCCATTAAATTTCAGTTTCCTGTTTGAAGTACCCATTTGGTGTCAAGCTCCTGGAGGAGACTGACAGGCAAAGAACTCCATGAGTAATCAAATCTTAGCTATGTTGCCACTATTGTTTGACTAGCTGGGCACTTTCTTCCAGGAAAGTATCTTTTCTTATGATTTCATAATATCAAAATTACCTTTGAAATACAATAAGAAATAAACAATTTCCATCAAGGAAAGAAGTAAGTTTCTCTTAGTGGTGAGAATAAGATCAGAAATAAGGATAATAAAGAAGGAGAAGGGATTTGAAAATTAAAAGACACAAAGAGAAGAGAAAAATTAGATCATAGAAAGAGAGAAAACGCCTCTGTGTAAAATTACTGCCGTCACCTCGACGTTCTGGCTGGTAGGTTCTAACTCTGCCCCATGATTCACACATTAATATTATAGCTGTAGCCTCTTTTCCTCATGCTTTTTATTACCGCTTGAGAGTTTGCCTTCAAACTTGCTGATGACTGCCCACGTGATGAATCCCAGGCAATTTTCTATCCCCAGTGCCCCAGCCCTGGTATCTGAGCCTCCAGCGAGGAACATGACAGATGCCATCCCCTGTAGACAGTGCTGGTGGCATTCATGAATAACAAGTGGTGCTTTCATTTTTAAGTCTCTAAAGCAAAGTAAGCTCATTAATAGGACATTTCAGTGCATTGATTTAGGGCAAAGAAAGGCACCTCCTTAAGGCTGGATGAAAGTCAACTATCCAAGAAAGCTGTGGTATATATACTCAATGGCATATTACGCAGCCATTAAAAAGCATACATTTGAATTAGTTCTAATGAGGTGGATGAAACTGGAGCCTATTATGCAGAGTGAAGTAAGCCAGAAAGAAAAACACCAATACTGTATACTAACACATATATATGGAATTTAGAAAGATGGTAATGATGACCCTGTATGTGAGACAGCAAAAGAGACACAGATGTATAGAACAGTCTTTTGGACTCTGTGGGAGAGGGTGAGGGTGGGATGATTTGGGAGAAAGGCATTGAAACATGTATAATATCATATATGAAACAAATCGCCAGTCCAGGTTTGATGCATGATACTGGATGCTTGGGGCTGGTGCACTGAAATGACCCAGAAGGATGGTACAGGGAGGAAGGAGGGAGGGAATTTCAGGATGGGGAGCATGTGTATACCTGTGGTGGGTTCATGTTGATGTATGGCAAAACCAATACAATTTTGTAAAGTAATTAACCTCCAATTAAAATAAATTTAAAACAAAAAAATTTTAAAATAAATATAAAAAAATAAAATTCAGAAACAAGCCAACAACAACAAAAAAACCAAAGTTACTCTGGTTCTTCTTTTTCTTTTTGAGAGAAAAGTAAAAAATAATACGCTTGTTGAAATAAATGTGCAGAATCACTTAATACCCAGGGGGAAATCTCATTTTTTGGATTTTTTAGATTTATGCTTTATCACTAACATTTTCATTCTTCCTCTTTTTTCTTTTTATTGATGAAGTCTGATTTTTTTGGAAATGCTTCCCATTGGGTTGCATTCTCTTTAATATGGGAAGTTGCGTGCATAAGCATATCAATAGATGTATTATCACACTTGTGACATGCAGATCGTTATAATTTCTTCTGATATTTAAAACAGTACAAAAGATTTTTAATCAGTTGCATTGATTCAACCTGAAGAACTCTAGAATCTTCAGAGGTTAAATAACATGATTCTTGCAATAAACTGATTTCAGGCAAGCCAGTGATGGTATTTGAGCTCATAAAAACTAGGAAAAATATGAATATCTCTCAGGATAACTCCTGATAAAGTTTGTTCAGAAATGTTAGTTTTAGAAGAGCATAGGCTTATGGATGTTTATTGGAGGGGAGAGGTGAGATGGATTTAAAATTAGTATCAGAGTCCTTTGATGTGTGGTAGAAAATACAGAGATAGCTTACTATAGTTTGTGTTCTCCCTTATTTCTTGTTAAGGAACCCTCAGAAATGCTCT
This sequence comes from Oreotragus oreotragus, assembly GCA_006410675.1. Lineage (NCBI taxonomy): Eukaryota > Metazoa > Chordata > Mammalia > Artiodactyla > Bovidae > Oreotragus > Oreotragus oreotragus. Next base: position 558,931 of record SJYX01020991.1, on the reverse strand, counting down.
GTTTATGAAATTGCAATTGATAACAAAGTAAGAGCATCAGGTGATCTGCAGAGGTGTGATTACAGGTGCTGGGTTTCCTCAGCCTGAGCTCCATGGCCTTGTGGTAGAGTCCACAGTAGCTTGGCTCTAGTTCAGATACTGATATCTTCAGTTTTTAGGCCTCATTTTTGCTTCCCAGTTGTGTTCTAAAATCTCCAACTTGAATGGACTTAGTTGCCAAAGGAGAAAAGAGAAAATGGCTTACCAAATAGATGTGCTAACCACATAGAAGATTTCAAAGGTCGACATTGTTATCACCTATTTAGTAAAGTTTTACACTTTCGAATAAAGAATTAGTGATCTCAGGTTGCCTCAGCTTGCAAAGGCTTGGAGGGGGACTTGGGTTTCCAGCCAGAGACTGAGGCTGAGTTGTGGAGGTGAAAGCCCCAGATTCCTAGCCACTAGACAGTGGTTAGTGACAAGAGCCCTGGCCCTTCAGCTTCATAGACAAGGATTCCCACAAAGACAGAAAGTGGTGAAACAAATTAAGTATTTATTAAGAGGGGGAAAAAAGTACAGTCGTATGGATAGACACACAGGCAGACTCAGAGGGAGAACCCCTGAGTTGCATCCTTGTGGCAGTTTGAATTACTTTTATGGGGCATTTCTTCCATTTTTTCCTTTGGCCAGTCATTTTGATTTACCTGGTTTACGTGGGCTGCCGTCTATGGGGTCACACAGTCGGACACGACTGAAGTGACTTAGCAGCAGCAGCACGGTCCATATTTGGTATATCGCAGGATCCTCTCATGTGTGCACATACGTCTTAGCCAACATAGATTTTACTGAAAAGGTGTCTGGGTAGGGAACATCCTTTAACATAACTCTCCTTTGACCTCTGAGGAACCTTTTCTTCACGTGTGTGTTCGGGGAGGTCTCCTGACTTCGAGAATAAGAAATATGTGGACTGGGCAAGGCCAGCCTTTTCCCTTAATTGTCCTGGTATCCACAAGGAATGAACCTCCAGTTGCTTTATGCTGAGAAGGAGCCCGTCTACCTCCTGCCTCATGAGGAGCATGTGAAAGGCTTCTGCTTTGTCCACACCATCTGGTATTGAAAAGAATGTTTTTAAAAACAATTCTTTTTGTTAAATTTATTTCTAACAAGTGAAGGTATTTTGGCCAATTAGATTAAATCAGAAATATTGACTACCGCTCATAGCAGTGATGTTGCCTTAAAAAGGTTGAAATTACTAATGGTTTGAAACATAAAATAGAGAAGTGATCTTGAAAATAAAAAGGACTGATTCTCTTAGTTCTTTCCATCTTTCTCTTTTGGCTTTAAAAATTACTTCTGTGACAGAAAAGGAATTGACCACACAAAGGCTAAGCGTAAATAATCCTGAACCCACAAGAAGGAGAAAAACCCACAAAGTTAAGTTTCACACATGATCCCAGATGCTTGTTCAGTGAACTTTGTAGTTTGTGATTTTTCTAAAACATTTATAATAAATGTGTTTCCTTTAAATATAATGTTTACAGATTTTATACTGATTATCTTTTCTTTCTATTTTATCAAGCCTACTTATTTTAACCTTCATTTCTGCAGATGAAAGCCCCAAATTTCTAATATGGTGCTTGTGTTGTCTAATTAAGAAAGATCCACAGAATTCAAGAGAATCAAAACTTAATTCCTGGACACGGGTAAGTGTACAAAAGCCCTGTACTGCTTTAAATTCAATTGATTATTTTAAAGTTCTGCTTTAATTGTCTAGAAACTTTCAAACACATCCTTCACTGTTACATTATCTTGCTGGCTATAAAGTTTTTCAAGAGATTACATTTTTGTTTGATTGTGACTTGCGTATGAGATAGATCCTCAGGGTGAACTTCCCTATGCCTACAAAAGCTAATATTGAGTGGTTTTAGAAAGTTACTCTCAGATAATTGAAAGAATGTACTCTCTTTCCTTCTATTATAGAAACTGTTTCTTCCTTCCAGCCTACATTAAATACTTATATAATTCCTCTTCAGATACTTCTCTGCCTCTCTGAATCCATTCTGTACTAAAACTGAATTTTGTAAGTACCCTGGGAGTAGCAGTCTTTATTTTGTGTCCTAAAGTTGATACCCTGGGCAGTGTGCTCAGACTAGCATCTGGTACTGGTTGGCTATTGCTACAAACACCGTCAAATCAGATACCCAACCATGCTAGTTCAGGTAGCTGACAGCTTCCTGAATTCCTGCTGTCTGTTTCTGCTTTCTTTTGAATGATGGGCACAAATAGGAGAATTTTGTAAAGCTGTGCTTAGCTCCGCTCACCACCAGTAACTTGGCTGTTCTTTCTTACCTCTTGCTGTCCTGCTGCAGTAATCCGAAAGACTTACGTGAATGTCAGACTCCACTTACTATGCATATGGTCCAAATTAGCTGCTTAATATTATGAAATCACCCACCCAAATTAATGCACATGGTTTTTTCTGACTGATGATATCATTCCATTCACTGCTTTTTACCATTCTTTAGTTTTATACAAAGTGGCAGAGATGACAAAGACAGTGTATTTTTTGTTAGATTAAAAGGAGAATTGGAAGAACGGTAAGAAGTGAAAAGGATTGAGTGAGGGAAGGGGAAAAAAATGCACCTTTTAATTGGAAAGAAAGTTAATATTAGAGCTAAAGAAAGGAACTGATAAGTAGAATTAGGGAAGAAAATATCCAAAAAACAGGCTATAGAAGTAGAATAACATATTTAGTTTTTAACTTTTTTAATCATTGCTTTTGTTGAATGTTTGCTCTCAATGATTATTTAGGATATATATTTTTATTGGCTAGCTCACTCAGTCCTGGAATAGGCCATCTAATAAAGTATTTTTAGAGTGATCAGGTTCAGTTCAGTTCATTTCAGTCGCTCAGTCGTGTCTGATCTTTTGTGACCCCATGAACCACAGCACATCAGGCCTCCCTGTTCATCACCAACTCCCGGAGTCTAACTAAACCCATGTCCATTGACTTGGTGATGCCGTCCAACCATCTCATCCTCTGTCATCCCCTTCTCCTCCTGCCCAGCATCAGGATCTTTTCCAATGAGTCAGCTCTTCGCATCAGCTGGCCTAAGTATTGGAGTTTCAGCTTCAACATCAATCCTTCCAACCCAGGACTGATCTCCTTTAGGATGGCCTGGTTGGATCTCCTCACAGTCCAAGGGACTCTGCAAGAGTCTTCTCCAGTATTGCAGTTCGAAAGCATCAATTCTTTGGCACTCAACTTTCTTTATAGTCCAACTTTCACATCCATACATGACCACTGGAAAAACCATAGGCTTGACTAGACAGACCTTTATTGGCAAAGTAACGTCTCTGCTTTTTAATATACTGTCTAGGTTGGTCATAACTTTTCTTCCAAGGAGTAAGCATGTTTTAATTTCATGGCTGCAATCACCATCTGCAGTGATAAGTTTAACTTTCTTCATTTAACTAGTTATTATATTAGCCTAGTTTTGAATTTTTAGCCTTCCAGTTTATTCTTCAGTTCAGTTCAGTTGCTCAGTTGTGTCCGACTCTTTGCGACCCCATGAATTGCAACACGCCAGGCCTCCCTGTTCATCACCATCTCCCAGAGTTCACTCAGACTCACGACCATCAAGTCCGTGATGCCATCCAGCCATCTCATCCTCAGTTGTCCCCTTCTCCTCCTGCCCCCAATCCCTCCCAGCATCAGAGTCTTTTTCAATGAGTCAACTCTTCTCATGAGGTGGGCAAAGTACTGGAGTTTCAGCTTTAGCATCATTCCTTTCAAAAAACACCCTACCTTTTCTAAATCCAGCTTAAACATCTGGAAGTTCACAGTTCACATATTGCTGAAGCCTGGGTTGGAGAATTTTGAGCATTACTTTACTAGCGTGTGAGATGAGTGCAATTGTGTGGCAGTTTGAGCATTCCTTGGCATTGCCTTTCTTTGGGATTGGAATGAAAACTGACCCTTTCTAATCCTATGGCCAAGCTGAGTTTTCCAAATTTGCTGACATATTGAGTGTAGCACTTTTACAGCATTATCTTTTAAGATTTGAAATAGCTCAACTGGAATTCCATCACCTCCACTAGTTTTGTTAATAGTGAAGCTTCCTAAGGCCCACTTGACTTCACATTCTAGGATGTCTGGCTCTGGGTCACACCATCGTGAATATCTGAGTCATGAAGATCTTTTCTGTACAGTTCTTCTGTGTATTCTTGCCACCTCTTCTTAATATCTTCTGCTTCTGTTAGGTCCCTACCATTTCTGTCCTTTATTGAGCCCATCTTTGCATGAAATGTTCCCTTGGTATCTCTAATTTTCTTGAAGAGATCTCTAGTCTTTTCCATTCTGTTGTTTTCCTCTGTTTCTTTGCATTGATCACAGAGGAAAGCTTTTTTATTTCTCCTTGCTTTTCTTTGGAACTCTGTATTCAGATGGCTATATCTTTCCCTTTCTCCTTCGCTTTTCACTTCTCTTCTTTCACAGCTATTTGTAAGGCGTCTTAAGACAGCCATTTTGCTTTTTTGCATTTCTTTTTCTTGGGTTGGTGTTGATCCCAGTCTCCGGTACAATGTCATGAACCTCCATCCATAGTTCATCAGGCACTTTGTCTATCAGATCTAGTCCCTGAAATCTATTTCTTTCTTCCACTGTATAATCATAAGGGATTTGATTTAGGTCATACCTGAATGGTCTAATGGTTTTCCCCACTTTCTTCAATTTAAGTCTGAATTTGGTAATAAGGAGTTTATGATCTGAGCCACAGTCTGCTCCTGGTCTTATTTTTCCTGACTGTATAGAGCTTCTCCATCTTTGGCTGTAAATAATAATATAATCAATCTGATTTCTGTGTTGGCCATCTGGTGATGTCCATGTGTAGTCTTCTCTTGTGTTCTTGGAAGAGGGTGTTTGTTATGACACTGTACTGCATTCTTGAAAGTTGCTAGTAGAGTAAATGGTGAAAGTCCTTATCACAAAGAAAAAAAGATATGATGATAGATGTCAACTAGACTTAATGCACTGATCATTTCACAGTGTACAGAAATACAGGATCATATGTTGTACACTCAGAGGAGAAAAAAGTGATTCTTGAGTGAACCCTGAATTGTGTTTTGTTACTTTTAGTGTACCACATCAACATCAGGGCATTTCTACAGAAAGCATTCTGCTTTTCTAGGAAATCAGTGTTTTTAGACACAATGATGTTTTATACCTCAAGATTTAAGAGAGGTAAGGGACTCAGACTGAGAAGGCAATGGCACCCCTCTCCAGTACTCTTGCCTGGAAAATCCCATGGATGGAGGAGCCTGGTGGGCTGCAGTCCATGGGGTCGCTAAGAGTCGGACACAACTGAACGACTTCACTTTCACTTTTCACTTTCATGCACTGGAGAAGGAAATGGCAACCCACTCCAGTGTTCTTGCCTGGAGACTCCCAGGGACAGGGGACCCTGGTGGGCTGCCCTCTATGAGGTCGCACAGAGTTGGACACGACTGAAGCAACTTAGCAGCAGCAGCAGCAGCAGGGGACTCAGAAGAAATAGACAGTGGGTTTGGTACACCATAACTGCACTAGGTATTGGTCAGCCAAGGGGAACATGATTATGTCCATGTTATTAGTAATTTCTACTATTATTTGTTTCTGTTCTGTTTTGGATTTGAAAATGCTGGCCTGGTGCAGCTAGGATATCAAAATTTAGGGAAAGAATTATTGTCCACATTTGAATGGTGTTTTAAAATAGAAATTAGCATTTTTCTGGGGGTGATTAGTAAAACAGGAGAGGCAAGGGCAAATTCTGGGAAAAGACTAGAATAAAACCTTATTTGTTCAAAACATACAGTGAATAAATAATGAATTCAACAAAATACTTTTAGTTTCTTAAAAGTTGCTCTTATTGTTCAGTCCCTTCAGTTCAGTTTAGTTCAGTCGCTCAGTCGTGTCTGACTCTTTGCGACCCCATGAATCGCAGCACGCCAGGCCTCCCTGTCCATCACCAACTCTCGGAGTTCACTCAGACTCACGTCCATCGAGTCAGTGATGCCATCCAGCCATCTCATCCTCTGTTGTCTCCTTCTCCTTCTGCCCCCAATCCCTCCCAGCATCAGAGTCTTTTCCAGTGAGTCAACTCTTCGCATGAGGTGGCCAAAGTACTGGAGTTTCAGCTTTAGCATCATTCCTTCCTAGGAAATCCCAGGGCTGATCTCCTTCAGAATGTATTGATTGGATCTCCTTGCAGTCCAAGGGACTCTCAAGAGTCTTCTCCAACACCACAGTTCAAAAGCATCAATTCTTCGACTCTCAGCCTTCTTCACAGTCCAACTCTCACATCCATACTTGACCACAGGAAAAACCATAGCCTTGACTAGATGGACCTTAGTCATGTCCAACTCTTTGTGACCCCATGGACTGCAGCACACCAGGCTTCCCTGTCCTTCATTATCTCCTGGAGTTTGCTCAAAATCATGTCCATTGAGTCAGTGATACCATCCAACCATCTCATTCTCTGTTATACCCTTCAGTCTTTCCCAGCATCCAAGTCTTTTCTATTGAGTCAGCTCTTTGCATCAGGTTCCAGAGTACTGGAGCTTCAGCTTCAGCATCAGTCCTTCCAATGAATATTCAGGGTTGATTTCCTTTTAGATTGAGGATCTGATCTCCTTGCAGTCCAAACGACTCTCAATAGTCTTATTCAACATCACAATTCAAAAGCTTCAATTCTTTGTCATTCAGCCTTCTTTACGATTCAGCTCTCAGGTATATTACTTAACTACTGGGAGAACCATGGCTTTGAGTATATAGACCTTTCCTGACAAAGTGATGTCTCTGTTTTTTAGCACACTGTCTAGGTACGAAGCAAGCGTCTTTTATTTTCATGGCTGTAGTCAGCTTCTGCAGTGATTTTGGATCCCAGGACGAGCAAAAATTCCTTTAATTCATACTTTATTGTAAACATAGTTGTTTTTTCTACTCACTGTGCAGCTTGTGTTTTGAAAGATGTGTTTGAAGAAGGTGTCCTTTAAAAGACCATCGTCAACATCATGGTGACATTAGACTTCCCTCAGTTCAGTCTCCCCATGACGTCTATGATTTGACAACTGTCTGTGAACAAAAGTGCCTCTGTGGGAGCTGTGGGATCTAGCACCATATACTGGGTGACCCAGGAGGCGTCTTACTGTTGGAGGATGGAGAGGATGAAAGTGCCCATTGAAATAAGAAGGCATCTTAAGATCGAAAAGTAAGTCAGGCGGCTCCATGTAATCAGTGGAGCAGTTTATTATAGGGTAAGTTAATCACAGATGGAGTCTAGATTGGGTGGATAATGATCCAGAAGCGTTCACAGATCCACTCTGCATTGTTCAGGGGCCATAATTAAAATTAACCTAAGGTATGGGGACAGGTGCTTCAAAATAGGATGTGCAGTCCTAAGTGAAAATTTATGAATAGGTAACTAGTCTTGTTAACTCCAGCAATGTGTCGGGAAAGGTTTTCATCATTGTTTGGGAACTAGAATCCACTTAGTCCTAAGGATTATTAAATAATATCCCTTAAGTACAAAGCCCTTGACAATAGAATAGTGATTCACTGCACAGTACAGTTCTGGGTAGGGTCGGTGAAAAGACAGAAGAAACTGTATGGACCCAAAAGAGCATCAGTTATGCTAACAGCCATATACTTGATCACCTGTGTAAAAATAGGGTAATAGGCAGGGAGACTCTGGTTTAGGATGGGGAACAGCAGGAACCTGTGAACCTGCTCCATTTCTGGAGCACCTGGAAAGCACTGACTTGGGCAGATACTGATGAATTCAGGAGCCTCATGGAAACCTAAGCTTCTAGGGAGTAATTCCACTACTTTGTTGGAGAAAAAATAAGTTTGGACACAGTGGAGTGGGCCCTCTGTGAGAAAGAACAAGGTGAAAATGGAACTCTCAGGCAAATGAAGCAACCTCAGTTGCTACTATGATCTCTGATTTTATGTTGGTATGGACTGTGATTTCAGACATTAGAGATTTAGAATCAGAGGAAATGTGGCCTGATTTTCCGCCAGTTTCTTTAGCATGAGTGGTAAGACTAGGCCTGCGGAACCTCTAGGAAGAGAATTGGACAAAAATGTTAAAACATAATAGATCATGTAGTTCTCATTGAATATAAATTATATTATTTTTCTTATAAGGTAGAAAACCTTGAGCATTCTTATTTATAAATAAATTAGAATATACTCTATATCATATATATTTATGCATGCCACTAAGCATAATATCTAGGGAGTTGNCACCTGGCCCGATGCTAGGTCCCAGAGACAGAGCAACGAAAAACGCCAACACACAGCCTGACCTGACAGAGTTTCCAGTCAATTGATAAGAACAATAACAAAAAAACATTGGTTGCTATGGAAAAAGAAAATGGGAAAAAAAAAAATAGAATGACCTCTCACCAGACTTTGTTTGCCAGAATCATCCTTCCAGGTGGGAGAAACACTAAGCCCTTTAGCTGAGAGGCACTCAGGATGCAACACATTGTGTGGGAGACTGGGAAAGAAGAGGAGGTCTGGCAAAACTGAAGGTCAAACTGCAAATGCTGTTACCTGCAAAGCCTTGAAAGCCTCTTGCTCACCCACACTGGGCTGGCCAGGGAATTCAGGAAGGTCTGCATGAGGAGTGGAACTCTGCACAGGCTTTTTAAATTTTTTTTCTTTTCATTTTTATTGGGGTATAGTTGATTTATAATGTTGTTAGTTTCACATGTATAGCAAATTGAATCTGTTATATGTATATATCAGAGTGGATACATATATCCACTCTTTTCTACATTCTTTTCCTATGTAGGCCATTACAAAGTATTGGGTAGAGTTCCTTGTGCTACACAGTAGATCCTTATTAGTTACCTATTTCATATAGCTGTGTGCATGTGTCAATCCCAGTGTTGGAATTTGTCCTTCTTCCCCTTTCCCCCGGTAACCATAAATTTATTTTCTACATCTGCTACTCTTGGCTATGATCAAGTGTAAGGCACTGGCTCTCAAAGAAAGGAAAGTGATGCTTAGATTAGAAAACAGTGTGAAGATTCTTAGGGAAAGAGAAAACAAGGGCAACAACTTTGAGGCAATATCAGCAGCAAACTGCATCCATACCATCCAGCCCTTTCCCTCTCCTTCTCCCTGGTACCATCTCTCACTCTTCCTTCCTTCTCTTTTGACTATTTTTCCCCAGCCCTTTATTTTCTTGGTTATGGGTTGTTTTCTGTTTTTATTTTTATTTTTTTGCCTTATTCCTTGCTTGTTCCTTCTAGCCAGACGTCTGTATCTTTAAACAACCTACCCCACCTGTACCCTCCACTCTCTTCCTGGGACATCATCCTAGAAGTCCGCCAGGATTTAACAGCCCTCACACTTGATTTAATGCTTTGCTGTTATCATCTTGAAATTCTTAATCAATTTTGAACAAGGGACCTCCATGTTTTCATTTTGCACTGAGTTCCACAAATTATGTGGCTGATCCTGACTGGAAGATTCAGGGATTTGCCAGTCTAGATGCAGAGTTCTGGGGGGAAATTCCCAAGGAAGGTCATCTCTGGTACAATGATCTTTTAAAAATTGATTCTGAAATTTTTTTTTTGAAAAATGATTCTTAAATCAGTTTGTGGAATCTCTATTACCTTAGTTTATAAAAACACTGAGCACTGAATTAAATGTTGACATAAACAGATGTTGTCATGAAGAATATAAACTCTTTTTCTCTCTTTCAGAAATTCCAGTAAATCAGCAAGTTGAAATATGGAAGCCTCAGACAGGAAATCCAGGAAGTTAACAAGACATCATCTTTCAGAGCATCTGGACATTAAGCTTCTCAGTCCAGGTTCCTTCTTCAGCTTCTCTGAAAGATGATACTTACTTCAAAATACTAGAGGAGAAATGTAGGGAAATGATGATCAAAAAGCAACCCTTAAGGAAAAGCACTGAGAGACTGCTGTTGAGAACCGTCAGCCCATGAGTGTGTAACTTCTCTTCTAAGGAAGAGACAAGGGCTGAAAGTAGACTACTTGGTCAGCACTGTAACAGTCATGAAATAAAACACATCCTCACAGGGAAGGGAAGGGATGAGTTTCCCATGAGTCTCCTTTGTGCCACCAAAGCACTAAATGGTCTTACATCACATCTTTACCAGATAAATCAAATGTATAATTGAACCCAAAGAAATGGTTTCTTGGCAACCTTAAGAATTCGTCTTATCTCCAAGAGAAAACAGTTCTGAACTTCAATTTACAAAACAAAGCAAAATTAAATTAAATAAACTGAATTCAATGTGCCTTCCTTTACTGCGTTATTTGTGAAACAAGCAGAACAAAACTGGCCAACTCTCCTCACAGTGAGGAGCGCTAAGGGCCAAATAAGAAGTCCATTATATAAAAGTGTTTGTTAAGCCGGGGAATTAATCACTAAGTGTTGCCATGGAGCAGCTCCCTTTCTTCACTGTAACTCAAGATGTCCTAGGACACGGTCTTTCTTCCGCAGCTAAGTCTGTCAGCCCCTGCCCTGCCCCAGCCGCACAGGGGTCTCTCTCTTTACCAGCAGGCCAGCTTTGGAATTAGGCCACCTACACGAGACCCTCAACCTGGCATACGCAGAGTGTGACCCCAGCCAAGCCCGGACGCAAAGTCCTCCACCAGTGGCTCTCTCTGACCCTTATCATGAACACACTGCCCTGGCTTCCTGAAATGAGGGTTCATTCTTTTGATTTCAATTTGGATGTTGTTACAGTGTCACATCTTCCAATAAGTCTTCCCTAATGCACATGTGCAGCGGGCATCCACACACACACACACACACACACACACACACACACTCCTGACGTAATGATATTCCTGCATTCTACCATTCTGCATTCTGCATTCTATGCTCTGCCTCTAACCGGGTCATAGCACTTGGTGCAGCCACATCATAATAGCTTCCTTCGGATGTCTTTCTCCCCCTCACTAGATTGGGAGCCCCTTGAAGGCAGGGCCTGTGTTTCCTTTGTTTGGGGGCTGGGGGATTTGACTTGGCATGGTGCCTGCCAACAGTAGGTGCTCAGTAAGTGCTTGAAAGTGGACATGAAGGGGAGAAGGGGAAGGAGGTAGAGTGGGTTGAAAGTGTCCCGCAGATTCACGGGGCTGTCAGTCACCTAGGGACACATAACAGATAGCCATAAACTCGGTGGGTGAAAACAACAGGAATTATCCTCTCACCATTTTGAATGCCAGAACTTCAAACTCAAGGTGTTGGCAGGGCCATGCTCTCTCTGCTCTCCTGAGAAGAATCCTTCTTTTTCTTTTCCTAGCTTTTAGTAGTCTTTCATGTTCCTTGGCTCGTGGCTGTGTTATTCCAATTTTTTCCTCTTACTTCACGTGCCCTTTTCTCTCTGGGCGCTCTGCTCTTCTTATAAAGATACCATCCATTGGATTTATGCCACGTCCTTCTCCAGGGCATCTCCCCAATCCAGGGATCAAACCTGCGTTTCTTACATCTACCTGTATTGGCAGGCAGGTTCTTTACTACTAGCACTACCTTAGAAGCCCTCAGATTTATGACTTCATGTTAATTTAGTTAAACATCTGCAAAGACTCTATTTCCAAATAAACACACATCCTGAGGTTCCAGGTGGATCTGAATTTGGGGAGGACATTACCCCATCCATTACAGTGATCTTATCTGGAAGCAGTTATGGACTTCCTTGAAGGCTCAGTGGGTAAAGAATCTGCCTGCGATGCAGGAGACATGAGTTTGATTCATGGATCGGGAAGATCCCCTGGAGGAGAAAATGGCAACCCACTCTAGTATTCTTACCTCAGAAAATCCCATGGACAATGGCTGTCCTTATAAGAAGATGACAGGACATAGAGTGAGGACTGAGACAGAGATTGGGGCCGCGCAGCCCCCAAACCAAGGAATGTGTGGAGCCACCAGAAACTAGAAGAGTTGAGGAAAGACTTCCCTAGCGTCATCAGAGGGAACATGGCCCACCGACACCTGATTCTGGACCTCCATCCAACAAAACCGTGAGAAGACAAACTCCTATTGCTTGAAACCATCACGTTTCTGGCAATTTGTTGCAGCAGCTGGAACTAACTGAGGGGATAAAAGGTTGATAAAGATTAACTATTGCAAAACTTACTGAGCTTCAATTTTCCAAAAGAAAAAGGAAAGGAAGGAAGAAAGAGAGGAGGGAGGGAGGGAGGGAGGAAGGAAGGAAGAAAGAAGGCATCCTTCCCAGCCTCTGTACATTTTCATTATTTTGCACACTTCCAAGGTGAGATCATGATATATTTGTCACCTCATGCTTATTTCCACAGTAGCAGGCTGAAATGGCTTAAACCAAAATAATGAGTGTCACCACAAGATCTTGCCAAAAGAGAGACTGGTCTGCAAGTCACACCTTTACCCCATATTACAGTTTGCCATACAGTAAGAGACTGGCCAGCATAAATTTCTTTGTTGAATGTCCCTTTCTCTGATGTGCATCCCCACGAAAACTCTTCAAGTCAGTTATGGGTGGGACACCTCTTGTCTTCTTCACATTTGAAGCTCTGAAGTATAGTATGACCTTGATTTGGTGAATCATTTTTTAAAAAGCTTCTTTGCAACGTTCTTGGGAAAAGTGACATAACTTAGATATTTTATGGACTTGGTTTTCACTTTCTTCAAATACTGCACTGTAGGCTATTTCAGAAAAATAATGTACAAGGATAAACTAATGTTCTAAAAATACTGTTTGTTAAGACTTGCAGATTCATAGGTTCAGGCTAAAACTGAATACTATAATAAAAAGTCAAATTGTTAAAATGGAGTGGAGTTAACAGTAAAAACAAAACAAACAAAAACAAAACTTTCTACTGAGGTTAGACAGTTTTGCAGTGAAGATGATGGTCCTTTATTCCTCCATAGGCCAGATGCAATGTAGAAAGCAAGATACACGCTTCTCCAGACTTCTTCCCCATGAAAACAGCCCTGACCTGATAAAATCACCCACTCATGTGAAAAGCATTTAGACTCAGCCCACAGTTCATATAGTATGTGTGATTGTACTGTGTCCACTTTCTACAGCAGAACACTGGTAGTGACCAGTGACAGAAAGGTCTTTCACTCTCCTCCAAGCTGCTGGGGGCATCAGAAGGCAGAATTTCCTTCATATGGCTTTGGAAAAATATTTCCACTTTTTCTTAATTGAATATTTAACATTTTCTTATTACTTAAAAAGTTGAAGGAAGCACTGTTTAAGCAGCGCTTGTCACTTTGTGTGCTGTGCTTAGTCTATCACTCATGTCCAGCTCTTTGTGACCTCATGGACTGTGGCCCACCAGGCTCCTCTGTCTATGGGATTCTCCAGGCAAGAATCCAGGAGTGGTTGCCATGCCCTCCTGCAGGGGAGCGTCTCAATCCAGGTCTCTTGCATTGCAGGTGGATTCTTTACTGTCTGAGCCACCAGGGAAGCCATTGGTCACCTTCAGTTCAGTTCAGTCCTGTCCGACTCATTGCGACCCCACGGGCTGAAAGCACAGCAGGCTTCGCTGTCCATCACCAACTCCCGGAGTTTACCCAAACTCCGTCCATTGAGTCAGTGATGCCATCCAACCACCTCATCCTCCATTGTCCCCTCCTCCTGCCTTCAATCTTTCCCAGCATCAGGGTCTTTTCCAATGAGCCAGTTCTTCTCATCCAGTGGCCAAAGTATTGGAGTTTCAGCTTCAGTATCAGTCCTTCCAATGAACATTCAGGACTGATTTCCTTTAGGATGACTGTTGGATCTCCTCGCAGTCCAAGGGACTCTCAAGCGTCTTCTCCAACACCAAAGTTCAAAAGCATCAGTTCTTGGGTGCTCAAGTTTCTTTATAGTCCAACTCTCACCTCCATACCTGACTACTAGAAAAACCATAGCTTTGACTAGATGGACCTTTGTGGGCCAAGTAATGTCTCTGCTTTTTATTTATTTTTTAATTTATTTATTTTAATTGGAGGCTAATTACAATATTGTATTGGTTTTGCCATACATCAACACGAATCTGCCATAGGTATACACATGTTCCCAATCCTGAACCCCCCTCCCCATACCATCCCTCTGGGTCATCCCAGTGTACCAGCCCCAAACATCCTGTATCCTGCATCAAACCTAGACTGGTGTCTCTGCTTTTTAATATGCTGTCTAGGTTGGTCATAACTTTTGTTCCAAGGCACAAGCATCTTTTAATTTCATGGCTGCAGTCACCATCTGCAGTGATTTTGAAGCCCCCCAAAATAAAATCTCTCACTGTTTCCACTGCTTTTCCATCTATTTGCCATGAAATGATGGGACCAGATGCCATGATCTTAGTTTTCTGAATGTTGAGTTTTAAGCCAACGTTTTCAGTCTCCTGTTTTATGTTCATCAAGAGGCTCTTTAGTTCTTCTTCACTTTCTGCCACAGGGGTGGTGTCATCTGCATATCTGAGGTTATTGATATTCTCCCGGCAATCTTGATTCCAGCTTGTGCTTCATCCAGCCCAGCGTTTCTCATGCTGTACTCTGCATAGAAGTTAAATAAGCAGGGTCTGTTGTTCCATATCTGGTTCTAACTGTTGCTCCCTGACCTGCATAGATTTCTCAAAGGCAGATCAAGTGGTCTAGTATTCCCATCTCTTCCAGAATTTCCTACAGTTTGTTGTGATCCACACAGTCAAAGGTATGGCATAGTCAGTAAAGCAGATGTTTTTCTTGAACTTTCTTGCTTTTTCCTTGATCCAATGGAAGTTGGCAACTTGATCTATGGTTCTTTTGCCTTTTCTAAATCCAGCTTGAACATCTGGAAGTTCATGGTTCACATACTGTTGAAGCTTGGCTTGGAGAATTTTAAGCATTACGTTGCTAGCGTGTGAGATGAGTGCATTTGTGCGGTAATTTGAGCATTCTTTGGCATTGCCTTTCTTCGGGGTTGGAATGAGTTAAATTCCACAGAATTAAGTTGTGTCTCTTTTCTTTATTGTATTTCTAGCTTATAGCATGCACAAAATTTAAAATTACTAAATGTATTAAAATTAAATAAATTTTAATAATTTTGAAATATGTTCATTCTGTTTTTCCTAAAATATAGACTAGCACACCTATTTTGTTTTATTTTGAGATGAATCTGTTTCAGGATCAAACAGGGAAAGAGCCGTGATAGAGGGATAGACTCTTGTGGTGGGGAGGGGCACAGGAAGATGTGTGTATGTACGTATGCTCTAAGTCATCCTAAGCTCATATCTTTAGGTCAGACCTCTCCTCTGAGCTCCAGACTCATAACTGCTTCTTTGATATCTGCACTCAGATGTCCATGAGCATCCCAAACTGGATATGTCCAAAATGAATTCCTGTCTTTTCCCCAAATTTGTTTTCCCTACAGACCTCCCTAACGCAGTTAAAATCAACTTTCATCCTTCTTATTTCTCAAATCAAAAACTCTGGAGTCATCTGTGGCTGTTCTTTTCCCTTACAGTTCAGTTTATCGACAAATCTGTTGATTCTGTGTATGAGCTATATCCAGACTCTGACTGCTTTCACCAGCTTGAGTGCTGCTGCCTCCGTTCAANTTTCATCCTTCTTATTTCTCAAATCAAAAACTCTGGAGTCATCTGTGGCTGTTCTTTTCCCTTACAGTTCAGTTTATCGACAAATCTGTTGATTCTGTGTATGAGCTATATCCAGACTCTGACTGCTTTCACCAGCTTGAGTGCTGCTGCCTCCGTTCAAGCTGCCACCACTCTCCATCAGGGCCACTGCAGGACAGTCTGTCTGTGCTCCTGCTTTCCTCTTGCTTTCCTGTGGATTCAGCCCAGGTGATCTTCTAAAAGATGCCTCTGCTTGCCTTAAGAATTCTTTATCAACAATATATATCTATCAACTATTTTCTTCCAATGTGGCTTGAATTTTCATTTTCTAATGACTTCTCATTTCCTAATATACAAAAACCTTGTTTTGATGCCGTAGATTTTATCAGTGTAATTTCTCTCGTAGTTCATAGTTTTTTGAGCCCTCAGAAATCTTGTCTGTCCCAAGGTCACAGAGATTTCCTCCTATGTGTTCTTCTACAAGCATTGTAATTTTAGCATTTCTACTTAGGTCTGTTAATCACTTCAGGTTCACTTTTGCATACAGTATAATGTAAAGTTTGAGATTAATTTTTTCCATATTATGCATTGGAGAAGGAAATGGCAACCCACTCCATTGTTCTCGCCTAGAGAATCCTAGGGATGGAGGAGCCTGGTGGGCTGGCGTCTATAGGATCGCACGTAGTCGGACACGACTGAAGCGACTTAGCAGCAGCAGCAGCAGCAGCAGTATCTAATTATTCCAGCAATGTTTTTTAGAGACTATTCTTTTCCCATTAAATTTCCTTGGCACATTTGTTGAAAATCAGTTGAGTGTATGTGTGTTGTGTGTGTGTGTGTGTGAAGGGGTCTGGACTCTGTGTGTGTGTGTGTGTGTGTGTGTGAAGGGGTCTGGACCCTCTTGGTCCCTGGTATGCATGTAAAGTAGCTTCTGAGCTGTGTGTGTGTGTGTGTGTGTGTGCATGTGTGTATGTATGAAGGGGTCTGGACCCTCTTGGTCCCTGGTATGCATGTAAAGTGGCTTCTGAGCTGTGCGTGTGTGTCTGTGTGTGTGTGTCTGTATATGTTTGTGTGTGTAGGGGGTCTGGACCCTCTTGGTACCTGGTATGCATGTAAAGTAGCTTCTGAGCTGTGTGTGTGTGTGTGAAGGGGTCTGGACTCTGTGTGTGTGTGTGAAGGTGTCTGGACCCTCTTGGTCCCTGGTATGCATGTAAAGCGGCTTCTGAGCTGTGTGTGTGTGTGTGTGTGTGTATGTGCTGTCTCTTATACACATCTAGGGAAAGGGACTAAATTCTTTTTCATTGTCTTTTTTGGGTTACTCTTTTGAGCCTTACTNGGACCCTCTTGGTCCCTGGTATGCATGTAAAGCGGCTTCTGAGCTGTGTGTGTGTGTGTGTGTGTATGTGTGTGAAGGGGTCTGGACCCTCTTGGTCCCTGGTATGCATGTAAAGCAGCTTCTGAGCTGTGAAAAATTGGTTGGTGACCCGTTTTTACCAGCACCACTGTATTGCTTGCTCTGTTCTCTGTGCTAAGTCTGTATCTCATATATATATTTCTGTCATTGAATATGTAATATGCTATAACTACTTGTTTATAATAATAATGATAATGACTATATAAAAAATAAAAGTGCCTCTGCTCAAAACTTTTTGATTGTTTCACATATTACTCAGAGTGCAATGCAATGTATGTTTTGCTTACAAGGCCCTTTATGACCTGGCCCCATGTGTTCTTTCTGATATTCTCTCCCATTTTCCCACTTCACTCCAGCCATACTGGCCTTGCAATTCTTCATGTATACCCAGCAACCCCCTCCCTGGAGTTTATACAAGTGTTTCCACAACTTTTTCCTAGGGAGCCACATGGTTCTTCTGACGCCTCATTCAGGCCACAGCTCTAATACCACCTTATCTGAGAGGCCTTCCTTCTCATCCTGTCTCAAGCACTTGCTCTTCTTATTTTGAACTATTTTTCTTCTTAATGCTGATCATACCCTAACATACTAATTTTTTTTCTGTCTCCTGTTACCTCGCAACTAGGTTAGACATTTCATAAGAGCAGAGACTTTATTCTAAAACCTAGTACATAGTAAGCATTTACTTATTATTTGCTGAGTTAGTAAATAAATGAATACGGTTTTAGATGGTAAAATATGGTAGTGGTGGTAGGTAGACGGGATTTCCACTTGGAAAGAAGAGAATGAACAGAGAGAAGGTTGGCCATGGCCAAGAAAATACAAATACTCCTAAAAGTGACTATTTCCTAAATAAATGTATTTTTTTTCCTACTTAAGTATATGTATTTCCTTAATATATGGATGGATACTTGAACAGCATCACCGATGCAATGGACATGAACTTGAGCAAACTCCAGGACATGGTGAGGGAGAGAAGCCTGGCATGCTCCAGTCCATGGGGTTGCGAAGAGTTGGATGACTTGACTACCGAACAGCAACAAATTCCTTCAGTAAACATAAATGCAATAGTGGCTTTACTGTTGAAAATACATTTGAGAGTATATTGGAGTAGAACTTGATACTGATTAATTGTTAGGGAAAGGAGAGAGAAACAGTTAAGAGTAATGTTGAGGTTTGGGATAATAAACAACACCTCTATCTTCTCCTGAGATAAGAACCAGTTAAGATGTAAAATATCAGAGGTAGGCAGTTGGAAGTCAAAACATAAGTCCCTTAGCTGTTTCAAGAATGTAGCTTATTGTTCAGTTGGACTCTTCTGGATTTAGGCCCCTCAACACTGCTAAGATGAACCACCATAGCTACGACTGCCTGCCAAGGAAGAAGCTTTCCTGGCTAAGCATGGTTCAACAGTAAATCAGATCACATCCTTTCTGCAGGTGGTGAGTCAGAAAGACACAGAGAGAGGAACGTGTGGTACTGAGCATTTTTAGTTTCTTCTCCCAGACTGACCAGTTCTTTTCCTGGAGAGGAGAGTGAGGGGATTGAAAAATGATGTCATAGTTTGGGCTCTCTGGGAATCTGACTTTGAGATGGAGATTAGTGTGCAGGGAGTATCTTGGGGAGCGCCAGTTGTAGAAGGGAAAGGAAGGAGGCAGGACTACAGAGAGAAAAGATTAGCTGCAATGTAGCCTCAACAGAAGCCTCTGCTGTCCTACAGGAGCAGAGATGGGAAAGCCTTCAGAGCTCTCCTGTTTGGAGAAGGAGGACTGGGTCTTTATACCTCTGTGTCCATCAGTCATTGAGATATGGCCACCTCTGGGAAAGGGACATGATCTTAGGTAAGGCAGAGACAGCTGAGAATGATGTGACATCACAACATTCTTCGCAGATATCAGAAGTATTCCTTCTCTGCTTTTCCCTCCTAGGGAGTGGGGACGACATGTTATTTTCTCTGGAAATATGAGGACTGAACGGTTTCTTTCCCTCTAAGAGAGAACTCCTGGGTGTCTGACTTGGGCGTTGTGGTGGATGGTAGTACTATTCACTGAGAAATGTAAGAGGCAGAGAAGGCAGGATCCTTGAAATAAGCCAAGAGTGTACTAGAGAGAGAGGAGGAGATCAGGTCATCCCGGCTGTCCCCTGTTGCTCTTGCATGCCATGTTCAAGCACGTGGCCATGTAGACACCCTGTCTTCTCCCCTGCTTTCCTTAATGCTCTTTGTTGTCCCTTTACGTGCTTGGAACCATAGTGCAGGGAATATAATACAAATTGAGTCCATTTCCTTCTCCAGGGGATCTTCCTGACCCAGGAATTGAACCAGGGTCTCCTGCATTGCAGGCAGATGCTTTACCCTCTGGGCCACCTAAATAAATACTTGAGAGTAGGCTATGCTTGTTGATGGCATCACTAACTCGATGGACATGAGTTTGAGCAAGCTCTGGGAGTTGGTGACGGACAGGGAAGCTGGCACGCTGCAGTCCTTGGGGTTTCAGAGTCAGACACAACTGAGCAACTGAATGACTGACTCAGGTTATACTTGTAGGACTAGGCCCTTTTGTATAATTTTATAAACATATAATAATTTTGTGTCAGAATTCCTTAGTGAATATCATTGCCAGACCTCTAGAGTAAGAAAAGAATGGTTTATATGAAATTTATTTTGGAAGCTGCTGCGTATTTTGCTAGCCAATATAAAATACAAGGTAGTATTCAAATGCCAAAGTGAATATATTTCACATAGATTAGTTCATAATTTTTTTCCTATCTGTCAAATGATAATGAACATGCTACACTGTACAGGACAATTATTTATAGCCTATATTGAATAAGATCCAGTTTCTAAATGTTCTCCATAATTTTGCCCATATATATTTTATTTGACCCTCTTAATGCCCTGAAACAGTAAGAAACTATAACAGTGAACTCATAAAATGTAAGAGCCTTTGAAAGCTATTTCCCTAACTCTTCAACTAACTGGCTGGAAAGTCAATATGATGTCTCAGAATATTAACATTATAACTGATAATAGAAGGTAACACATTGGGAGTTCGGAAATGCTTTAAGGAAAAATATATACTTAAGAGTGCAGAAAAAAGTGATTTGGTTTTTAGAATAATAATTTCTGAACATTTTCTAGTTCTGATGACTCATTAGTTGACAACTTCAAATTAATGATTAATTCACAAGCCCTGAGGGTGACTGATTCAAATGAGCTGTATAACAAACACTGTTAATGTGTACTAAAATGTATTTAAAATCAACTAAGAATATTTCCTCAACGCTTCAGTGATTAAAAATTATAAGCTTTCTTTTATTCCAAAATAAAGTATAAATGGAATGCCTTTTGCTGGGCATGGGTTTTTAATAAGCAGAAAAAACATATGGCATTTTCTCCTCTCCCCCAAGTCCTATACTTCTTCCTGCCCTCCTCCTTATCTTCCTGTCTTTCCTCTAGTACATGTGGTTTACTGAATATGGATGCAAATGACTCATTTTAGTTCCATAGATCTTGTTCAAAGATAATATAATGGCTCAGAAGGGCTTAATGGCATAATTTTCATGGCAGAGTTACAAAGTTAATAAATCAAACACAGGAAGTCAAACCATAAAATAGGTATTCAAAATTCTCATTCCAAACGCTGTGCTTTCTCTAATGTTAGTCTCTAGTATATCACCACATTCCCAACAACCCCACACACACTTCTAAGATGTAATGGAAAGTTCAAACTATAGATTCTGGCTGAAATTTTAACCAGTCCTAATAAACCCAAAATCTATTCATCAGATTTTGAATGTATGTTTTTTTAAAAAATCTTTATTTTTAATTGGAAGATAATCGCTTTACAGTTTTGTGTTGGTTTCTGTCATACAAAAATGTGAATCAGCCATAAGTATATATATATCCCCTCCCTCTGGAGCCTCTTTTCCACCCCACCATCCCACCACTTTAGGTCAACACAAAGCACCAGGCTGAGCTCCCTGTGTTACACAGCAACTTCCACTAGCTATCTATTTTACACCTGGTAATGTGTCTATTCCAAAGCTACTCTCTCAGTTCATCCCACTCTCTCCTTCTCCAGCTGTGTCTACAAGTCCATTCTCTACATCTGCATCTCTATTCGTGCCCTGCACACAGGTTCATCAGTATCATTTTTCTAGATTCCATATATGTGCATTAATATATGATATTTGTTTTTTCTTTCTGACTTACTTTACTCTGTAAGACAGGCTCTAGGTTTGCCTCTGTTTGTGTGTGTGTGTGTGTGTGTTAATTGCTCAGTTGTGTCTGACTCTTTGTAACCCCATGGACTGTAGTTCCCCAGGCTCCATAGAATTCTCTAGGCAAGACTACTAGAATGGGTTGCCATTCCATTCTCCAGGGGACCTTCCCATCCCTGGGACTGAACTCGAGTTTCCTGCTTTACAGGCAGATTCTTTACCAACTGAACCACCAGGGAAGCCCTACATATGTTCATTAATATACTCATCAATATATGATAATTGTTTTTCTCTTTTTCTGACTTACTTCATTCCATGTAACAAGCTCTAGGTTTGCCTACCTCAGTTCAACTAATTTTTTTAAAAAGCTGGATTTGATTTTAATTAACATTGATACTGGGAATCAGTAATCCTGGATTCAAGTGTGTGTGTGTGTATATATATATATATTTCAGATTATTTTCCATTATAGGTTATTATAAGATAATGAAAATAGTTCCCAGTGTTACACAGTAGGTCCTTATTGCTTATTTTATAGATAGTAGTGTGTATCTTTCAATCCTAAACTCCCAGTCTATCCCCTCTTCACCTTTGGTAACCATAAGTTTGCTTTCTATGTCTGTGAGTCTGTTTCCCTTTTGTAAATAAATTCATTAAATAGATTTCACAAATAAGTGATATCACATAACATTTGTCTTTCTCTGTCTGACTTACTTCATTTAGTACAATATTCTCCAGATTCATCCATGTTGCTGTAAATGGCAATATTTCATTCTTTGATTTTTAAATTATTATATCAAGAATGACATCAACTATTTGAGAAAAGACACTTCAAATAAGTGTGTGCCATCATCCTGGGAGAAAGAGCATATAGAGAGAAACCAGCTGAATTATTTCAGTTTGAATTCAGATCACAAAGGACTAAAATCATCAAGTGGGGATCTAATATCGAGTTTATGTGCCTTATGGTTGATACAATGTCTTAAACAGAATTGCATATAAGGTGGGTGAAGGGGAACAGGGCAAGTCATTGAAAGTGTGAGACAGAGTGATCTATGTATGGCTTTTATGGTTCCTACTTAGAGAACTAGTGATGAAGACCTTTGAACAAGCTAAATGCCATAGAAGTTGAATATATTCCACTGGGCAAGTCAATGTTTTAATATTTAACACACTATAAAATTTTAGCAAAATGGTGGATATTTTTAAGAATCTATTTTACTTTTTTTTTAGTTTTTCATGGTGTGTTCCCATAAGGATTAAAAAGGATTGCATTTGTACTGCTAAAACAAGTAGCTAAANTCAATGTTTTAATATTTAACACACTATAAAATTTTAGCAAAATGGTGGATATTTTTAAGAATCTATTTTACTTTTTTTTTAGTTTTTCATGGTGTGTTCCCATAAGGATTAAAAAGGATTGCATTTGTACTGCTAAAACAAGTAGCTAAAAACTCATCTTCATCTAGCAAATTGTTAAATTCTGGCATAATATCCATTCTGAAACAAAGTTTCAGTAAAGTGTTTTTCTTTTTACTGATTTCTACTGACTACCGCTGTTTCATCTAAAATTATGTAGATGGAAACACTAATTTGAGCCTGAAAGCTTTCATAATTGATGGTCGCTCCTAAGCAACTATTCTATTTTTTGTTACGTATCAAAATCAGTAATTCCTGCTTCAAAAAACTCTACAACTTTTGTTTAAAACACTTACATTGTCAGTGTTGACGTAAACATAAAATTGATCATACACTGATCACATATGCTTTGGGCCACCTGCCATCACCTGGTATGAATCTGCTTATGACCCTGCTTATGAGTCTGCTGGAAGAAGGAAATTGCAGTGCACTCCAGTATCCTTGCCTGGGAAATCCTATGGACAGAGGACACTGGAAGGCTACAGTCTATAAGGTTGCAAAGAATCAGACAGAACTTAGTGACTGAGCACACACACATCTGCTAATTAGCTAGTCCACACAAACTCAGTGGGTTAAAAGAACATGTATGTACTCTCTTACAATTCCTGAGGCCAGAAGTCCAAAGTCATTTTCACTGGGCTAAAGTCAAGGCCAACCAGCAGGGCTGGTTTCTAGAGGGGCGCTGAGGGCAGAATCCATTTCCCTGCATTTAGCAGCTTCTAGTTTCTTTCCCTGCATTTTTTGGCTCGTGGCTCCTCCCTCCACCTTTAAAGCCCAATCTTAACATCTTCTGTTCTCTGGCTGCTTTCGTCACCTCAGCTTCTCCTCTGCCTCCTCCTTACAAAGACCTTTTCATTACACTGGTCGCACCTGAATAATCCAGGATAACCTCCCCTGCTTTAAGATCCTTCATTTAGAGTTGTAAGTCCATTTTGCTATATGGGACATGGACATGTTTAAAGGCCTTTTATTCACCCTACCACTGGGGCATAGGGTGGGGGCAGCATGAAGGTTGAAAAGCTCTTAGGTGATACTTTCAGGCAGTAATAGTTTATATATGTTGAATGTTCACTATGGGCCCATTTAAGCACCATCCTGGACTCTCTCTGAGCACTGAACCATTTAATATATAACAATGGATCTTTATTCCATGGCACCAAAATCCCTGGACGTTTAGAGTTAGAAAGTACTTTACAGTTCATGTTCTTACTCATCTCCACTACCCATTTGAGGAGCGAAGCCTTGAAATTAAGAAATTAGTTGAAATTGTATTTATCAAGATGGAGAGATTAAGTGACTTAGTCAAAGCTACACAGCAGAGGTGACAAAGCCATTGGGGGCATACTGTGTTCTTGTCACCTGCTCCAGGCTAAGAACATTCAGCTTTCCTGCTTCTTAAGGGCACATCTCAGTTAACAGGCACACCCCTCAAATTCATATGCTTAGTCCTAACCCCCTGTACATCAGAATGTAACCGTATTTGGAGACAGGGCCTTTTAAATGTAATTAAGGTGAAATAAGGTCTTAAGGGTAGGGCCTGAATCCAACATGAGTGGTATGGTCGTAAGAAGGCAGAGACACACTAGAGACGCACAGTGAAAGGGTGGCCTTCTGTAAGCCAAGGAGACAGGCCAAACACCTTGATCTTAGACCTCAGACTTGTGAGAAAATAAAGCTCTATTTTTTAAGCCACTCAATCTGTGGTTTTTTGTATGGCAGCCTGAGCAAACTAATATAACCCAGATAGGCCACAGGCCTTAGAACCTTTTTAAGCTGGAGGCAGCAAGTTCATGGTCCAGATTTACTAGAAGAAGACATGGAGTTTATGAGTAACTGCAGTATTTGTAAAGGTAAGGTAAGGTGAAGTCGCTCAGTCGTGTCCGACTCTTTGCGACCCCGTGGACTGTAACCTACTANTTACTAGAAGAAGACATGGAGTTTATGAGTAACTGCAGTATTTGTAAAGGTAAGGTAAGGTGAAGTCGCTCAGTCGTGTCCGACTCTTTGCGACCCCGTGGACTGTAACCTACTAGGCTTCATGGGGTTCTCCAGGCAAGAATACTGGAGTGGATTGCCATATTCAAAATATAGTCTAACTAAAATTCCAGTTTCATTGCTTCGGGGTGGAATGACATCAAGTCAATATGGCAACATCAGCTACTTCACATTTATCGAAAGCTTTACTTGGCAATATGCATTTTTGATTAATTTAAAATAAGAAATTATTTGTTGTTTAATAAATTGATTTGTTTGGAAGTAAAAACTCGGGCTTTTTGATGGAGAAGAGGTTGAACGGAAATCACTGCTTGAGCTCCCAATTCCGTTTTTTAAGTCTTCCAAGACCTATGCTGTTTAATCCTCTTCAAATTGCTAGAGCTCTTTCAGGGGTGAGCTGAGCAAATTATATTGCTTTAGTCATTTGTCACATCAGGGGTGTTGTGAGCCATTGTTTTCAAATCTAGGAGTATCACTGACATTTGCTGGACGCTATGTATCTGGTTATTTTCCTGAAAGTCAGAGAAATTTTAAGTGAAAATGATCCTCAGTGTTTTAGTCAGGGTTCTCTAGAGAAACCAAACCAATAGGAGATTAGATAGATATTAACAGATATATACTTTTAGATATATATACATATATTTATTATGAAGGATTACCTCTGGAGCCAAGAAGTCCCACTATCTGCCAGCTGCCTGCAAGCTAGACAGGCCTAGAAAAGCAGGTGGTAGTTCTAGCCCAACCCAAAGGCCTAAACCAAGAGGCCTTTGGTTTAAGCCAACGGGATAAGTCCCAGTCTGAGTTCCCAGGAGCAATGATTTCTTAGGGCAGGAGAAAATGGTGCCCCAGCTCAAGTACAGAGAGGGAATTCATCCTTCCTCTGCCTTTTTGTCCTATTCAGGCCTGCAGTGGATTAGATTATATCCATCTGCNAAATGTCTAATTGTGAATTTTTCTTTTGTCTTTATATGTCCATGTTTTTGAGGAAGTTGAAATACACTGAACTTGTTATTAAACTTCCCAGATTGAAAGTTTGCTTCCTCTGAAGGGACAAAATGAGATACCATTTGTGTTCTTGGCTAGGTTTTTCTGTTTTTTATTTCATTTAGATGGAGTTCTGCTTATTATAACTCTAAATCGTATCAGATTGTTTTTTAGTAAGTTGCCACTGCTCACATAGGCCAGATCAAGACATTTATTGCCAATTAGGAGCAGGATGTTTGAGATGTTTAGTGATGTTCTCCGGACGACCTGTTTTATGTTTTCTGTTTATTTTGTTTTACTTTTGTTTTATGATCATGTTGGCTTTTCCATTAAACTATAACTTTAATTGAGTTGGCTTAGTAAATAGAACATTGACCAGATCCCCTTCTCAGATCTCCCCTCATTCCACTCCCCCCACCCTCAGTTCTCTTGTTGTGCCCCAACCTCTGTCTGGACTGAGTAGAATTTTTAGATCTGTGCATTACAGATAAAATATATGTTTCTAAGATACAGTTTTGCCATATTTCAATCTAAATTGCCTGGATAGTTCTTCGTGGGTTGTTTAGGGATAAATCTCTAGGAAGAGCAAACTTAAACAGTAATGTCTGTAGCGAAGGGCATTTCTTAGTGAGCAGCCTCTGGTGAGGGGCTCTGTGGATGCCTGTACTGCATGTGGCAGCATGATCTCTACATCTGGTTTAAAGTTCAGTTATTTCCCAGACTACATGTGTATTTCTTTAGGAGACTAACATCTCTCTCAGGATCAGACACTGGTAACTAAAAGTGACTTATTCTTTTTGACCTAGACATTGTATACTTTGTCTTAGTTTGACTATTGTTCCTATCAGATCTGGTTCTGTTTAACAATATGGACAACATTGGAGTTTCCATAAATTAGCAGCACGACAAAAGAACCAGGCATATTTAAACCCATAAATCTTGATTTCCAGATCTTTTAAAAGCTTTGTGGTTTAAATAGTCCTTTACTCTATGGTAGACATAGCAGTACTTACCAAAATTCTGGCTATCAGAAGGCTTTCATAGTTCAATAGGAACTAAAAAATGACCTCAAATGAGTCACTCTTTTAAAAATCAGAAAATCCAAATCTGTTCTGGCCTTGCTAGTGAGACCTTTTATGAATCACATGCTCTCACTTCTTTGTTTTTTTAAAAAAAAGAATAACAAATGTTGTATGATTCCACTTACATGAAGTATCTAAAGTAGTCAAATTCATAGAAACAAAGTATGGAAGCAGCGGGGAGAGAAAGATAGAGGATTTATTTACAGAGCATAGAGTTTTAGTTCTGCAAGAAGTTCTGGAGATCTGTTACACATTAGTATAAATATACTTAATACTACTGAACAGTACATGCAATACTACTGAATGGTTATGATGGTGAATTGTATGCTATTTTTATCACAATTTTAAAATGTTTTTATTTTTTAAATTATTAGTGTTACTGTTGAGTGCCTAGTATGTGCTTTAGAAGCATTATCTCAATAAATATTCACAGTTCTATTAAGTGGGTATTATTACTCTGTTTTGTAAATGAGAAAACTCATACTTAGTAATCTACTGGCTAATAAGTAGCAGACCATTCTGGATCTAAGTGTGACTCTAAAGCCATTCAAAAAATACAGTGCTACTGCTAAACATAAACCAGACCGTGCATGTGTGTGTGTTAGGCACTCAGTCATGTCTGACTCTTTGCAACCCCATGGACTGTAGCACACCAGGCTCCTCAGCCCATGGAATTCTCCAGGTAGGAATAGTGGAGTAGATTGCCATTCCCTTCTTTAGGTGATCTTCCCAACTGATGGATCAACCCAGCTCTCCCACATTGTGAGCAGATTCTTTACCATCTAAGCCACCAGGGAATCTATGATTTTATGATTCTTAGATGCTCTGGGGACCCTGCAGAAACCTTACAAGTAAGAAAAAAAATTTTCAATGTTTGGGTGTTCAAAGACTACTCCTGTATTATTTATAGTGAATAAAAATTGCCATACTAGATTTAGTTTGTGGTACATCAGCAGTTCCAAGTGCTGTTTATGGTAGGCCACGATGTAAAGAGCAATATTGCATAGGAACCTGGATTGTTAGGTCCATGAATCAAGACAAATTGGAAAGTGGTCAAACAGGAGATGGTAAAAGTGAACATTGACATTCTAGGAATCAGCAAACTAATATAGACTGGAATGGGTGAATTTAACTCAGATGACCATTATGTCTACTACTGTGGGCAGGAATCCCTTAGAAGAAATGGAGTAGCCATCATAGTCAACAAAAGAGTCTGAAATGCAGTACTTGGATGCAGTCTCAAAAACGACAGAATGATCTCTGTTCGTTTCCAAGGCAAACCATTAAATATCATGATAATTCAAGTCTATGCCCTGACCAGTAATGCTGAAGAAGCTGAAGTTTAACGGTTCTATAAAGACTTACAAGACCTTCTAGAACTGACACCCCCAAAAGATGTCCTTTTCATTGCAGGGGACTGGAATGCAAAAGTAGGAAGTCAAGAAACACCTGGAGTAACAGGCAACTATGAACTTGGAGTACAGAATGAAGCAGGCAAAGGCTAATAGAGTTCTGCCAAGAGAACGCACTGGTCAGAGCAAACACACTCTTCCAACAACACAAGAGAAGACTCTACACATGGACATCACCAGATGGCCAACACTGAAATCAGATTGATTATATTCTTTGCAACCAAAGATGTAGAAGCTCTATTCAGTCAGCAAAAGCAAGACTGGGAGCTGACTGTGGCTCAGATCATGAACTCCTTATTGCCAAATTCAGACTTAAATTGAAGAAAGTGGGGAAAACCACTAGACCATTCAGGTATGACCTAAATGAAATCCCTTATGACTATACAGTGGAAGTGAGAAATAGATTTAAGGGGCTACTTCTGATAAACAGTGTGCCTGATGAACTATGGATGGGGGTTCATGACATTTTACAGGAGACAGGAATCAAGACCANGAACGCACTGGTCATAGCAAACACCCTCTTCCAACAACACAAGAGAAGACTCTACACATGGACATCACCAGATGGCCAACACTGAAATCAGATTGATTATATTCTTTGCAACCAAAGATGTAGAAGCTCTATTCAGTCAGCAAAAGCAAGACTGGGAGCTGACTGTGGCTCAGATCATGAACTCCTTATTGCCAAATTCAGACTTAAATTGAAGAAAGTGGGGAAAACCACTAGACCATTCAGGTATGACCTAAATGAAATCCCTTATGACTATACAGTGGAAGTGAGAAATAGATTTAAGGGGCTACTTCTGATAAACAGTGTGCCTGATGAACTATGGATGGGGGTTCATGACATTTTACAGGAGACAGGAATCAAGACCATCCCCAAGAAAGAGAAATGCAAAAAAGCAAAATGGCTGTCTGAGGATGCCTTACAAATAACTGTGAAAAGAAGAGAAGTGAAAAGCAAAGAAGAAAAGGCAAGATATACCCATTTGAATGCAGAGTTCTAAAGAATAACAAGGAGAGATAAGAAAGCCTTCCTCAGTGATCAATGCAGAGAAATAGAGGAAAACAACAGGATGGGAAAGACTAAAGATCTCTTCAAGAAAATTAGAGATACCAAGGGAACATTTCATGCAAAGATGGGCTTGATAAAGGACAGAAATGGTATGGACCTAACAGGAGCAGAAGATATAAGAAGAGGTGGCAAGAATACTCAGAAGAATTATACAAAAAAGATCTTCACAACCTAGATTATCACGATAGTGTGATCATTCACCTAGAGCCAGACATCCTGGAATGTGAAGTCAAGTGGGCCTTAGAAAGCATCACTATGAACAAAGCTAGTGGAGGTGATGGAATTCCAGTTGAGCTATTTCAAATCCTAAAGGATGATGCTGTGAAGGTGCTGCACTTAATATGTCAGCAAATGTGGAAAACTCAGTGGCCACAGGACTCAAAAAGATCAGTTTTCATTCCAATCCCAAAGAAAGGCAATGCCAAAGAATGCTCAAACTACCACACAATTGCAGTCATCTCACATGCTAGTAAAGTAATGCTCAAAATTTTCTAAGCCATGCTTCAGCAATACATGAACCGTGAACTTCAGATTTTCAAGCTGGATTTAGAAAAAGAACCAGAGAAAGAGGAACCAGGGGTCAAATTGCCAACATCCGCTGAATCATTGAAAAAGCAATAGAGTTTCAGAAAAACATACATTTCTGCTTTATTGACTATGCCAAAGCCTTTGATTGTGTATATCACAATAAACTGTGGAAAATTCTGAAGGAGATGGGAATACCAGACTACCTGACCTACCTCTTGAGACACCTGTATGCAGGTCAGGAAGCAACATTTAGAACTGGACATGGAACAACAGACTGGTTCCAAACAGGAAAAGGAGTACGTCAAGTCTGTATATTGTCACCCTGCTTATTTAACTTATATGCAGAGTACATTATGAGAAACCCTGGGCTGGAAGAAGCACAAGCTGGAATCAAGATTGCTGGAAGAAATATCAATAACCTCAGATATGCAGGTGCCACCACCCTTATGGCAGAAAGTGAAAAAGAACTAAAGAGCATCTTGATGAGAGTGAAAAAGTTGGCTTAAAGCTCAACATTCAGAAAACTGAGATCATGGCATCTGGTCCTGTCACTTCATGGCAAATAGATGGGGAAATAGTGGAAACAGTGGCTGACTTTATTTTTTTGGCTCCAGAGTCACTGCAGATGGTGATTGCAGCCATGAAATTAAAAGACACTCCTTGGAAGGAAAGCTATGACTATATTAAAGAGCAGAGACATTACTTTGCCAACAAAGGTCCGTCTAGTCAAGGCTATGTTTTTTCCAGTAGTCATGTATTGATGTAAGAGTTGGACTATAAAGAAAGCTGAATGCCGAAGAATTGATGTTTTTGACCTGTGGTGTTGGAGAAGACTCTTGAGAGTCCCTTGGACTGCAAGGAGATCCAACCAGTCCATTCTAAAGGAGATCAGTCCTGGGTGTTCATTGGAAGGACTGATGTTGAAGCTGAAGCTCCAATACTTTGGCCATCTAATGTGAAATTGGTCATTTGAAAAGCCCGTGATGCTGGGAAGGATTGAGGGCAAGAGGAGAAAGGGATGATAGAAGATGAGATGGTTGGATGGTATCACCGACTCAGAGGACATGGGTTTTGGTAGACTCCGGCAGTTGATGATGGATAAGGAAGCTTGGTGTGCTGTGGTTCATGGGGTCATAAAGAGCTGGACACAAGTGAGCAGCTGAACTGAACTGAAGATGTTATTCAAATTTTGGAAAAATTAAGATGCTAATAGTGAGTACTTCTCTAGATAGGCTTTGTTCTCAGAGACTGAAAAGGGTTTCCTTTTCATTATATATATTTCTGCTTTTTGAATTCTTAATAACATATAAGTTTTGTTGAATGTGTTCCCTGCCAAATTCATGTGTTGAGATCTTAAATGCCAGTACCTTGAAATGTGAACCTATTTTTAAACAGGATCATTGTACGTGTAATTAGTTAAGAAGAGGTCTGCTGGAATAGGGTGGGCTGCTAATCCAGTGTGACTCATGACCTTATAAAAAGGGAAAATTTGGACACAGAGGCACACAGGGAGAATGTCATGTGAAGGTGAAGTTAGAGATTGCAATGATACTTCTATGAGCCAAGGAATGCTGAAGGCTGTCAGAAAATCACCAGAAACCAGGGCAGAGGCAAGTCACAGTCTTCCTTACAGAAGGAACAAACTTTGATGACACCTTGATCTCAGACCTCTAGCATCCAGAGCTGTGAGACAATAAATTTTTGTGATTTTAAGCTACTCAGTTTGTGGTATTTTTTTACAGCAGCCCTAGCATCCTACTGTAACTTCTAAAGTGAAAAAGGAAAAAAAAAGGAAAATGGAGGAAAAAAAGTTAGTCATAGTTATTGGGAGTTTATCCCAAGCAATATTCAAATTAAAAAAGAATCTTAATGCATGATGTTCATTATAATAATTTTCATGATTGCAAAGAATGAGAGGTAACTCAAATATGTAGGCATTAGTGAATAGCCAAATTATAGCATGCATTCTGTTGTCATTTTATGTAGCCTAAGAGATAATGTGAATAATGTGTATAATGTAAATAAATTTTAAAAGTTGGATGTAAAATTGTTTATATCAAATGATAACAGTTGTGCAAAGTATATGTGCATTCACTAAGATCAGAAGGGAACACAGAAATGAAAAGACTTTGTTAGAATAGTGGGATCTGGGTAGATTTTTCCTTTTTATGTTTTTCTAAATTTGTTACTTTTATTACATATAATTATGATAATGTATTATTGTGGTAAAATATTATTTTTTAGTAATTAGCTATTGAGACAGATTATACATAGAATAAAATTTGCCCTTTTAAAGTGTAAAGTTGGATAGTTTTAATGTATACATCCTTATAACCATCATAGCAATCAAGAAATAAAGCGTTTCTTTCATCATAGAATGTTCTCTATTGCCCTTTTACAGTCAGTCAGTCTCAGTCCTGGTCTTAGTCAACTCTGATCTGTTTTCTGTCACCACAGATTAGCTTTCTCTTTCCAATAATTTCTTTTAAACAGAGTAATATTGTATATACACTTCTGTCTGCTTACTTTCATTTAGCATAATTTTGGTGAGCTTTATCCACGTTGTAGCTTATCTGAGGACTTCCCTAGTGGCTCAGTGGTAAAGAATCTGCCTGCCAATGCAGGAGACATGGGTTCAATTACTGGGTCACGATGATCCCCTGGAAAAGGAAATAGCAACCCACTCCAGTATTCTTGCCTGGTAAATCCCATGGACAGGGAAGCCTGGCGGGTCACAGTCCATGGGGTCATAAAAGAGTTGGAAGTGACTAAACACAAGTTTATCTGAGTAGATTTGTTTTTATGATTAGAGTATGTTCCTTAGTAGCTATACTAATTTGTTTTCCCATTTATCTGTTGGTATTGATTTAGGTTGCTCCTAATTTTTTACTATTAGAAATAAGTTGCTGTGAACATGCTTGTACAAGTTTTGAGTAGTCATATGTTTTTATTTAGCTTGGATAAATGCTTTGAATGAGAATAGTTGGACTGTGTAATAAGTACATGCTTAACATTGTAAGAAACTGCCTCACTCAGTAAAGAATACACCTGCAAGGCAGGAAACCTGGGTTTGATCCTTGGGTTGAGAAGATCCCCTGGAGAAGGAAATGCCAACCTACTCCAGTATTCTTGCTTGGGAAATCCCATGGACAGAGGAGCCTGGCAGGCTATAGTCCAGGAATTTGCAAGAGTTGGACACAACTTAGCGACTCAACCACCACACCCAGAAGACACTGCCAAGTGGCATATGTTCTTTGCAGCAATGTATGAAAATCCTACTAGCTCCACAGAGTCACCAGCGTTTCATATTTTTAGTCTGTTTTTCTTTTAGCTGTTCTCATGGCTGTGTAGAAGTCTTTGTTGTTTTAATAAATTTCCCCGATAATTTGATATTAAAGCTTTTCCTGTGCTTATATTTTCATTTGTAAAGTGTCTACTCAAATATTTTCCTCATTAAAAAAAAATTGCCTTCTTACTAAAGTGTAAGAGTGCTTTTTAAAAATACTCCAGATAGTGTTCCTTTATCTTTCCTTAGAGCAAGTATTCACTCCATGTGTGGTTTGCCCTTTCATTTTCTTAATAGTGTACCTCAAAGTGCGTAAGTTTTAAGTTTCGTTGAAATTTGTGTTTGTCAGTTTTCTCTTATGATTCAGAGTTGTGTGTGAAAATTTGCCTGTACCAAGTTTGTATAGGCCTTCTCTTATGTTTTCTTCCAAAAGTTTTATAGTGTTAGCCTTTGCTTTTAGATACACGATCTATTTTGTGTTAGCTGTTTTACGTAGATGTGAGAAAAGGGGAGAGATTTATTTTCTTCTAAATTGGTATCCAGTTATTCCAACCATATTTATTAGCAGTTTCTTAAAAATTATTTGAAATGATTTTAATTGATCAATTTGGGGACAATTGAGTGTTCAGTGTTGAGTGTTCTAATTTGGAAGCACAGTGTAGCTGTCCGTGTCTAAGTCTTTAACATCTTTCGTTAGTATTTTGCAGTTTATAGTATATATTTCTTGCTTATATTTTGTTAAATTTATATCTGAGTATTTCATGTTTTGGAATGCTTATTATTAATTTCATTTTCCAGTCTTGTATGGTCAGTGTATGTAAATAAACTTTTTAAAATTGACCTAGTATTCTGGGACCTTGCTATACTTATTAGCTCTACATAGTTTAAGAGTTTGTACATAGTCATGTTTCAGTATTTACTTCCACATCTATGTGCCTTTAGCTTTTTCCTTGCTTAATTGAAATGGCTAAAGCTGCACAACAGTGTTGAATACATGCTGTGAGAGTGGACACCTAGCCTGTTTACTGATCTTAAAGCATTCAGCCTTTCAGCATTAAGCATAACTTTAGTTTCCATAGATACCCTTTCTAAAGTTGAGGAGATTCCCTTCTATTTATAGTTCATTGAAAATTTTACAACAAATGAATGTTGAATTTTTATTTTTTAAATGGTGGCAAAATATAAATTTATCATTTTAACTATTTAAGTATACAGTTCAGTTGCGTAAAAATTTGCACTGTTGTGCAACCACCATCACCATTCATCTTCAGAATTTTTTCATCTTACAAAATTGAAACCCTGTACCCACTGAACAAGAACGCCACATCCTGAAGCCCTAGGTAACCCTTGTGTTTTCTTCTTATACTATTGGTTGTTTAAGAGTGTGTTGTTTAATTTCCACATACATGTGATCTTTCTATATTTTATTCTACTATTGTTTTCTAGTTTCATTCCATTGTGATTGAAAAAAAATACTTTGCATGAGTTCTGGCTTTTTCAATTTATTAAGACTTGTAGCCTAAGGTGTGGTTCATTTTAGAGAAAGTTCCATATGCATTTGAGGAAAATGTGTATTCTGAGATTATTGGATGGAATATTCTGCACAAAAGGAAAAATCCTATCAGTAAGGACACATATGTAGTAAAGGTTGTAGATCAACCAATTATAAAGCTAATAGGAAGGTTAAAAGACAAAATAGTAGATTATTGACATCTAGAATAAATAGTTAAGAAATAGACAAAACCAAAAGGTGCAAGATATAATTTCAAAACATTAAATGGAGGGAAAAGGGTAAAAATGCAGGGTTGTTAAAATGTGTTCAAATTTAAGAGACTATCAACTTAAAATAATCAGATGTATATATATGAACAGATACATATATATGCATATATATATGTACGCACACACATATATATAAACCTCATCATAAACACAACCAAAAGTCTATAATAGATATACAAACAAAAAAGAAAGGAATCCAAACTTAACACTAAAGATAGTTATCACACCACAAGGGAAAAGAGCAAAAGAAGAAGAAAGGAATAAAAAAGAGCTACAAAAACAACCTGAAAACGATTAAGAAAATGGCAGTAAGTACAAGTGAAAGTTGCTCAGTCGTTTCCGACTCTTTGCAGTCAGTTTGATCTCTGTACAGTCCCTGGAATTCTCTAGGCCAGAATACTGGAGTGAGTAGCCTTTCCCTTCTCCAGGGGATCTTCCCAATTCACGGATCAAACCCAGGTCTCCCACATTGCAGGCAGATTCTTTACCGGCTGAGCCACAAGGCAAGCATTAAATGAAAGTCGCTCAGTTGTGTCCAGCTTTTTGTGACCCCATGGACTACAGTCCATGGAATTTTCCAGGCCAGAATCCTGGAGTGGGTAGCCTTTCCCTTCTCCACAGGATCTTCCCAACCCAGGGATCGAACCCAGGTTTCCCGCATTACAGGCAGATTCTTTACCAGCCAAGCCACAAGGCAAGCCCAAGAATACTGGAGTGGGTAGCCTATTCCTTCTTCAGCAGATCTTCCTGACCCGGGAATCAAACCAGGGTCTCCTGTATTACTGGCAGACTCTTTACCAATTGAGCTAAGAGGGAAGCCCTATTAAGTACTAACTTAATAATAATTATTTAAATATGAGTGATTAGATGCTCCAATAAAAAACAGAGTGGCTGAATGGATGCAAAAACAATTCCAATATATACTGTATATAAGAGACACTTCAGATCTGGACACACTCAGAATTATAGTGAGAAGTAATGGAAAAGGTATTCTATGCAAAGAAAATGAAAGCTGGAGTAGTAATACTTTTATGAGACAAAATAGTACTTAAAGTAGACTATACAAAGAGACAAATAAGGACATTACATAATGATATAAAAATTGACCCAACAAGAAGATACAATTGTAAATATGTATATATGCTTAACATAGGAGGACCTAAATACATAAATCAAATATAAACAGACATAAAGACATAAAGTAACATGGTAATAGTAGGGGACTTTAACACTCCACGGACATCAATGGAGAGATCTAGGTAGAAAATCAGTAAGGTAACACAAGCCATAAACATTAGACCAGATATATTATGTATAACATTCCATTCAAAAACAGCACAATGTATATTTTTTTCAAGTATGTGTTGAATGTTCTCCAGATTGCTCAATTGGTAAAGAATCTGCCTGCAATGCAGGGGTTGTTGTTAAAATGTGTTCAAATTTAAGAGACTATCAACTTAAAATAATCAGATGTATATATATGAACAGATACATATATATGCATATATATATGTACGCACACACATATATATAAACCTCATCATAAACACAACCAAAAGTCTATAATAGATATACAAACAAAAAAGAAAGGAATCCAAACTTAACACTAAAGATAGTTATCACACCACAAGGGAAAAGAGCAAAAGAAGAAGAAAGGAATAAAAAAGAGCTACAAAAACAACCTGAAAACGATTAAGAAAATGGCAGTAAGTACAAGTGAAAGTTGCTCAGTCGTTTCCGACTCTTTGCAGTCAGTTTGATCTCTGTACAGTCCCTGGAATTCTCTAGGCCAGAATACTGGAGTGAGTAGCCTTTCCCTTCTCCAGGGGATCTTCCCAATTCACGGATCAAACCCAGGTCTCCCACATTGCAGGCAGATTCTTTACCGGCTGAGCCACAAGGCAAGCATTAAATGAAAGTCGCTCAGTTGTGTCCAGCTTTTTGTGACCCCATGGACTACAGTCCATGGAATTTTCCAGGCCAGAATCCTGGAGTGGGTAGCCTTTCCCTTCTCCACAGGATCTTCCCAACCCAGGGATCGAACCCAGGTTTCCCGCATTACAGGCAGATTCTTTACCAGCCAAGCCACAAGGCAAGCCCAAGAATACTGGAGTGGGTAGCCTATTCCTTCTTCAGCAGATCTTCCTGACCCGGGAATCAAACCAGGGTCTCCTGTATTACTGGCAGACTCTTTACCAACTGAGCTAAGAGGGAAGCCCTATTAAGTACTAACTTAATAATAATTATTTAAATATGAGTGATTAGATGCTCCAATAAAAAACAGAGTGGCTGAATGGATGCAAAAACAATTCCAATATATACTGTATATAAGAGACACTTCAGATCTGGACACACTCAGAATTATAGTGAGAAGTAATGGAAAAGGTATTCTATGCAAAGAAAATGAAAGCTGGAGTAGTAATACTTTTATGAGACAAAATAGTACTTAAAGTAGACTATACAAAGAGACAAATAAGGACATTACATAATGATATAAAAATTGACCCAACAAGAAGATACAATTGTAAATATGTATATATGCTTAACATAGGAGGACCTAAATACATAAATCAAATATAAACAGACATAAAGACATAAAGTAACATGGTAATAGTAGGGGACTTTAACACTCCACGGACATCAATGGAGAGATCTAGGTAGAAAATCAGTAAGGTAACACAAGCCATAAACATTAGACCAGATATATTATGTATAACATTCCATTCAAAAACAGCACAATGTATATTTTTTTCAAGTATGTGTTGAATGTTCTCCAGATTGCTCAATTGGTAAAGAATCTGCCTGCAATGCAGGGGTCCCTGGTTCAATTCCTGGGTCAGGAAGATCCCCTGGAGAAGGGATAGGCTACCCACTCCAGTATTCTTGGGCTTCCCTGATGTCTCAGCTGGTAAAGAATATGCCTGGAATGCGGGAGACCTGGGTTCGATCTCTGGGTTGGGAAGATCCTGTGGAGAAGGGAAAGGCTACCCACTCCAGGATTCTGGCCTAGAGAAGTCTATGGACTATTCATGGGTCGCAAAGAACTGGACATGACTGAGCGACTTTCTCTTCACTTCACTTCACTTCACTTCACTAGGTTACAAAACAAGTCTCCATAAATGTAAGAAGATTGAAATCCTATGAAGCATCTTTTCTAACGACAATGGTATGAGACTAAGAAAAAAACTGCAAATAAATAAGTAAAAGAGGAAATTTAAAAATACCTAGAGACAATGAAACATGAAAATGAAAATGAAAACACCACACTCCCAAACCTATGGAATGCAGCAAAAGCAGTTCTATAAGGGAGATTCGTAGTGATACAAGCCTACCTCAGGAAGCAAGAAAAATCTCAGATAAACAACCTAACCTTGTACCTAAAGCAACTAGAAAAAGAAGGAGAAACACCCAAAAGTAAGTAAAAGAGAACAAATCATAAAGACCAGAGCAGAATTAAATGAAATGGAGACTAACTATCAATAGAAAAGATTAATGAAACTAAGAACTATCTTTGAAAAAGTAAAATGATAAGCTGTTAGCCATACTTATGATACATATGGATGTGAGAGACCATAAAGAATGCTGACCATCAAAGAACTGATGCTTTTGAATTGTGCTGAAGAAGACTCTTGAGAGTCCCTTGGACTGTAGGGAGATAACACCGGTCATTCCTAAAGGAAATAAACCCTGAATATTCATTGGATGGACTGATGTTGAAACTGAAGCTCCAATATTTTGGCCACCTGATGTGAAGAGCTGACTCATTGGAAAAGATGCTCATCCTTGAAAAGACTGAAGGCAAAAGGAGAAAGGCGCACAGAGGAGTAGGTAGATAGATAGTACCACAAACTCAATGGACATGAGTCTGAGCAAACTCCAGGAGACAGTGAAGAACAGGGGAGCCTGGCATGCTTCAGTCCAAGGGGTCACAAAAAATTAGACAGAACTTAGCAGTCGAACAGCAACGACAACACACTCATCAAGAAAAAAAGGGTGGGGGGAGGCCCAAATAAAGAAAATCAGAAACAAAAAAGAAGTTACAACTGACAGATCATAAATGAAAAGGATCGTGAGGTTACTATGAATAATTATATGCCAATAAAATAGACAATGTGGAAGAAATGAACAAATGCCTAGAAACATACAATCTCCTAAGATTGAATTAGGAAAAGATAAAAAAGTATGAAAAAACTGGTCACCAGTAATAAAATTGAATTAGTAATCAAAAAACACCTCCCAAAACTTAAATCCGGGATCAGATGACTTCACAGGTGTATTCTACCAAACATTTAAAGAAGAATTAATACCTTTTTCTTCCTAAAACTATTCCCAAAAACTGCAAGAAAGAATGCTTCAGAGTTTATTCTATAGGGGCAACATCATCCTGCATCTAAAATCAGACAGAAACAACACAACAATAAAAGGAAATTACAGGCCACTATTGATGATAGACATAGATGCAAAAATCCTCAACAGAATAGTAGCAAACCAAATTCAACAATACATTAAAAGGGTCATGTACTGTGATCAACTGAAATTTATTCTGGGAATGCAAGGATGGTTCAATATCTGCAAATCAATCCACACTGATAAATTGAAGACTAAAAATCATAATTTTCTCAAAAGATGCAGAAAAACTTTCAACGAAATTCAAGATCCATTTATGATAAAAACTCTGAACAAAGTGATTATAGAAGGAGTATATCTCAAAATAATAAAATCTGTATATGACAAACCATAGCCAACATTATATTCAGAAGTGAAAAGCTGAAAGCTTTTTCTCTGAAATCAAGAACAAGACATGAAACATGACATCACTTTATTCAACATAGTATTGGAAGTCCTAGACAAGACAAAGAAAAGGCATCCAAGTAGGAAAGGACAATATGGTAACTGTTTGTTGGAAACATGAACTATGTATAGGAAATCCTAAAGCTGCCACAAAAAATTTATTGGAATTAATAAGTGAAATCAACAAGCTTGCAGGATACGAAGTTAATATACTGAAATCTGTTGTGTTTCTGTCCACTAATAATAAACTATCAGAGAAATTAAGAAAACAGTCCCATTTATAATTGCTTTTAAAAAATAACATAAATGTGAATAAATTATACAGGAGGTGAAAGACATATTCTGGGAAAATCAGAAAACATTCATGAATGAAGTGGAAATCAATACAAAGAAATGAAAAGATATATTGTATACACAGACTGGAAGAGTTTGTATTGATTGCTAAAATTGCCAAACTACCCAAGGCAATCTACAAATTCAGTGCATTCCCTGTAAAAATCCTCATGACATTTTTGACAGAACAAGAAAAAAGAATCCTAAAATATATATGGATACACAAGTCACCCTGAGTAGCTAAAACAATCTTGGGAAGCAAGAACAAAGCTGGAGTCACTATGCTCCCTGATTTCACATTGTATTATTAATCTACAGTAATCAAAACAGTATGGTCCTGTTGCTAAACAGACACATAGATCAATGGAACAGGATAAAACCCAGAAATAAAACCACACAAAATTGGTCAGTTAATCTATGACAAAGGACACAAGACTATACAATGGGGAAAAGTCAGCCTCTTCACTCAATATGCGTGGGAAAACTGGACAGCTGCATGCAAAAGAATCAAACTAGATTAGTTTTTCATAGCATGTATAATAATTAAATGAATTAGAAACTTAAACGAAAGATCTAAAACCATGAAAAGCCTAGAAGAAATCAGGCATAATACTCTTGGACATCAATTTTCACAATAGTTTTTTGAATCTGTCTCCTAGGGCAAGGGAAAAATGCAAAACTAAACAAATGGGACTGTGTCAGATTAGAAAACTTTATATATAAACTAAATATATATAAACTATATATATATATATAGAGAGAGAGAGTTAATATCCAAAATATGTAGAAACTCATGTAACTCAACATAAAAAAGTTTAAAAATAGGCAGAGAATTGAGGCGAGAACAAGATGGTGGAGGAGTAGATGGACGTGGAGTATGCCTCTCTCCACGGATACATCAGGAATACACCTTCAGATACCGAACTGCATGCAGAACACCAGCTGAGAGCAGACAGGAGTACCTGACAAGTGGAACAGAATATATAGAACCATGCAAAACTCCGTAGGATGCAGGAACTAGGGGAAAAACAGCAGTGTCAGTAGGACTGAACCTGCCCTCAGCAGGTGGGGGAACTAAAGCAAGGGTCCAGTCCCCACATTGGGGCAACTGAGTCAGAGGAGAAACATTTAAGGCTGGAAGTGAAACAGCCGATATGTGGCAGCCTAAATGGAATGAGAATCAGACAGTCCTTGCTGCAGCCATACGTACCCCAGACAGGGACTCAGGTCCCCTGGAAGGTACAGTGGCTGGGAGCTAGAATTTAGGTATTATGGAACACTCCCAAGGTGAGGGCGGCTGTTGACTGCAGAGAGATGGATAGCGGTGTGTGAGGGAGGAGATTTGGAGGGAAATGCCTGTGGAGGAAAGCCTGGCAGCCATGGAAGCAAGTTGATACTGCTGAGTCACATGTAAGGGGTGGAGCCATCACCATAGCTTCTCGCTCCCCACACGCCAGCGTTGGCAGCTGAACAATAGAGAGACTGGCCCATCAAAGGCCTGACACACTGAAGTACAGAATAGGACCCCACCCAGGGTGCCCCTTTAAGTGCCTGACGCACCAATCTACAAAGTAGGACCCCAGCTTGGCAGGGGGTGGGGGTGGGGCCCTCTGTTTGCCTGATGCACCAAACAACAGAGAAGGACTCCAGGCAAGGGAGCCTTCTAAATGCCGGAATGGGTGGAGCTATGGAGAAAGAATGGCCAAAGAGGCCTTCTGATCACCAGCTACAAGAGGCTCAAAAAAAGACTGATAGGGCCATAACTCCTGCAGCAGAGCCAGACCGTGTCCCTGCACACTTTGCACCACCAGGGTCCCCGCAAGCCAAGCAGCTGCACCACTTTCACACTCAACTCTCACTGAGGCAGAGCTGCCTCAGGCAAAAAAAAAAAAAAATCTTGCATCTACGCACGCAGGGTCGCTTCAGTCATGTCCAACTCTTTCTGACCCTGTAGACTGTGGCCTGCCAGGCTTCTCTGTCAGGGGTGTTCTCCAGGCAAGAATACTGGAGCATATTGGCCAATGCTGGTTGTCATACCCTTCTAGAGCACTGTATTTCCTGCTGCCCTAGCCACCCACTCCCCTGAGTACCTGGTTATGCTAGAATCCCTGCGACCTTCACACCTGGCCCTCACTGGGGCAGACCCAAGTCCTCCAAGGCAGTCTCAGGAGCAAACCCCAGTGGAAAACCCACATGCAGAGGTGGAAATAAAACCACAATTGAAACCAAGGGGCAGTGTGGC
The DNA here is from genome assembly GCA_006410675.1 of Oreotragus oreotragus. Lineage (NCBI taxonomy): Eukaryota > Metazoa > Chordata > Mammalia > Artiodactyla > Bovidae > Oreotragus > Oreotragus oreotragus. The sequence goes on along the minus strand of SJYX01020991.1, from coordinate 516,782 downwards.
TAAGGAAGAAGACCCCAAACCTTCCCACCAGCTGTACAACAAAGGAAACTATAAGCAAGGTGAAAAGACAGCCTTCTGAATGGGAGAAAATAATAGCAAATGAAGCAACTGACAAACAACTAATCTCAAAAATATACAAGCAACTTACACAGCTCAATTCCAGAAAAATAAACGACCCAATCAAAAAATGGGCCAAAGAACTAAATAGACATTTCTCCAAAGAAGACATACAGATGGCTAACAAACACATGAAAAGATGCTCAACGTCACTCATTATCAGAGAAACGCAAATCAAGACCACAGTGAGATACCACTTCACACCAGTCAGAATGGCTGCGATCCAAACGTCTGCAAACAATAAATGCTGGAGAGGGTGTGGACAAAAGGGAACCCTCTTACACTGTTGGTGGGAATGCAAACTAGTACAGCCACTATGGAGAACAGTGTGGAGATTCCTTAAGAAATTGCAAATAGAACTGCCTTATGACCCAGCAATCCCACTGCTGGGCATACACACCAAGGAAACCAGAATAGAAAGAGATACATGTACCCCAATGTTCATTGCAGCACTGTTTATAATAGCCAGGACATGGAAACAACCTACATGTCCATCAGCGGATGAATGGATAAGAAAGCTGTGGTACATATACACAATGGAGTATTACTCAGCCATTAAAAAGAATACATTTGAATCAGTTCTAATGAGATGGATGAAACTGGAACCAATTATACAGAGTGAAGTAAGCCAGAAAGAAAAACACCAATACAGTATACTAACACATATATATGGAATTTAGAAAGATGGTAATGAGGCCCCTGTATGCAAGACAGCAAAAGAGACACAGATGTGTAGAGCGGACTTTTGGACTCTGAGGGAGAGGGAGAGGGAGAGGGATGATTTGGGAGAATAGCATTGAAATATGTATACTATCATGTAAGAAACAAATCGCCAGTCTATGTTCAGTGCAGGATGCAGGATGCTTGGGGCTGGTGTATGGGGATGATCCGGAGGGATGATGAGGGGTGGGAGGAGGGAAGGGGGTTCATGCTTGGGAGTTCATGTACACCCGTGGCAGATTCATGTCAATGTATGCCAAAACCAATAGAGTACTGTAAAGTAAAACAAACAAACAAACCAAAAAAAAAAAAAAACAAACCCTACATATTGGATTGGACAAAAAGATTCTTTTGTTTTTGAGTAAAATAAAAGACATTTTTCATTTTCAGAACTTTATTGAATGACATATCCACCATTTTGTTCCACTAGCTTCTGCCACTGTTCAGGCAACTTCATAATGCCATGATCCCAAAACTTTTTATCTTACTGAGCAAAGAACTCTTCCAGATGCCTTTTGCAGTCTTCAGGGGATTGAAATATTTTTCATTAAGAGAATTTTGTAAAAACCAAAGTAAGTGGACATCCAAAGATGAAATATCTGGTGAATATAGCCAGTGAATCAGAACTTCCCAGTCAAGCTATAACAGCTTTTGGCTGGTCGTCAGAGAGACATGTGGTCTTGTGTTATCCTGATGGAAGATTATACATTTTCTATTGACTAGTTCTGAATGCTTTTCATCATATGCTGCTTTAAGTTGGTCAAATTGGGAGCAGTACTTGTTGGAATTAATCATTTGGTTTCCTAAAAGAAACTCAAAATAGAGGACACCGTTCTAGTCCCACCATATACACAGCATCACCTTCTTTGGATGAAGACAGGCTTTTAGTGTGGTTGGTGGTGGTTCATTTTCCTTGCTCCACAGTCTTTTCCATTCCACATTATTGTACAGTATCCAATTTTCATTGTCCATCACAATTTGTTTTAAAAATGGAACAATTTCATTACATTTAAGTAGATAATTGCATGCAAAAATATAATCAAGGAGATTTTTTTTTCTTAGCTTCTGTGGAACCCAAACATCGAAGTTATTAACATAACTAAGTGGGTATAAATGATTTTCGGTGTTTGATTTGTGTATTTTGAATATGTCAGCTATCTCCCACATGGTATAGCATTGATTATTCTGAATTAATGTCTCATTTGATCACTATCAACTTCAAGTTGAGTATCATTCAGCATGAAACTTTGCAAACCACTTTTGACATGTTTGATCAATCACAGCACTTTCTCCGTCCATACAGTGCACAAATCTTTTTTTCCATCTCAGTTGCATTTTTACATTTCTTGAAGTAATAAAGCATAATATGCCGAAAATATTTACTTTTTTATTTTAGTCTCAGTATTAAAGTGATTACACAAACATTCACCAATTTTGATACATTTTTATGGTGAATGCACACTAATATTATAGGTGTCACAATACAATCTGAAAAAAGTATTCTGAATGAAGTTAAAGGCAACTAAGTGCTGCTAGAGCTATCTTACAGAAAAAAAACAAACGAGTCTTTTGGCTAGTCCACTACAAAGAAAAAATATTAAAAGCACCAAGGTAAAAGCAACAAATTCAGCACCACCAAACCAGCTTTACCTAAAGAAAACCATATGATCATCTCAGTAGGCACAGAAAAAGCTTTTTAACAAAATTCAGCTCCCATTTATGATTAAAACTCTCCAGAAAGTGGACATAGAGGGAAAGTACCTTGGCATAATAAAGTCCACATGTGACAAACCCACAACAGACATCATTATCAATGGTGAAAAACCAAAAGCATTTCCTCTAAGATCAGAAATAAGACAGTGTCCTCTCTCACCACTTTTATTCAACATAGTTTTGGAAAGCCTAGCCACAGCAGTTACAGAAGAAAAAGAAACAAAAGGAATCCAAATTGAAAAAGAAGTGAAATTTTCACTACTTGCAGATGACATGATACTATACATAGAAAATGCTTCTGATTGCACCAGAAACCTACTAGAGTTAATCAGTGAATTTAGAAAAGTTGCAAGATACAAAATTAGTACATAGAAATCTCTTGCCTTTGTATACAGTAACAATAAAATAGCAGAAAGAGAAACTGGGGAAGCAATCCCACTTAGCATTATAACAAAGGAAATGAAATACCTAGGAATAAAACTTCCTAAGGAGACAAACCAAAGACAACACTTGGAGATGGAATAATATACCATGTTCTTGGATTGGAAGGATCTACATTGCAAAAATGACTACACTAGCCAAAGCAATCTATAGATTCAGTGCAGTCTTTGTCAAATTTAACAGTGGCACTTCTCATGAAATTAGAACAAAAAGTTTTTACAGTTTGTATGGAAACTCAAAAGGCCCCAAATAACCAAATGAATTTTGAGAAAGAAAAATGAAGCTGATGGAATCAGGCTCTCTGACTTCAGATTATACTACAAAGCTATAGTAATCAAGCCAATATGGTACTGGCAGAAAAACAAAAATATAGATCAGTGGAATAGGATAGGAAGCCCAGAGGCAAACCCATGCACCTATGTCACCTAATCTATGACAATGGATAAATAATATACAGTGGAGAAAAGACAGTCTCTTTCAAAAGTGATAGTGGGAAAACTGGATAGCATCATCTAATGAATGAAATTAGAACACTCCCTAACACCATACACAAAAATAAACTCAAAATGGATTAAAGACCTAAAGGTAAGGGCACATGCTATAAAAACTCTTAGAGGAAGACATAGGCAGAACACTCTTTGACATAAATTGCAGCAAGATCTTATTTAATGCACCTACTAGAATAATGAAGAAAGCTGAGCGCCGAATAACTGATGCTTTTGAACTGTGGTGTTGGAGAAGACTCTTGAGAGTCCCTTGGACTACAAGGAGATCCAACCAGTCCATTCTAAAGGAGATCAGCCCTGGGTGTTCTTTGGAGGGAATGATGCTAAAGCTGAAACTCCAGTACTTTGGTCACCTCATGCGAAGAGTTAACTCATTGGAAAAGACTCTGATGCTGGGAGGGATTGGGGGCAGGAGGAGAAGGGGACGACAGAGGATGAGACAGCTGGATGGCATCACAGACTCGATGGACGTGAGTTTGAGTGAACTCCAGGAGCTGGTGATGGACAGGGAGGCCTGGCGTGGTGCAGTTCATGGGGTCTCAGAGTCGGACACGACTGAGCAACTGAACTGAACGGAACTGAAAATAATGAAAATAAAAATAAACAAATGGGACCTAAGTAAACTGAAAAGCTTTTGCACAGCAGAGAATGTCATAAAAAAGATGAAAATAAAAAGCCTTCAGCATAGGAGAACATATTTTCCATTGAAGCAACTTACAGGAGATTAATCTCCAAAATACACAAATAGTTCATACCCAGTCAAAAAAATGGATGGAAGATCTAAATAGGCATTTCTCCAAAGAAGATATACAGATCGCTAACAAACACATGAAAAGATGCTCAACATCTCCGGTTATTAGAGAAATGCAGATCGAAAGTACAATGAGGTATCACCTCCCACCAGTCAGAATTGCCATCATAAAAAAAATCTGCAGACAGTAAGCGCTGTAGATGGTGTGGAGAAAAGGGAAGTCTCTTACCCTATTGGTGAGAATGTAAATCGATCGTCGCTATGGAGAAGAGTATGGAATTTTATTCTTTATTTGTTTTTGCCGGTGTTCTGTGTTTGTTGCTACGTGAGCTTTTCTCTGGTTGCAGCAAGCGGGGACTCTGTAGTTGCAGTGCCTGGGCTTCTCATTGTGTTGGCTTCTCTTATTGAGGGACACGAGCTCTCAGGTGCACGGGCTTCAGTAGTTGTGGCGTGTTGGCTCTGTATTTGTGGCTCCCAGCCTCTGGAGCACAGGCTCGATAGTTGTAGTTCTTGGGTTTGGTTGCTCCATGGCATGTGGGATCTTCCCAGACCAGGGATCAAACCCCTGTCTCCTGCCTTGGCAGGTGGATTCTTTACCGCTGAGATTCTTTACCACTGAGCTACCAAGGAAAGCCAAGAGGTTTCTTAAAAAGTAAAATGACCTGTCAATCCCCCTGCTGTGCATATACGCAGAGAAGAACATAATTCAAAAAGGTATATGCACCCTAATATTCATTGCAGCACTATATACTATGGTAAATAGTTTTTACTATTATAATAGCCAGAACACTGAAACAACATAAATGTCCACTGACAAATGAATGGATAAAGAAGTTGTGGTACATATATTCAATGAAGATTACTTAGCCATAAAAAGGAATAAAATTGAGTCAGTTGTAGTGATGTTGATGAACCTAGAACTGTCATACAGGGTGAATAAGTTAGAAAGTTAGAAGAAGCTTACGTCTAACTTACAGAAATAAGTTAGAAAGAGGAAAACAAATATTATATATTAAACCATATATGTAGAATCTAGAAAAATGATATCGATGATCTTATTAACAAAGCAGACAGAGAGAGAGGCATGTATGTACACAACAAATGTGTGGGTACCAAGGGAAAAGAGTGGGTGGGAGATTCAGACTGGTATCCCTGATAGTTCAGTTGGTAAAGAATCCTCCTGCAATGCAGGAAACCCTGGTTCGATTCCTGGGTCAGGAAGATCCACTGGAGAAGGGAAAGGCTGTCTACTCCTGTATTCTGTCCTGCAGAATTCCAGAGACTGTATAGTTTGTGGGCTCGCAAAGAGTTGGACACGCCTGAGTGACTTTCACTACACTACACATATATACACTTCTATATATGAAAAAGATAACTAGAAAGAACTTACTGTATAGCACAGGGAAGTCTACTCAGTGCTCTGTGGGGAACAAATTGGGAAGGAAATCCAAAAAAGAGAGGATACATATATACATATGGCTGATTCACTTTGCTGTACAGCTGAAACTGACACAGCAATGTAAAGCAAATATACTCCAGTAAAGACAAAAAGAAAAATGGACAGAGGACCTGAATAGACATTTTCAAAGAAAACCTATAGATGGCCAACAGACACATGAAAAGATGCTCAACATCAATCATTAGGAAAATGCAAATTAAACCAGAATGAGCTACCACCTCACACCTGTCTAAATGATTTCCATCAAAAAGCCTTGAAATTACAAGTGTTGCTGAGGATGTGACAAAGAAACCCTTATGTACCATTGGAGAGATTATAAATTGTTTCAGCCAGAATGGAAAACAGTTTTAGGTTCCTCAAAAAATTAAAACTAGAGCTACCATATTTCACTTTTTTGTATTTACTCTCTCCTCTCCCTGAAAAAAAAAAACAACAAAAAACACAATCACTAATTCAAAAAGATATATGAAGCACAGTGTTCAATGTAGCATTATTTACACTAGCCAATTTAAGGAAGCAATCTAAATGTCCATCAAAAAACAGATGAATATGTTATAAGTATGTATCATAGAAATCCAGTCAGCCATAAAAAATTTGAAATCTTGCCATTAAGGACAACATGAATGGATCTAGAGGGTATTTTGCTAAGTGAAACAAGTCAGATAGTGAAAGTTAAATATTGCACTTATATGTAGAATCTAAAAAGCTAAACAAGCTGGTTTAGAAAAGGCAGAGGAAATCAAATTGCCAACATCTGCTGGATCATGGAAAAAGCAAGAGAGTTCCAGAAAAACACCTATTTCTGCTTTATTGAGTATGCCAAAGCCTTTGACTGTGTGGATCACAATAAACTGTGGAAAATTATGAAAGAGATGGGAATACCAGACCACCTGACCTGCCTCTTGAGAAACCTATATGCAGGTCAGGAAGCAACAGTTAGACCTGGACATGGAACAACAGACTGGTTCCAAATAGGAAAAGGAGTACATTAAGGCTGTATATTGTCACCCTGCTTATTTAACTTATATGCAGAGTACATCATGAGAAATGCTGGGCTGGAAGAAGCACAAGCTGGAATCAAGATTGCCGGGAGAAATATCAATAACCTCAGATATGCAGATGACACCACCCTTATGGCAGAAAGTGAAGAGGAACTAAAGAGCCTCTTGATGAAAGTGAGAGAGGAGAGTGAAAAATTTGGCTTAATGCTCAACATTCAGAAAACGAAGATCATGGCATCCAGTCCCATCACTTCATGGGAAATCGATGGGGAAACAGTGGAAACAGTATCAGACTTTATTTTTTTGTGCTCCAAAATCACTGCAGATGGTGACTGCAACCATGAAATTAGAAAGCGCTTACTCCTTGGAAGAAAAGTTATGATCAACCTAGATAGCGTATTGAAAAGCAGAGACATTACTTTGCCAACAAAGGTCCATCTAGTCAAGGCTATGGTTTTTCCAGTGGTCATGTATGGATGTGAGAGTTGGACTGTGAAGAAGGCTGAGCGCCTTGAATTGATGCTTTTGAACTGCGGTGCTGGAGAAGACTCTTGAGAGTCCCTTGGACTGCAAGGAGATCCAACCAGTCCATTCGGAAGATCAGCCCTGGGATTTCTTTGGAAGGAATGATGCTAAAGCTGAAACTCTAGTACTTTGGCCACCTCATGCGAAGAGGTGACTCATTGGAAAAGACCCTGATGCTGGGAGGGATTGGGGGCAGGAGGAGAAGGGGACGACAGAGGATTAAATGGCTGGATGACATCACTGACTCAATGGATGTGAGTCTGAGTAAACTCTGGGAGTTGGTGATGCACAGGGAGGCCTGGCGTGCTGCGATTCATGGGGTCACAAAGAGTCGGACACAACTGAGCAACTGAACTGAACTGAAAAAGCAAACCGAAAAACAGATTCATAGATAACAGAGAAAAACAGGTGATTGCCAGAAGAGAAAGGGTTGGAGTAAGTGGGTGAAATAGCTGATTGGGATTAAGTAGTATAAACCTCCAGTTATATAATAAATAAATCAAAGGGATATAATATACAGCCTAAGGAATATGATCATTCAGTAATATTGTAGTAATTTTGTATGAGGGCAGATTGTTATTAGACTTATTGTTATGATTTCATAATGCATGCAAATATAAAATCGTTATGTAGTACACCTGAAACTAACATAATGTTCATGTCAACTATATTTTAATTTAGAAACCGATCATAAAATCTTTCTCTTTAAAAAATAAAATGGGTTCTTATTCATGTATTGGAATGATGTTATTCCTTTATACTATTGTTAATATCACAAGTTGCATTTACTGATTTTAGATTGTTAGCAACACCTCTCATTCCTGGATTAACCCTATTTAATGGTGTACCATAATCTTTTTTATATATATTGCTACTTTTTATATGCTAAAATTTTATTCAAAAATTTTTATATTTATGTTCATGAAGAATATTGGTCTCCAGTTTTCTTTGTCTAGGAGGTTTTGATATCAGCATTCAGTTCAGTTCAGTTCAGTTGCTCAGTTATGTCTCACCTTTTGTAACCCCATGGACCCTGGAGCATACCAGGCTTCCCTGTCCATTACCAACTCCCGGAGCTCACTCAAACTAATGTCCGTTGAGTCGGTGATACCATCCGACCATCTCATCCTCTGTCGTCTGCTTCTCCTCCTGCCTTCAATCTTTCCCAGCATCGGGTGGCCAAAGTACTGGAGTTTCAGCTTCAGCATCAGTCCTTCCAATGAATATTCAGGACTGATTTCCTTTAGGATGGACTGGTTGGATTTCCTTGCAGTCCAAGGGACTCTCAAGAGTCTTCTCCAATACCACAGTTCAAAAGCATCAGTTCTTCAGTGCTCATCTTTCTTTATGGTCTAACTCTCACGTCCAGCGTGACTACTGGAAAAACCATAGCTTTGACTACATGAACCTTTGTTCACAAAGTAATGTCTCTGCTTTTTAATATGCTGTCTAGGTTGGTCATAGCTTGTCTTCCAAGGAACAAGCGTCTTTTAACTTCATGGCTGCAGTCACCATCTGCAGTAACTTTGGAGCCCAAGAAAATAAAGCCTGTCACTGTTTCCATTGTTTTCCCATCTATTTGCCATGAAGTGATGGGATCAGATGCCATGATCTTAGTTTTTCAAATGTTGAGTTTTAAGCCAACATTTGCACTCTCCTCTTTAGCTTTCATTAAGAGGATCTTTGGTTCTTTTTCACTTTGTGCCATAAGAGTAGCATCATCTGCATATCTGAGTTTATTTATATTTCTTCCAGAAATCTTGATTGCAGCTTGTGCTTCATCCAGCCTGGCATTTCGTGTGATGTACTCTGTATGTGAGTTAAATAAGCAGGGTGACAATATACAGTCTTGGCGTGCTCCTTTTCCTATTTGGAACCAGTCTGGTGTTCCATGTCCAGTTCTAACTCTTGCTTCTTGACCTGCATACAGTTTTCTCAGGAGGCAGGTCAGGTGGTCTGATATTCCCATATCTTCAAGAATTTTCCATAGTTTGTTGTGATCCATACAGTCAAAGGCTTTGGCATAGTCAATAAAGCAGAAGTAGAGGTTTTTCTGGAACTCTCTTGCTTTTTCTATGATCCAACAGATGTTGGCAGTAAATCCAGCTTGAGTATCCGGAAGTTCATGGTTCATGAACTTGTATTTTCTAAGTGCATATAGTAGCAGTATTTTTTTATTTCTTAAATTTTTAATTAATATGACTAATGAAACTATCTGGTTCTGATATTTTCTCAGTGGGAGTGTTTTTAAATTATGTGTTTATTTTCTTTAATAGGTAATTCTATTTAAGTTCTTAATTTCCTTTTCAGTCAGCTTTAGTAATTTTTCACTTCTCCATAATTTCTTCATCTCATCCTAACATTCTTTTTAAGAACTTTAATTTCTAAAGGTTGTAGCAATGTCCTTACTTTTATTCCTGATGTTAGAACTTATGTCTTCTCCCCTTTTTTTCCCATGAAAGGAGCTCAGTTTGTAACAAATTTATCAAATTGTCTTTTAAAGAACCCAATTTGATCCTCATCAATTTTTATGTCTTTTGTACATTTCTGTTTCTTTTATTTCTCCTATTATATTTATTTCCTTTTTCTACTTACTTTGGATTTGTTTGAATCTTTTTTTCCTCTATTATTAAGCTGGAATTTAAATACTTTATCTGAGCCCTTTCTTCATTTGTAACAATAAAAGTAAAAGCTATAAATTTCCCTCAAATCATTGCATTAGTTGCTTATAGGTTTTTTCTTTGACTCATTGATTATTTAGAAATATGTTGTTTAATATCCAGGTATGTGAGGGTTTTCCATATATATATATATATGCACACACATATACACATTTGTGTATATGTATGTATATCTGTTAGTGATATATAGTTTGATTAGATTGTGACTAAGAAAATATTTTTATTATTTCAGTCATTTTTGGTTCTCAGAGACTGTTTTGGTGAGTATTGCATGTACACTTGAAAGTAACATTTGATGGAGTATTCTGTAGATGGCAGTTGAATCAAGTGGTCGAATGTTGGGAAGACTGAAGGGTCTGGGGTTTTCCCTGCTTGCAAGTTGACAGGTTAGTCTGCCACTGTTTAATGCCTGCTGTCAAGAGACATAGATCTCCTGAGTAAGAAACAAAGGACTTTATCGCTCATAGCGCAACGAACAGTATGAGTTTGATGTTTGTGTCTGTTTCCTGTGTCCCCCATATCTTATAGGGGAGATTCACAGAATCCCAGGTAAATACTGTTCATAGATGTGTTTCAGTCACAGCTGAGGAACCTTCATCTTGGAGTCCTCAAATCTCTTATAACAGGCTAAAGACATATTTCATTTTACCCTGGAGGGATTCATAATATATTGGACAGTAAACAAAATTGCCTTTAGCTTATGACTAAGACCCTATTTCTCTCTTCCAAAACTGCTTGCTATAGAAGCATCCTTGAAAAGATAGCCTGGTGGAAAGGCAGTCAGTGCCTCTGTTCACAGAGCATTCAGAATTATAAGAGACTCATGGAGAACTGTCTCTTAATAATAGTGTCATTCAAGTCTTCTGTAGCCTTACTAATTTTGTATCAGTTAATGAGAGATAATGTTAGAGTCTTTAATTATAAGTGGGAGTTATCCACTTCTGTTTTCAATTCTGTCATTTTCTTCTTTTCATTTATTTTGAAGGTTTGTTATTGGATATAAGCACATTTAGAATTGCTGTGTCCTCTTGTTGAATCAACTGTTTTATTATTAGTGAAATGTATGTTTTTGTCCTGAGTAATACTTTTTATTCTGAAGTTTACTTTGTCTGATATTTAAAAAAAAAAAAACTCTAGCTTTCTATTAATTAGTATTTACATGATACATCCTTTTTCATCCTTTTACTTTTAAACTATTTGTATCTTTATTTTAAGGTTGGTTTCATATAGGTAGCATGTAGTTGGTTTCTGGTTTTTATTCATTCTGACAGCTGCTGTCCCTTCATGTTTAAAGTATTTAAATGTCTCTGCTGCTGCTGCTAAGTCACTTTAGTCGTGTCCAACTCTGTGTGACCCCATAGACGGCAGCCCACCAGGCTCCCCCGTCCCTGGGATTCTCCAGGCAAGAACACTGGAGTGGGTTGCCATTTCCTTCTCCAATGCATGAAAGTGAAAAGAAAAAGTGAAGTCGCCCAGTTGTGTCTGACTCTTAGCGACCCCATGGACTGCAGCCTACCAGGCTCCTCCGTCCATGGGATTTTCCAGGCAAGAGTACTGGAGTGGGATACCATTGCCTTCTCCTATTTAAATGTCTCTACTTAGTGTAATTCTTGATGTGCTGGGTTTAAATCTTTTGCACCAGTTGCTATTCTGAAGTAACAAGCTGTTCCAGAATTAGTGACATAAAATAATGATCATTTTAATACCGTTTTGGATCTCTCACTTAAGAACTCAGAACATATGTTATGATTAGAAGTTCTGAAGACACCTGGAGTGCTTTAAAAATATCTGAACAAATTAATAAGGCTTTAAGAAATTTCCAAATCAGTTTTATATATTAGTGTGTATAGTAGGATGCTACTTGCCCTCTGTATAATTAACATTTTCAGATAACAAAGCTCTATTATAACCTATCCGGCTGCTGCTGCTGCTGCCAAGTTGCTTCAGTCGTGTCCGACTCTGTGTGACCCCATAGCCGGCAGCCCACCTGGCTCCGCCGTCCCTGGGATTCTCTAGGCAGGAACAGTAGAATGGGTTGCCATTTCCTTCTCCAAGGCATGAAAGTGAAAAGTGAAAGTGAAGTCGCTCAGTCGTGTCTGACGCTTGACCCATGGACTGCAGCCTACCAGGCTCCTCCATCCATGGGATTTTCCAGGCGAGAGTGCTGGAGTGGGGTGCCATTGCCTTCTCCATAACCTATCCTATAAGCATATAAATTGTAAAAGTTTGTAGAATGTATATGAAATGTTTTAAGAATCTTTGTTGTCAGATAATTGTCATTTGTTAAGACTGTGAAATTTTGAAAGAATTTTGGGCATTTGTGTCAGATCTAGTAGCAATTACTCCGGTCTAAGACTGTTTTGTAATGAAGGCCCTGTGCAGCATAACGGTCTGGATTCAAATCCTGAGTCTGCCACTTCTTCAGTGAAAGTGAAGTTGCTGAGTCGTGTCCGACTCTCTGTGACCCCATGGATTATAGCCTACCTGGCTCCTCCGTCCATGGGATTTCCCAGGCAAAAGTACTCAAGTGAGTTGCCATTTCCTTTTCCAGGGGATCTTCCTGACCCTGGGGTCGAACCCAGGTCTCCTACATTGTGGGCAGACACTTTACCGTCTAAGCCACCAGGGAAACATTACCTTGGTATTAATTTAGGCAAGTCACATAACTTCTCAGAATTACAGTTTTCTTCACAAAGGGAAAATAATTTTACCACCTCATAGTGTTGTTAGGATGATTAAATGGTTATATGTATGATATATATGAATGTGGGTGTACATGTGTGTTGTGTGTACTTTTTATAGCAATGCTTGACTTAAGTGATTGTCATTGTGAGTGTCATATCAGGGGAATTAGTTTTTGATTAGATTAACATTTATTCCTCTAAATCTCAAAAATTTTTTGCTTTTTAAATTGAAGCATCCCTTAAAAAAAAAAAACTATGTGTATCAGTGTAGAATTTAAAGAATAATAAATAACATATGTATCATTCAGCATTAGGAACTGGCTGTTATTAGAGTCAGCCATATTACTTTTCCCCCTCACATAGTTCATTCTCTCTCTTATCTTATCTTGAATTTTCTATTTATTATTATCTTGCTTTTTTAAAAATAGTTTGACTACATACTTATTTGGGAGGACTCCAAAATCACTGCAGATGGTGACTGCAGCCATGAAATTAAAAGACACTTGCTCCTTGGAAGAAAAGTTATGACCAACCTAGACAGCATATTAAAAAGCAGAGACATTACTTTGCCAACAAAGGTCCGTCTAGTCAAAGCTATGGTTTTTCCAGTAGCCATGTATGGATGTGAGTTGGACTATAAAGAAAGCTGAGTGCTGAAGAATTGGTGGTTTTAAACTTGGTGTTGGAGAAGACTCTTGAGAGTACCTTGGACTGCAAAGCAATCCAACCAGTCCATCCTAAAGGAAATCAGTCCTGAATATTCATTGAAAGGACTAATGCTAAAGCTGAAACTCCAATACTTTGGCCACCTGATGTGAAGAGCTGACTCATTTGAAAAGACCCTGGTGCTGGGAAAGATTGAAGATTGGAGGAAAAGGGAACAGCAGAGGATGAGATGGCTGGATGGCATCACCAACTCAATGGACATAAGTTTGAGCAAACTCCGGGTGTTGGTGATCGACAGGGAGGCCTGACATGGTGTAGTCCATGGGGACACAAAGAGTCAGACACAACTGAACGACTGTACGGAACATACTGGTTTATTTATAAATAATACATAATGTAATTTTTATGTTTGAATTTCATATAAATATGATGATGTGTTAATCTGCTACTTGCTCAATGTTATATATATTTTGAGGTTCATATATGTAGCTGTAGAACATTCATTTTCACTATCGTATAGTGTTTTTCTTACTCTAGGTTTTGCTGTTACAAACAGTATGGCTCTGAATATTTCTATACATACCTCCTGGTGTTCATGTACTAGAGTTTCTCTGAGTATATGTCTGGAAACAGACATTTCAGGTTCTAATTTTCATCTGTCTGCTGGCGGAAAGCAGTCCAGCATGGAAGTCCATTGTTGCAGTAGGCCAGGTAAAGGATTTTGAGGACTTGAACCAGAATGGTTACCAGGTGGTTAAAGGAAGCAGAGGTACTTCAGATTTGGTTTGAGAATTAATAGGTGTTGATATTGTTCTTCATAAAATGGGGGACCATACAAGGAAGATGGGGCATCAGGGATGACTCTCAGGCCCCAACAAAGACACTGCCATCACACTCAGGAGAAACGCAACCCCCCCAGGCTCCTGCTGCAGCCTCGCAGGTCCCTCTCCTTCCCTGATAGGGTAGTGACGACTACTGCAAATAGGAAGAGCCCTTGTTTGCACCTGCTCTGGCTGTCACCCTGGCGATTCCAGCCTGAAGGGACATGTGGCTCATGCTCAGATCAAATACAGACCTCCCACCAAAGCCACTGGGCACATACAGACTGGAGAGAGAGGAATCCTATTTTTAAAAAAGAACAAAAGAAAAAACCCTAATGAAACTTGATAAATAGTAAAACAAACAAAACCAGAAATAGTTTAAAAAAAAAAAGGAATAAGAAAAAAAAATAGACAAATTTCAAAAAATCTAAAATATATATATAAAAAAGTCATAGCTGAAGAATATAATAACTGAGAGGGAAAATATACTGGAAAGAATTAGCAGCAGATTAGGTGTTAAAGAAAAACTCATAAGCTATTTGGAAACTAAGATAATGGAAATCACTCAATCAGAACAGCAAAAAGAAAAGTAATGTTTTTTTTTTAAATAAAAGGATAGTTTAAGGGACTTTTGAGACAACATTAAGTGTATGAACATTTGCATTATAGGGATCCCAAGAGAGAGAGGAAAATAAAATGTATCTGATGAGATTATGGCTGAAAACTTCTTGAACCTGAAAAAAGAGACAGATATCCAAGTAGAGGAAGCACAAAGAGAGTCTCAAACAAGATGAACCCAAAAAGACCCACAATAAGACAGATCGTATTTAATAATACAATGGCAAAGTTAAAGATAAAAAAGGAATTTTAAAAGCAGCAAGAAGAAAGGAGAGTCACATACAAGGAAACCCCCTGTAAGGCTGTTAGCTGATTTTTCAGCAGAAACTGCAGGCCTGAAGGGAGTGACAGTGACACATTTTGAGTGCTGAAAAACAAAAACCTACAACCTAAGATATTTTACCCAGCAAGTTTATCTTGCAGTATACTGCAAAGAGAGAGAAAGAGCTTCTCAAATAAGGGAAAAACTTCATGGGAAATAGATGGGGAAACAGTGGAAACAGTATCAGACTTTATTTTGGGGGGCTCCAAAATCACTGCAGATGGTGACTGCAGCCATGAAATTAAAAGACGCTTACTCCTTGGAAGAAAAGTTATGACCAACCTAGATAGCATATTCAAAAGCAGAGACATTACTTTGCCCACTAAGGTCCATCTAGTCAAGGCTATGGTTTTTCTAGTAGTTATGTATGGATGTGAGAGTTGGACTACGAAGAAGGCTGAGCACCAAAGAACTGATGCTTTTGAACTGTGGTGTTGGAGAAGACTCTTGAGAGTCCCTTGGACTGCAAGGAGATCCAACCAGTCCATTCTGAAGGAGATCAGTCCTGGGTGTTCTTTGGAAGGAATGATGCTAAAGCTGAAATTCCAGTACTTTGGCCACCTCATGGGAAAACTTGACTCATTGGAAAAGACTGATGCTGGCAGGGATTGGGGACAGGAGGAGAAGGGGATGAAAGAGGACGAGATGGCTGGATGACATTACTGACTCAATGGACATGAATCTGAGTGAACTCCGAGAGTTGGTGATGGACAGGGAGGCCTGGCGTGCTGCGATTCATGGGGTCGCAAAGAGTCGGACACGACTGAGCGACTGAACTGAATTGAACTGAACTGAACTGAAGAGTTCATCAGTTGTCAACTGACCATTCAAGAAGTGTTAACGGTTCTTCTCTAAATGGAAAAGAAAACAAAGATGACTTCTAAGATTTTAAATGGTGGTGCTGTTTACTAAAATAGAGACTGCTCCCAATAGAGAAGCCTTTAAAATTTTATTTTATTTTCATTTCATCCATGGATATTTCTTTTTTAAGTTTTAATGTCTCATTAGCTACTATCACTAAATGTCACTGTGCTTGCCTGGAGACTGTACTGTTACGTTTCCTATATGCTGCTTTGGATTTGCTTTAAGCATCAGTAAGAACTAAATGGTTTGGAATTATATGTGATGACACTGAAAAGCATAAAGGAGGGTCCCTTAGGAATAATCTGAGATTTGGACTTGATATCTCTTGTGTACACCTTGTTCTGAGTTGTGTTGGTGGAGGTTGTTAGTTGGCTAAGTTTCATATATGTGAAGTATGATCCTGTTAAGGTCTTTTGTCCAAATTTAAGTAATTAAAATGCAGTGACATTTGGAGGTAAAAGGTTATGACTTATCTGTTAAAGAAAAGTGGGAAATAAGGGCCTTGGCAAATGAGATCAAGTCTGAAGCTCTGTATTGGAATCTAGGCCCTACTGCTGATGACCTGTGTATTAATTTCCTATTGCTTTCTTAACAAATTACCAAAGATTTAGTGGCTTAAACAATATGTTTTTATCTTACTGGGAAGTCAGAAGTCCAAATAGGTCTCAGTTCAGTTCATTTCAATTCAGTCGCTCAGTTGCAACTCCATGAGCTGCAGCACTCCAGGCTTCCCTCTTCATTACTCCCGGAGCCTACCCAAACTCATGTTCATTGAGTCAGTGATGCCATCCAACCATCTCATCCTCTGTCATCCCCTTTTCCTCCTNGGTCTCAGTTCAGTTCATTTCAATTCAGTCGCTCAGTTGCAACTCCATGAGCTGCAGCACTCCAGGCTTCCCTCTTCATTACTCCCGGAGCCTACCCAAACTCATGTTCATTGAGTCAGTGATGCCATCCAACCATCTCATCCTCTGTCATCCCCTTTTCCTCCTGCCCTCAATCTTTCCCAGCATCAGGGTCTGAATTTTCAAATGAGTCAGCTCTTTGCATCAGGTGGCCATAGTATTGGAGTTTCAGCCTCAACATCTCACTGGTCTAAAATCAGGTGTCAACAGAGCTGCATTCCTTTTAGAGATTCTAGGAGAGGATCCATCTCCTTGTCTCTTTCAGCTTCTGGATGCTGCCCATATTCCTTGACTTGTGGTCCCTTCCTCCATCTTCAGAACCAGCAAGTCCTTCTCAGACTCCATGTCTCTGGTTCTTCCTTTGTGACCTCCTCCTTCTACCTTTAAGGATGCTTATGATTAAACTGAGCCTGAGTAGATTATCCAGGATAATCTCCCTATTTTAAAATCAGCTGATTAGCAATTTAAATTCCATCTGCCACCTTAATTCTCTTTTGCTGTGTAAAATAACATGCTTACAATTTCCAGGGACTGGGACCTGTTTGTGTTTGCATATGCATACCAACACAAAGTTAGTGTCCACAGGCCAGTCACATGGGCAATTTGAGCAGCTTTTTAATCTACGAAACTAATAATGATAATAATGCCGCCACCCACCTGTGTGATTTGGACACACAGTTGTAGGGATTTTTGGAGGACTTTAAAGAATAAACAACTTGCAAATGTTGCAGATGTAATTTTTGTTACAATTTGTACTGAGACCAGTATATAATACAAAAAGACCCTTAAAGGCTCATAACCCACTTTAATCTTGTGTTTGTGTGTCCATAAATCAGGCACTTTTAAGGAGATTTGTATCAATTTTAGTGTATTCTGTATAATGTGTATAAGTGAAATATTTAACATATGTATGGTACTTCGCTGGTGGTGCAGTGGCTAAGATGCTGTTCTCCCCATGTAGGGGGCTTGGATTTGATCCCTGGTCAGGGAACTAGGGGATATGCCATAACTAACGATCCTGCATGCTGCATTCCCATTCTTTTTAGAACCTGCATGCCACAAAGACTGAAGATCCAGTGTACCACAACTAAGATCTGTTGCAGCCAAATAAATATTTTTTAAAAAATGTGTTACACAGATTTTAATCCCTGTTTTCTAACCAGGTCAGGGACAAATAAGTTTATGGGCCCAAGACCTCTGGCTCTAAAATTGAAAACTCCTTAAATTTGAAATTGTATCAGGTTAAAAAAAAGAAGAAAACTGCCTTCATATAAAATAGCAGTAAAGTAGTCAAGGATGTGTATGGGTGACTTTTCTCTTAAAAGACTTATGGATTAGCAGAAGTCATTTAAAGAGTTTACTACTTTCTTCTCCTTTGCCTCCTCCCTGAATCTCTTGCCACCTTCTTAAGAAGTTTACTAGAAGATGGAGATTAAGAGCCAGACCAAAATGCTATAGCCAGAGCCATTCGTGTCATACTCATAAATATAGTCTAATCGGTATTAGTAAAATTCCAAAATAAACACCAAAAAGGAACTCTTAAACAATCTGAGGCCTTTAACTCAAATACATAACTTTATAAACTTAAATATATATTTTTGTTTTCCCTTTCCTTGGAACTAAGTAAAATTTAAGTTAAATTAAGCCTCTAAACATAAACTACTTTATGACTGTAAGGTTAATTCATGGCTCACACAGCTTTGTGTCATTTTTTATCTTTGTAGCATTTTGCTACATGATGAGGTAGGTTGCAGTGGGTCTCAGGAAGGTTGTGAGAGAGATACTTAGGATTGTTCCTTCTTCTCTCTGCCCCATCACTGAGTAGTGGAGCCATCTGCCATTCACAGGAGCATACATCCAGGGTAGCGATCCAGGGGGAAATGATGTCTCCTGGAGGCCAGTACAGTTCAAAGTTGGTTTTCTCTGTCTTGGCCTTGTGGTTTGGGGGGTTTTATGGCTTTTTGAGGTGTGTTTGGGAGAGAAGGATCCTCATTCCTTGCTTAACCTATGCAAATAATCTTCAAGGACTTTGATCATTGGGAAGAAAAAAATGAGACTGTCATCTGTCCTCCAGATGAAAGGCTCATTTTGGCAGGAGCATTACAGAGATGGGTCACGATTTTTTGGTTGTTTTGATTTTATGCCTCTATAAAGGATCTTTTAAAAAATTCTTATGGTTGTTTTCTTTTATTCTTTCGGTTTCCCTCCTATTTAGTGATAAAAGCCATGGCCAGCTGTCTGTGTGAGCTTGCTCATACATTGTTCCCAGGGCAGGGGTTCTGAAGTAGACAGGTTTAGGTGGAGGTTTGGAGGTCTTTCTTACTTGTCTTTGGGCCAGTCCTGCCTGCCAATTTCTGGTTGAGCTGATCTTTTTTAAAAAGACCTTAAAGAAAAACCCAACTTCATATTATCCTGGCTTCTACAAAAAAGGCCTGCTATGCCTGAGTGACAGCTTCTTCAGCAAGGTGGGAGGGTAGGATTGGGGGAGGTTGGTTCAACAGCCAGGATTTGTAGCATTCCCATTCATTTAGTTCACATTATTTTTCTGAACGCCTGTTCTGGGTGTTCTGACTGACTTTTTCACACTACCTAATATTCCTTGAAAAATATGTCTTTAAAGCCACATTACCCTTGGGGGAAAATTAGAATGGAAAGCACATATTTTATAGACAACAAGTTTAGGGGTAAATAGACTTGCAGAATTTTACAGCTGTTGTATTCCTTGGTATTCTCTCATGTGTGTAATCACTGGAGAGATGTGAGGGTGAATTGTTCCTTGGTATATGTTTAACCTACATTTTAGCTACTTATTAAGGGGTTTAACTTGGGCTATATATCTTCTTTAAGAGGATTGAAGGGAATTTGGAGTGGCATATCTGTTTTCATTGTAGCTTTAGATGTATAGTAAGTTAAACCATTTTTGTGAAAGTTGAAAATGTAATATTAAAAGTATCCAGTTTTCTAGCCATTTGTGCACATTAAAGATAACTTGCTATTCATGTTCGGTGGTTTTCCTATTAGACAGTGTAGGGGACTTGCCACAACACATGCAACGGATTATAAAAAGACTGCAAATTTAATAATTACAACATGGCACAAACCGTGCTGGCAGATACTGGAGCACAGCACTCTCTTTAATCACGGTGCTTCCCATAGTGTGGGTGGTCACGGTCCACAGACATTTCAGACCGGCCAGACCCCTTATGAGAGGATTGTGAAGCAGAGCACGAGTAAACAGTGTTTCACAGGCTTTTCAGGATTTTCATTTCTTTTACCTTGCTTTTCCACTTTTTCTCCTCAAATCCACTCCTTTAAAATTTTTGTTGCTTAGATTGTTCACTTTTCTCAGATGAAACCTTATTGCATTTGCTTTTGCTTTCTTTGTTCAGTTTTGTTTTTTTTGCAACATAATAAAATATAGTTTTAACACTTTAAAGTTCTGTGTCATTCCAAAAGCTGAAAATGACTAGTAGGATGTTGTGATCATTACAAGTTAGCAGTTTCTCACAGTAAGCCCTGTAAAGTTGTGTTTAATCAGTTTATTTTCTAATTTCATTTTTTAAAACA
Organism: Oreotragus oreotragus; assembly: GCA_006410675.1. Lineage (NCBI taxonomy): Eukaryota > Metazoa > Chordata > Mammalia > Artiodactyla > Bovidae > Oreotragus > Oreotragus oreotragus. The sequence continues at coordinate 496,421 of SJYX01020991.1, read as the reverse complement.
TCTAACTTTTGTCCCTTTTTTCCTTTGATGTTTGCTTGACTGTAAGGAAATTTGAATCATTTGCAAAGATTTTCTTCCTCATTCAGAAACATTGTGCTTGCTACCCTATTTTGTTCTTTAGTAATTTATTTTCCCTTTTTATAAGCTTTTATTGTCCTGGTCCTTAATGTTTGTGAATATCGATGAAAGAAGCAATTGAAGGAAATGCAAAGTTGCTAGTTTGTGTCCATTCATGAGAATTAATTGAATTTATTGAAACACTTAGTTTCTCTAGGGAGGAACTAAGTAATAAATGTGTACAAATGGTTATTTATTATCTTGAAGCTTTAACATTTTCTCTCTGAGAGGGTGATTTTTAAAAGAAAGACTTGGAAAAATATAAATATGGATATGTTAGTAAAAGAGAAGTTAATGTTACAAATATGTACCTTTACATCCTCTCACCTCTCTTGTCTTAAAATTATGGACAGTCTGTTCCTAGTCTTCATATCTAAAATTATAGGCAGGCTGTTTCTAGTTGTTAATGTTTTAAATAAAACATACCATTTTAGTTGATATATTAGCATACATGATTAAGTAATATAAAGAAAGTATGTAAAAGGAGAAAATAATTTTCAATCATATTTCATAAGATATGGTCCCTAATAAAGTCACGTTATATTGTATTTCTTTTCCATAAACTGATTATAAATAAGTTGCCTGTGATTATAATTTATAATGACATTGTCAAAACCAGCTTAAAGAAAATAGAATGATTATATGTTTTGAAAGAAATGAGTTTCTTATAAATCATACCTGTAAAAAAAAAAACACTCTACATAGATCTTTGGAGAATTTTATTGCTGTTCATGAAAGCACTTAAAAAATACTTTAGTCATTTTCATTTATGATAAAGCAAATCTAATTCTCTGTTCTAATGCTACTTGCCAAGCTTTAGATCACAACGGCTTAATTTAAGAAAAAAAAAAATTGCTGGCTAATCCCCTTTGGTATTTTGAAGCTATTTTGGGCACCCTTTGTTCTATGGTACATTACAGTCTGTTTATGGGGAGCCATCGGGTGTTTGATGTGGGACCCTCTGGCAGAGAGGATTGGAACTTGAGAGTCTGGGTGCAACTGGGACAAGTTAAGGATGCTGAATTTAACTTTCTTTTGGATTTGTCTTTCATCTATAAATTGAAGGATTACTTTAATTTTAAATGGAGTAGGGGTAAGGCAGGTTGGTTTTGGTTTTAGAAATTACCATTTAGAGTTTAGTAACAATATCAAAAGCAGGGATGTTGACATTTTTTCAGTTTAATAGTACTGGTTAAGATACATTTATGACTGAGTGTTCCATCTTCCTTTTCCTGAGCTTCTTGATGGTTCCCAGAATTTGCCTTAAAACACCAGGGTAAATCCTTCTTCACAGAACATGTGCCTTAGAGTCAAAAATGTCTCTTTTCAGGCTCTTGTGTGGTTCCTCACTGCCTGAATCCAGAAGAGGTTCAGCAGACCTGTTTTCAGAGCATTGCCCCAGTTATAATTATGCTGATGTCCTCATGACAGAGATTCATGGGTTTATATAGATATAGCCCCTTGAATTTCTTTCATAGAAAAGATATCTAGCAATACGAGAGACAAAAGTAATAAGAAGACTGAAAGATATTGTTCTGTATGGTTATTTATTTATTTTTTTGGTTTCTTGCGTGAAATTAAGGCATAACTACATTAGAAGGAAAGAAAAAAAAAGTGAAATCGCTCAGTCGTGTTCAGCTATTTGCGATCCCATGGACTGTAGTCTACCAGGCTTCTCTGTCCATGGGATTTTCCAGGCAAGAGTACTGGAGTGGGGTGCCATTTCCTTCTCCAGGGGATCTTCCTGACCCCAGGATCGAACCCGGGTCTCCTGCATTGCAGGCAGCTTTACCCTCTGAGCCACCAGGGAAGCCCACATTACATGAATTTAAATTACTTTTCTTAAAACTCATTTCCTTTCCTGGCCTATAGAGAGCACATTAGCATATACCTGTGTGGTATTTATATGCTCCTGGTGGTAGTTAAGTCCTGTATCCCCCTCATCTCACCCAAAGTGTAAATATTCACCATTGTGTTTTGTGTCATTGATTAGCAGCTCTCATTAGCAGTATGGTTCAAGGAAAGTGGGATCCTCTAAGATCCCTAGAAGGTTCCTTTAAGATCCTTCCAGGAAGCCTGCCGTATCCTTTCTTTTCCAATTATGTATCTTTGTGATGCTGGATTTCCTTTATAAATAGAACGAAAACAACGTCTCACAATAGATTGAATGCAGCAATAGACATGAGAACACAGTTGTCTTCTATTGTCAGACATTAAAGAAACTTGCCCCCAGAGTGTAAAACCATGCACTCTAACTCAAACTTTTTTAATTTTGAGAAGTACAGTTTTTTTTTCATAAATAATATTAATGTTAAATGGTTTATTATCTCTAGTGAATTAATATTGTAAATTTTTCTTACAATAGATTGAATGCAGCAATAGACATGAGAACACAGTTGTCTTCTATTGTCAGACATTAAAGAAACTTGCCCCCAGAGTGTAAAACCATGCACTCTAACTCAAACTTTTTTAATTTTGAGAAGTACAGTTTTTTTTTCATAAATAATATTAATGTTAAATGGTTTATTATCTCTAGTGAATTAATATTGTAAATTTTTCTGAGATTCAATTACGAATATAGTAAATAATGTCTATAAAATCTATATAAACAAAATTTCTTTGGGGTCCTAAGATGAGAAAATTTAATAATTGTTATTATAGATATTGAAACTGTTTGAGTGGTTCTCAAATCAATCTTCCATTGGCTTCTCTGAGAATCTGATGCAAATGAGCCTATGAAATATATAAAATTAGCCCACAGGTGTGAGGTTTTAATGAAATGTCTCCTTTACATTTTCAGGATGTTTTCATAATTTGTCTTTTTATAAATGAAGTGGTGGGCTGCAGTCCATGGGGTCGCTAACAGTCGGACAGACTGAGTGACTTCGCTTTCACTTTTCTCTTTCATGCATTGGAGAAGGAAATGGCAACCCACTCCAGTATTCTTGCCTGTAGAGTCCCAGGGATGGGGGAGCCTGGTGGGCTGCCGTCTGTGGGGTCACACAGAGTCGGACACGACTGAAGTGACTTAGCAGCAGCAGCAGCTATCAGGCAAACTGCCAATGCCCTCTTGTAAATTTAAGGAGCCTGTAGCGTTATGATCACTTTTACTTATTTAATTGATGTGCTTTGAAGTTTGACCTAACCTCCCATCTGTATCTTAGTACATGACTTTTAACAAACATTGTAGATTGCCGTTGTTCGTATATTACTCTTATGGTGATCATAGCGTCCATAACAACTTTAATAAGCATAGAATGCCTTGATGTTATGTGTCCTTAGGATGTTTCTAGCTACATCTGCATCAGTTACCTAACTTTTTTTATTTTTCAATTGATTTCTAGTTTGGGAATGAAGAAGAAAAATAAAGTAATTGGCAAAATAACCATTACTTTGCCTTTATTCTTATCTTAAATCTTTCTTTGAATTGAAGTATAGTAGCTGTACAATATTACATAAGTTACAGGTGTACAATATAGTGATTTACAACTTTTAAAGGTTATACTCCTTTTATAGGTATTATAAAATATTGGCTATATTCCCCATCTTATTGGGCTTCCGTGGTGGCTCAGACAGTAAAGAATCTATCTGCATTGCAGGAGACAGGTTTGATCCCTGGGTTGGGAAGATTCCCTGGAGGAGGGCATGGCAACCCACTCCAATATAAGTTCAAATGTTACACTCCATTTATGGTTATTATAAAATATTGGCTATATTCCCCATCTTACACTATACGATATACCACTGTAGCTTATTTTATGCCTAATGGTTTTTACCTCTTACTCCCCTATCCCTGTGTTCCTTCTCCCCCTTTCCTTCTCCCCTCTGGTAATCACTAATTGGTTCTCTGTATCTGTTGAGTCTGCTTTTTTGTTATATTCATGAACTTGTATTATTTTTTAGATTCCGTGTATAAATGATATCAGACAATATTTGTCTTTCTCTGTCTGACTTATTTCACAGCATAATGCCCTCCAAGTTCATCCATGTCGCTGCAAATTGCAAAATGTTGTTCTTTTGTTGGCTGAGTAGTATTCCATTGCACACCCCATCCTCTTTATCCATTTCTCTGTTGATTGACACTTGGGTTGCTTCCATGTCTTTGCAGTTTCAAACAGGGCTGCTTGTAAACATTGGGGTGCGTGCAACTTTTTGAATTTGTGGTTTGTGTTTTTTTTTTCCAATATATACTCAGAAATGGAATTGCTGGGTCATATGGTAGTTCTGATATTTTCTGAGAAACCTCCATACTTTCTCCACAGGGGCCACAACAATTTACATTCCTGCCAACACTGTATGAGGGTTCCCTTTCTTCCATATCCTTGCCAACATTTGTTATTTGTGTTCTTTGTGATGATAACTATTCTGACAGGTGTGAGGTGATATTTCATTATGGTTTTGATTTGCATTTCCCTGATGACTAGTGATATTGAGCATTTTTTTCATGTGCCTATTGGCCATCTGTTCATTTCCTCTTTGGGAAAATGTGTATATGATTCTTTTGCCCATTTTTTAATCAGGTAGTTTCTTTGTTTAATGTTGAATTTTACAAGCTATTTGTATATGTTGAATAGTAATCTCTTATTGATCATTTACAAATTTTTCTCACATTCAGTAAATTGTCTTTTCATTTTGTCAGTGGTTTCTTTTGCTTTACCAAAGCTTTTAAGTTTAATTAGGTCCCATTTGTTTATTTTTGCTTTTATTTCCTTTAAGAGATGGATCCAAAGAAATATTGCTACAATTTATGTTAAAGAGTGTTCTGCCTATGTTTTCATCTAAGAATTTTATAGTATCTTGTCTTACATTTAGGTCTTTAATCCATTTTGAGTTTATTTTTATAATGGTATTAGTAAAGTGAAAGCCATTCAGTTGTGTCCGACTCTGCGACCCCATGAACTACACAGTCCATGGAATTCTCTAGGCCGGATTACTGGAGTGGGTAGCCTTTCCCTTCTCCAGGGGATCTTCCCAACCCAAGGATCAAACCCAGGTCTCCCACATTGCAGACAGATTCTTTACCAGCTAAGCCACCAGGGAAGCCCATACGGTATTAGAGAATGCTGCAATGTCGTTATTTTACATGTAGCTATGCAGTTTTCAAAGCACCACTTATTGCATAGGCTGTCTTTTCTCCTTTGTGTTTTCTTGCCTCCTTTGTTGTAGATTAAATGTCCATAAGTGTTTGGGCTCTCTGTCCTGTTCTGTTGATCTCTATGTGAGTTTTTGTGCTAGTACCATTATGGGTTTTTTTTGTTTGTTTGTTTGTTTGTTTTTTACTTTATTTTACTTTACAGTACTGTATTGGATTTGGCATACATTGACATGAATCCGCCATGGGTGTACATGAACTCCCAAATGATTACTGTAGTTTTTAAGTATAGTCTGAAGTCAGGAAGCTTGATTCCTCTACCTTTGTTTTTCTTTCTCAAGACTATTTTGGTTATTCAGAGTCTTTTGTGTTTCCATACAAAATTTAAAATTATTTGTTCTAATTCTGTGAAAAATGTCTTTGGTATTTTGTTAGAAATATTAATGACTCTGTAGATTGCCTTGGGTAGTACAGTCATTTTAATGACACTGATTCTTCCACTTGAAGAGCATGGTATATTTTTCCATCTATTTTTGTTGCCTTTAATTTCTTTCATCAGTTTCTTATGGTTTTCTGAGTATGGGTCGTTTGTCTTCTTAGGTAGGTTATTTCTGGTATTTTATTTTTGATGCAGTGGTAAATGGGATTGTTTCCTCAGTTTCTCTGATAGTTCATTGTTTGTGTATGGAGATGCAACAGATTTCTGTTTATTAATTTTGTACCCTACATACTTTACAGGTTTGATTGATGAGATCTAGTAGTTTAGGATTTTCTGCTATAATATCATGTTATCTGAAAATCTCCAGTTTTACGTCTTCCTTTCCAATTTGGAACTCTTTCATGTCTTCTTAAGGCTAGGACTTCCAAAACTATGTTGAATAAAAGTGGCAAGAATGGGAATCTTTGTCTTGTTCCTGATCTCAGAGGACATAATTTCAGCTTTTCACCATTGAGTATAATGTTAGCTGTGGGCTTGTCACATGTGGCCTTTATTATGTTGAGGTATGTTCCTTCTATGCCCACTGTGTGGAGAATTTTTATCATAAATGGATGCTGAATTTTATCAAAAGCTTTTTCTGTGTCTATTGAGATAATCATATGTGTTTTATTCTTCAATTTGTTAATATAGTGTATCACATTGATTGTTTTGTGATACTGAAAAATCCTTGAATCCTTGGGATAAATCCCACTTGATCATGATATGTGGTCCTTTTAATGTATTATTGGACTCAGTTTGCTAATATTTTGTTGAACATCTTTGCATCTATGTTTATCAGTGTTATTGGTCTGTAATTTTCTTTTTTAAATTTTTTTGGAATTTATTTACTTTTACTTGGAGGATAATTGCTTTATAATATTATGTTGGTTTCTGCCATATATCAACATGAATTAGCTATAGATGTAATTTTCTATTTTTGTCATATCTTTGTCTGGTTTGGTATCACAGTGATGCAGGTCTTAATTGAGTTTGGAAGAGTTACTTCCTCTGAAATTATTTGGAAATAGTTTAAGAAGAATATTTGTTAACTCTTTTCTAAACGTATGGTAGAGTTCACCTGTGAAGCCATCTGGCCCTGGACTTTTGTTTGTTAGAAATTTTTAATTACTGATTCAATTTCATGACTAGTAATTGGTCTGTTCATATTTTCTGTTTCTTCCTGGTTCGGTCTTGGGAGATTGTGCCTTTTTAAGAATTTGTCCTTTTCTTTTGGTTGTCCTTTTTATTGGCGTATAGTTGCACATACTCATCTCTTATGATTCTTTGTATTTCTGTGGTGTTGGTTTTAAGTTCTTTTTCATTTCTGATTTTATTGGTTTGGGCCCCTACCTTCTGCTTCTTGATGAGTCTGGCAGTTGATTTTGTTTATGTTTTCAGTGAACCAGCTTTTAGTTTCACCAATCTTTTCCATTGTTTTCTTAGTCTCTATTTTATTTGTTTCTTCTCTGATCTGTATCATTTCTTTCCTTCTACCAACTTTGGGTTTTGTATGTTCTTCTTTCTCTAGTTCCTCTATTTTTCTATATTGAAAAAAATTTTTATTGGAGTCTGGTTGATTTATAATGCTGCCTTTGATTCAGGTGTACAACATGGTAAATCAGTTAACACACATACATATATCTAGTCTTTAGATTCTTTTTCCATATAGGCCATTACAGTGTATTGAGTAGAATTCCCTATGCCATATAGTAGGTCCTTATTAGCTATCTATTTCATGTATATGTATACGTGTATAAGTCAATCCCACTCTCCCAATTGATCCCTCGCCCACTTACCTCCTAGTAACCATAAGTTTGACTCTACTTCTGTTTTGTAAATAAGTTCATTAAGATTCCACACATAAGTAATATCATATATTTACTCTCTAGAAAGTGGACATAAAATGAACCTACCTGAACATAATAAAGGCCATATACAACAAACCCACAGCAAACATCATTCTTCATGATAAAAAGCTGAAAGCTTGTATTTGTGTTACTGTTTGACTTACTTCACTCAGTATGATAATCTCTCATTCCTTTAGATATAAGGTTGTTTATTTGAGATTTTTCTTGTTTCCTGAGATGAACTTGTATAACTATAAATTCCCTCTTAGAACCACTTTTGCTGCGTCCCATTGGTTTTGGATTGTCACATGTTCATTTTCGTTTGTCTCTGTCTTACCTTAAATCTTCTATTTTTAGTTTATCTTGCTTCGTAACTAATCTCAGAATGTGATACTTCTGAATCAGAAGGGGCTAGTTGCCCTATGGAGTAAACTCCTGTATTGAAAATGGATTCATATAAGATCTGATCCAGTTCCTTTGTCTCTACTTAGAATTATCTTAAATCTTTGGAACAGGTTTATTGCTTATCTTCTAAGTATCTCCAGAAACATGGAGTATTCCTTAGCAATTTATGGCTGAGTTGATTCACAGATCAATGTAGGAGGTTGTCTAACTTCTGACCTCTGCTGGGAGAGCTGGCTTTTTCTTAAAACTGGACTCTCTCCCTTTACACCTTGTCCTCTTTCCTTCTGCTGGGGTAGTTTCCCTAGCCCTCCACACAGCCAGCAACACCTCTGAAGTCTTCCATTTAGTCTCTAGTCACATGGATTAGGGAGGAAGTTTTCATTTTCTGAGGTTAATGCAGCAATTTTATATATTTGGCGTTGTAGATGAATTGCATGATAATGCAAATCTTATATCTTGAGTTCTGCCAAATACGTATCCAATTGATTTTTTTCAATTTTCTTCTGAGATGATAGTACTAAAGAAGCATCTCTCTTCTGTATTACATGGGTACAGCTGTAAATGCTTTCTTTAAGTAAGCAAAATGTGTGTATCTTATTATAGAAAAGGTGTTTATTATAGAAAAGCAAAAGATGTGTATATTATTGTAGAAAGTAATGCAGTATCATAATCTGAGGTTTTGAGTATTTAAAGGACTTCAGACTTTGGTTCTGGAAATATTTTTAAACTTAGAAACCTTTTAAACCTGCTACTACCTATCACAGATCACAGATCTGTGAATCAGCAGATTAAAATTATATCTGCTGCTAAGTAGGTGGCCTTCTATGTCTTGGCTAGGATGACAGTGTGGTGTTTCTTATGTATAAAGAAAGAAATTTAAATCTCTAGGTGCTAAACCAACAGATTTCATTGTGGATTATTTAAGAACTATTGTAGTTTTTGTTATGTAGTGGCATAAATGGTTTTTTCCCAGAATTTCGTTTACGTAGAATCTGTCTGCATTCCTTAAACTTTTCTCTTTTCTTCCTGAAAAAGTAATAGCAATTTTATTAGTGGGTTGCTTTGAAGAAAATGCAGAGAGAAGGAGGGAACTGGACTGGACCTGTGATTACTTTTCATGAGTGTGGATAAGCATAGCCTTCAGGGCTCACCAGGACTTTGGTCTTTGGCTTTTTTTTTTTTTCCTGAACATTTCCAAGGGTTTTGTTAGTGACTTTCGAATGGAACTTCACATTTTGGATCAGTTCCATGAAAAGTTGTGTGGTCTTAGCCACAGTAGCAGCATAGTTTATTTTTCCTGTACTAGTTTCACAGAAGTTAACTGAGCTGGAATTGATGAGAGACTAGCAGTGCAAGGGGTATGTGTTTGTGTGTGTGTGTGTGTGTGTGTGTGTGTGTGTGTTATGTGTAATAAAAAATGCTTTAGCTGAATTAACATTTGCCTGTTGCTTTAAAAGGAAGCAAATAAAATGATTCTAAAATGGTTAATGTTATATTATTTAAAACTTTTAAAATGATCTTTTATTAATTGTATTTTTATATTGCTTAGTACCAGATTGCATTGTGTGGATTTGCTTTCTTGTTAGGAGATGTACTTCAATTTCCAGCAAAGTATAATTTTAATCGACTTGTTCTAGAGAATATATTTTGATTGTTTAAATCTAAAAGAACATTTGACTGTGTTAACGATTAAGAAAGGCATATTCTTAGTTCAAATAAATATCATGAAATTAAAATAGGTGCTTTTTATTCCTTATGTTTTTAAGAAAAAAATAATCAACCATTTATATGTAATCTGCTTTTTAATACATGTAAGTTATTTGAGGAATAGTGAATTTCTAAGGAAAATAAAACCATATTAATACTTTGGATTTGATTCTGTTTAGTAGATTTCAAGCCAAATCCATATGTATTAATCCACTTAATTCTCACAACAACCTTGTGATATCACAGGGCAGATGCAGTTATCTCTGTGTCATAGATGAGATGAGACGCATAAAACATTTGCCTGAAACTTCCCATTTGGCAAATAAACCACTTCAGTGAACGTCTTGCTGGTCTTCTGTGAAAGTGAAGCAGCCACACTGGCTTGTGGTCAGACCTCCTTTGTGTCTTACATGTGGATGAAAAGCAGTACCAGTACTGTTCATAATGCTCACCTCCTGACCACACGCAAAATGCCACCTACTTGAATGATGTCTTATCTCATTTAATCCTTCAACAGCCTCCCTATTTTATATTTGAGAAAACTAAGGTAAAGGGAGATTAAGTATCATTCCTAAGGCTGTAAAGCCATTAAGTGGTGGGCACCAATTTGAACCCCAGAAGTTTCAGGATTCCTAAGTGCTCTCCTACAATTGTGGAGAGCTTGCAATAGTGGTTCATCTGTACCAGTTTTCAAACTCCAAGTATTCACTAGTTGTTCTAGTAGCATCTTCTTGCATTTGCCTGTAATCTTAGAGATTTGACAATGAAAATTTAGAAATGAGAGGTTTCCTTCTTTAGATTTACACCAAAAGACAGAGAAAACATTTGTAAATATTAAATATCTATTACTCTCAGTAGATATGCTAACTAGTATAAGAGCAAGACCAGTGTTTGCTGAAAAAGAAGACTCATAGGAGCTGTGAAAAATTTCTCCTGATACGTGTCCTTTCTCTTATATAGAAGGCTCTTAATAATGTAAGACTTTGAGGGGGAAGTAAAGTATGGAAGAGTTTCTTCCAAGCAAGAGATTGTTCCAAGGTGAATATGCACCTTTCAAAACCCTGGAAGCATTCACAGCTGTAAACACTCACTCTTGAAATGGAAACCAGGGGCCTCTAATGGTGGTTTTCTCTTTGTTCTTCCACTCAGTCATTTACCAGATGGAATGCCTGTGTATACCAGGCCCTACCTATTCTGTGCTGAACATACAGTGGTACTCAAACTGACTCAGGTCCTGCCCTGTGGAGCACATTTCCAGGGTGCACCACAACCAAGGGACCATGCTCGTGAAAAGGGGTGGGCCAGTAACATCATGGCAAAGGACATGAAGTGCTGTTGGCTAGAGCTGACACCTAAAGAGGGATTAGCAGTTTAGCAGGTTAAGAGCAGAGGGAAGGGGATACAGGAAACAGGCAACATGTAATGAGAGGGAGTGTGATGAATATAAAGGGCTGAAGGAAGCAGTGAAAGCTGTGGGGTACAAGGTAGGGCTGCAGGGGTCAACCCTGGGAAGCCTTGTTTATATATGAGCAACAAGAAGAGGGCATGGATGGGATTTTAAGGGGTGTGGGAACTTTGAAAGTGTGACCTGAGTGCAGATTGTTTTAAGGAGATGGTAAATAGGGTGATATTTTGGGGATACCAGTTTCTTAGAAAAGATATGTTATAATGCCACCGTGGCTGTCCTGAAGTGAAATTCATAAATACTTTCTCGATTTTAAAGTCTATTTTCTCTGATATAAACATTGCTACTCCAGCTTTCTTTTGAATTCCATTTCCATGAATATCTTTTTTTATCCCTTCACTTTCACTCTGTATGTGTCTGTAGATCTGAAATGGATCTCTTGTAGAGAGCATAAATGTGGGTGTTGTTTTTGTATACATTTAATCATTCTGTGTCTTTTGGTTGGGGCACTTAATCTGTTTATGCTTAACGTAATTATTGATATGTATTTTCTTTTTGGGCTTTCTAAGTGGCTCTGTGGTAAGGAATCTGCCTGCCAACACAGGAGATGGAGGTTTGATCCTTGGATTGCGAAGATGCCCTGGAGGAGGAAATGGAAACCCCCTTCAGTATTTCTTGCCTGGAGAATCCCATAGTCAGAGGAGTCTAGTGGGCTACAGTCCATAGGGTGCTAAAGAGTCAGACACGACTGAGCAGGCAGGCATGCATATGTTCTTTCTGCCATTTTGCTAATTGTTTTATACATCTTTTTCTTTCCCCTCTCCTCTTTTGTTCTCTTGTGATTTGATGACTACCTTTAGAGTTGTGTTTGTATTCCTTTTTCTTTTTCTGTGTTGCATCTATATAGATTTTTGTTTTGCAGTTATGAGGTATTGGTATAGCAGTCTGTATATACATGATTGTTTTAGGTTGCCGGTATCTTAATTTCAAATACATTTTAAACATTCTGCATTTGTACTCTCCTCCTCTCAAAATTAACTGGTTTTGATATCATATTGGTGTGTCGATGATCTCCTTCCTTTACTACATGTTTGCCTTTACTGATGAGCTTTCCCGTTTTGTAGTTGTCTTGTTTCTAATTGTGACCTTTTCTGCTTAGAGAAATTTCTTTTGCATTTCTTGCAAAGCTTATCTGATGGTGCCAAATTCTCTTAGCTTTTGCTTATCTGTGAATTTTTTTATTTTTTTCATCAAACCTGAATGAAAGCCTTGCTGAGTAGAGTATTCCTGATAGATTTTTCCCTTTCACACTTCAAATATATCTTGCCACTCTCTCTGGCCTGCAGTTTCTGTTAAAGAATCAGCTATAATTTTATGGGGATTTCCTTGTAAGCTATTTGTTGATTTTTCCCATGTTGCTTTTAATATTTTCTCTTTCTCTTTAATTTTTAGTCAATATGACTATTATGTGTCTCAATGTTTTCCTTCTTAGGTTTATCCTGTATGTGGCTCTCTGTGCTTCCTGGACGTGGGTGACTTTCTTTCTTATGTTAGGAAAGTTTTCAGCTATTACCTCTCCAAGTATTTTCTCAGGTCCTCTCTCTCCCTCTTTTCCTTCTGGAACCCTTATAATATGAATATTCCTATGTTTGACACTGTCCCAAAGGTCTCTTAAACTCTTATTTCTTCTCATTCTTTCTTCTGTTCTGTGTCAGCGATTTCCACCACTCTGTCTTCCAGCTCACTGATCCATTCTTCTGTCTCGTTTATTCTATTGATTCCTTCTAGTGTATTTTTCATTTTAGTCATCGAATCCTTCAGCTGTTTGTTTGTTCTTTATATTTTCTATTTATTAAAAACTTCTTGCTCTGTGCACCCATTCTTTTCTCGAGTTCTTATATCATCTTTCAGTTGTTACTCTGAACTCTTTCTCAGAGAGACTGTTTCCACTTCACTTAGTTGTTGTTCTGGGGTTCATTCATCTGGAGCATATTCCTTTGTGATCTCATTTTGTTTACATTTCTGTTTGTATTTTTATGTATGCGTTAGGTCACTTTACTTAGTTGTTGTTCTGGGGTTCATTCATCTGGAGCATATTCCTTTGCGATCTCATTTTGTTTACATTTCTGTTTGTATTTTTATGTATGCGTTAGGTTAGTTGTATTTCTTGACCTTGGAGATAGCCCTCTATAGGGGATGTTCTCTGTGTCCCAGCAATACACTCTCCTCTTATCACCCAAGAGCCAGGAATCAGCTGGTCTCAGAGTAGTTTCTGATCTCTGTTTGCAGACTTAATTCTACAGGCTGTGGGATGATAGTTTCCTTGCTTCTGGTAGCTGCCTCCTGATGAATGAATTTTGTCTAGAGGCCTGTGTAGGCTTCCTGGTGGGAACAGCCGGTGCTTGCCCCCTGGTGGGTGGAGCTGGGCCTTGGCCATCTGGTGGGCAGGGCTGTGTTAAGGGACTTGTCTGGAGGTGGCTATGTGCTCAGGAAGTCTTTAGGCAGCCTGTCTCCTGATGAGTGGTGCTGTGTTACTGCCATATTCGTGGTTTGGCCTAAGGCATCATAGCACTGGAGCCTATAGGCTATTGCGTGAAGCCAGGTTTTGGCACTAATGATCTAAGCAAGGGTCTTGGTGTGTACCTCCAGTAAGAATTCCCATAGATGAATAGTCTCTACTATGTTCGCCACCAGTTTTTATAACCCCAGAAGGAGCCAATGCTACCCTCTCCCCACCTCCCCAAGAAACCCTTCAGGACGAGCAGGTTAGTCAACCCCAGGTTCCTGTAAAGTCACTGCTTTGTCCCTGAATCCTGGTACACTAGGGAACCTGAAAGTGCCCTCCTAGAGTGGAGTTTCTATCGTGCCCAGTCCTGTGGAGCTCCTGCAGGCAAACCCTACCGGCCTTCAAAGCCAAATGCTTTGGGGGTTCATCTTCCCAGGACCCTAGGATGGGGAGCCAGACATGGGGCTCAGCTTTCACTCCTGTGGGGGAGCTTCTGCAATATAATTGTTCTTCAGTTTCTGGGTCCCCTACTTGAGTGGTATGGGATTTGATTATATCACACGTACGCCCCTCCTAGCACCTTGTTGTGGGTTTTTTTTTCCTTGTATGTCTTTGGATATAGAATATCCTTTTTGGTAGGTTCCAGTTGTCCTTTTGATAAGGTACTGGAAAGCAAAAGTTGGAAGTCAAAAGGGGCCTGGAGTAATAGGCAAGTTTGGCCTTGGAATGCAAAATGAAGCAGGGCAAAGGCTAACAGACTTTTGCTGGGAGAACGCACTGGTCACAGCAATACCCTCTTCCAACAACACAAGAGACGACTCTACACATGGACATCACCAAATGGTCAGTACTGAAATCAGATTGATTATATTTTTTGTAGCCTAAGATGGAAAAGCTCTATCAGTCAGCAAAAACAAGACCAGGAGCTGACTGTGGCTCAGATCGTGAACTCCTTATTGCAAAGTGCAGACTTAGATTAAAGAAAGTAGGGAAAACCATTAGACCATTCAGGTATGACCTAAATCAAATCCCTTATGATTATATAGTGGAAGTGACAAATAGATTCAAGGGATTAGATCTGATAGACAGAGTGCCTGAAGGATATGGACAGAGGTTCGTGACATTGTACAGGAGGTGATGACTAAAACCATCACCATGAGAAAGAAATGCAAAAAGGCAAAATGGTTGACTGAGGAGGGCTTACAAATAGCTGAGAAAAGAAGAGAAGCTGAAGGCGAAGGAGAAAAGGAAAAATATATCCATCTAAATGCAGAGTTCCAAAGAATAGCAAGAAGAGATAAGAAAGCCTTCCTCAGCGATCAATGCAAAGAAATAGAGGAAAAGAGCAGAATGGGAAAGACTAGAGATCTCTTCAAGAAAATTAGAGATACCAAGGAACATTTCATGCAAAGATGGGTTCGATAAAGGACAGAAATGGTATGGACCTAACAGAAGCAGAAGATATTAAGAAGAGATGGCAAGAATACACAGAAGAACTGTACAAAAAAAGATCTTCACGACCTGGATAATCACGATGGTGGATCACTCATCTAGAGCCAGACATCCTGGAATGGGAAGTCAAGTGGTCCTTAGAAAGCATCACTACCAGCAAAGTTAGTGGAGGTGGTGGAATTCCAGTTGAGCTATTTCAAATCCTGAAAGATGATGCTGTGAAAGTGGTGCACTCAATATACCAGCAAATTTGGAAAACTCAGCAGTGGCCACAGGACTGGAAAAGGTCAGTTTTCATTCTAATCCCAAAGAAAGGCAATACCAAAGAATGTTTAAACTACAGCACAGTTGCAGTCATCTCACACACTAGCAAAGTGACACTCAAAATTCTCCAAGCCAGGCTTCAACAGTTTGTGAACCGAGAACTTCCAGATGTTCAAGCTGGATTTAGAAAGGGCGGAGGAACCAGAGATCAAATTGCCAACATCCGCTGGATCACTGAAAAAGCAAGAAAGCTCCAGAAAAGCATCTACTTCTGCTTTATTGACTATTTATTCTGTTCATCTTTATTGACTACTGCAAATGGTGAGTGCATCCATGAAATTAAAGGACACTTGCTCATTGGAAGGAAAGCTGTGACAAACCTAGAAAGCGTACTAAAAAGCAAAGGCATCACATTGCTGACAAATGTCCATATAGTCAAAGCTATGGTTTTTCCAGTGATGATGTATGAATGTGAGAGTTGGGCCATAAAGAAGGCTAAGTGTCCAAGAATTGATGCCTTCAAACTGTGGTGCTGGAGATGACTCTTGAGGGTCCCTTGGACAGCAAGGAGATCAGACCAGTCATTCCTAAAGGAAATCAACTCTAAAGGAAATTACCTGCTATAGTAAGTATATTTAGTAAAGTATACATTGCAGGCCTATCTACTTAGAGTCTTTTTACATTACATGATTATTGATATGTTTTAATGCCATTATTTGAATCATTCATTGGAAGGAGGGATGCTGAAACTGAAGCTCTAATACTTTTGCCACCTAATGTTAAGAGCTGACTCATTGGAAAAATCCCTGATGCTGGGAAAGATTGAGGGCAGGAGAAAAAGGGGGTGACAGAAGATGAGATGATTGGGTAGTATCACCAATGCAATGGGTATGACTTTGAGCAAACTCCAGGAGATGGTGAAGGACAAGGAAGCCTGGCATGCTGCAGTCCATAGAGCTGCAGAGTCGGACGTGACTGAACAACTGAACAGTAACAACAAAACACCCTTTAGTGTTATTCTGATGGACCGGAAATAACATCCATAGTCCCTATTACCACAGCCTGTAAAACGCTGCATGTTTGGAATCCTGTTTCATCTCTATTCTCATTTCATAGCATTCTTCCCTCTGCTCACCACGGCCCAGGTCCACTGGCCTTCTTGGTTTCTTTTCTGTAGCACTTTCTTTCTTGCATTTGTCGTAAGTTTGCTGATTGCTTGACCGGGAATGCTCTTACTTCTACGAGGTCAGTCTTCAGAGCTGCCTTTCCTTACTTATCTGAAGTAAATCCACTCTCCCCCGCCTCTCCCCCCTACTTTTTTTTCTAATCATAGCATCCTGATTGCTTCCTCTATAACACCATGTCACTTCATTGTTTATCTCTTTATTTAATCATTTCCTCTTCCCCCTCCCCCTACTAGAGTAAAATCCCCATGAATGCAGCAAACAGTCTTGTTCACCGCTATGTCTTTCAAGTAAGGTACAACATGAGTGCTCAGTAAATGAGTTTGCCCACCACTAGGTGATGAGATGAGAGATTCTTGCTAATTGCAGTTTTTTCTTCAACTGTAGATGAGGAAAGGTCTTCATCAGGGAAGGGGGGCATGGTGTGATGAGAGAGAAAACATGAAATATTAATAATTGCTCAGGAAGTTGCCAAGCAGACTGACTAGAGGAGCATAGGCGGGTTGGAAGGCTGCACCAAGCCCGTCAAGGAATGTCGTAATGAAATCAGAGACATCGGCTCAGGTGTCTGATGTTCTTAGCAGTTCAGCTTTACAGGCAACTATGAAGAAAAATACAGAATTGAATTCACAAAGGCTTTACAGGGCATGTACCACAGTACTGTAGAAAGGGGGAGGGAGCAGGGAGTTGAGGATGTGATTATTTAAGCTTGGCAGAGTATCAAACACATGACCTGCTTATAGTAGGTATATTTAGTAAAGTATACACTTCCAGATCTATCTACTTAGAGTCCTTCTACATTACATGATTATTGATATGTCTTAATGCCATTGTTTGAATCATTTAGATTGTTATGAACTAAAGTTCAGGCTTATTTTCTGAAGCTTTTTGATTTTGGTATTTGAAAAGTCAACCCTATCCTCTCTCCTCTGCCCCCCGGAACTAATGAGTGAGGTTCTGTAAGCAAAAGTAGAAAGTGTAGACTTTGTTATGATTGGTGCTATGTTTAGATATTCTGTGAATTGTGTCATGCCAGCATCCTGCTCGTGGAGTAGGCTATGTAAACAGTGGGTGTTGGGCGGTTCATTGAATGAGCAGCCTTCCTTCATGCTTTACAAACTTAACCACTGTGATTCTCCAGATTTCCAAGTGTTTATTTCGTAGTTAAAACAAAACAAAAAAAAGACTCTAAAAACACCTGGCCAGTTAAATTTTTATTGTGGATCACTTCATTTAAACTGCAGTATGCTTTAGTCACTCAGCCATATCCAACTCTTTGTGACCCCATAGACTATAGCTCACCAGGCTCCTCTGTCTGTGGGGTTTTTCAGGCAAGAGCACTGGAATGGTTTCAATGGACATATAAATTTTAAAATGAAAAAAAGAAAAACATTGAAAACAGAATTTTGAAGGAAAAGCTGCAGAAATCTGCCTGCAGTAATTTGTTTCAGCTATGGTTGTAAAAGTACAACAGGAATGGGAATAGCTTTGTTCTAATTGATGTTCAAAGGATTCAAATAATAGCATAGCTGAATGCACAGGATGCCATTGTGAAAATATTATATTATACCAAGTTTTAAGTTAAAAGATATTATTTTTGAATTTTATTTTAAATATCATTATAACTTTGTAACATTATTTTTAAAATTATAGAGGAGTATCATACCATAATTTTGAGTATCCAGAGTGAAATGAGAAAAAGATTAAGAAAAGAGACAGGGGCCCACAGATTATGCAGGGAAGGACTGTTTTTTGGGAGGTGTGAGGTACGCTTTATACAATGAGAGAACGGAAACTGCAGAAAGTAGAAATTAGTAGGAAATAATTAATCTTTAGAGAAAACGGGCTCAAACAGTTGTTTAAGACTACATGGTAACACTGGTAACAACAGGTTTAGGGATATAAGTGTTGCTGATTGTAAAGCCTTAAAAGTACAGACACAAATAATAAATACAGGGAAAAATAATGGTTTTTGCCTTTCACTGGGCAAGAATTTCTGCCTTCCCAGGAACTCAGGACCTTCTTCATGGTCCATGATCAGTAGAGTTCTAGGCCTATGTTTCCTCCTAACTGTGTCCTCTGCCCAAAAGCAAAAATAGCATGAGAGAGGTGGAGGGGGCGGGTTGGTAGGAGGCAGCAGCAAGAGCGCCAAAGTTAGTTTTTTATGGAGAGGACTGCATGAAAAATACCACCTTTTACGCATCCAGAAGCCATGGCCACAGTGACACACAGCTACCGTCCTGGGATCCCTGAAAAGTGGACCTTGGGGAGAGAAAGAGGAGCTTGTGTCTCTAATTTGGGGAAATTAAAAATACTTGTTTGTTTTTTTTCTCTTTATCTGAAAATGTATTATTATCTAACAATATGCTTTTTGGTTATCTATTTTAAATACAGCAGTGTGTACATGTCAATCCCAGACTCCTGTTCTATCCCTCCCCCTATTCTTACCCTCTGGTAACCACAAGTTCATTCTCCTCAAGCGATCTTGCTGCACAGGGTAGTCTAAGGCTTGTCTGGACTGCTGTTATAGTAGATTTTATGACAGAGGAAGGAGCTGCAACAGAGGTAGGGAGGTGATAGGGTGACCTGGGCTTCTCTCTGTTGTCTTGATTTTCTCCGCAGTGCGCAGGAGACAAGCATACACAGGGTTCAAATACCCAGTGTTTGGGCAGTGGTCAGGTGCTCAGGTCACAGTTCAGTGAGATGGGNTATAGTAGATTTCGTGACAGAGGAAGGAGCTGCAACAGAGGTAGGGAGGTGACAGGGTGACATGGGCTTCTCTCTGTTGTCTTGATTTTCTCCGCAGTGCGCAGGAGACAAGTATACACAGGGTTCAAATACCCAGTGTTTGGGCAGTGGTCAGGTGCTCAGGTCACAGTTCAGTGAGATGGGCGGTGGTCCTGATGGAAAAGCAGATCCTAGGGGTCTTCAGCCTGAGGTTTTGATTTAGCGGGCTGTCTGCATGGTAGTAAGAAAAAAAGATGATTCAGATCAAGGTATTTACACATCACACCAGGAGAAACACCGAGGAAGGCAACCAGCTTTCACGTATAGGTCCTCTTCATACATTTCTTATTTGATTGTAGCAAACCTTGAGATGCTACCCTCACTGTTAGGTAAGTGTATGCAAGAGCAGGCAACCAGTTTTCACGTATAGGACCTCTTCATACATCTCTTATTTGATTGTGGCAAACTTTGAGATGCTACCCTCACTGTTAGGTAAGTGTATGCAAGAGCTGGCGTTTATGGTGAGACAGAGAGCAGGAGGCCAACCTTGACTGTAATAGTGAAGAGAGAGAGGATTAAATATACTCAGAACCCAGGAATAGGTTCCGTTTCTACCCAAATGAGACAAAATATAACAGCAGCCATTGATGATGAAGGATCTGCTGTGAGCTGGCATATTATGCTAGCTACTTCCCATGTGTATGTAACAATTTTATAGCAAAGCTATAGTGTCGATTTTATAATCTACATTTTATAGAAGAAGGAACTGAGCAGACCTAGGCATGGTTAAATTAAAAAACAAATTACCCCAAGGTCAGGTACCTAGGACTCAAATCAAAGTCTGTTTAACTTGAAAGCCCCATGATCTTTTTTCTTTCTTTGTCAATATTTCTTAACTCATACAAAAAATTCATTAATATAGTCTAATAGAACCTACAGACTGGGAGCAAACATTTGCAAATGCTGTGACCGATAAGGGATTAATCTCTGAAATTTACAGTTAATGACTCTGTTATACTCTGGCTTCTTCCCTGGTTTGAAATCATGTCTGAACTTTTAGAGATCTGAGAGTGTGGTTTATGAAGGAGGCAAAATAATCAGTGACTAACTAACTACTTATTATATTTTGCTTCCCAACCATTGTAATAGAGAAAAGTGTTTCTCAACACATTTTCTTCATGTAGTTAGTTCTTCATGTATGGTTAGTTTTTCTTCAGTAGTAAGTTGTTCACTGAATTAAACTTTGTCCACTTATACTTAAGGAGCTATAGAGTAAAATTGGAAGTCATGTAACAGTCATTTAATTAAAATGAAAGTAACTCTTATAATTGCAGATCTATTGCTTTGAACCTGTGATGCTCTAATAAGACTAATAAGCAAGACCATTACCTGTTGGAAACAAGCTGTTACATTCTAGGTTGGAAATTAGACATTGTTTTCTTTGGCATTGTTTAAGTTAATTTATTTGGACTGCCATCTTGTGTTTGAAGGTAATAATGTGTAAGTCCTAAGCTTAGCCTATTTTAATTCCATAAAAAGTTTAACCATCCATTATTATGCCTTTGCTGAAGAATACATTATCACAAATATTTGTAATGAAAACAATGGGGGTTTTTTTCCTTAAAATAATTTTAAACTAATTTAGTCACGTCTGATTTTTAGAAAGGACGCATTAGAAATAAACCTTACCTTAATTGAGGACGCATTTCTTCTCCATTTTAATTATAGATAATTCTATTATTAGATGTACCAGTTGCATATTGAACAGTCTTTTAATCCATAATTTATATTATGGAAATAATAAATATATGGAAGCTTAAAAATGTTTAACAGAATCCCAAAGAAGTTTCCAAGCAGATTTCATCTTGATTTTTTTTAGTTTTATCATCAGCAATGGATTTGCATTATATCTCATATAATGAAAACAATCTTCCTTATTATTTCAGATATTAAGAAGGATTTCAGATTTTAGAAGAGTTAGAAGTCAAACTACATCATAATAATATTTCCTTCTTGAGAAGTCTCAGAATTATGGGTGCTTATTGTAACAGGTGCAGGATAACTATTGTGATAGTGGTGAAATATTTCATTTGATTTATTCCACTTTGTCTCTTCGAACCTGTGTCCGGAAGTAGTTTGAAGGATATGTAGCTTTGCCACTTGTCTCTGTACCCCTGATCGACAGCTTGCTTAGTGTGTGTTTTTAAACTTCACAGAAATGGAATCACGCTGTCTCTTTACTTCTGTAATTTTCTTCTTTCTCTTAGTATGTGCTGTGCTCAGCTACTTGCTTTTCTATGTAAATTTTAGAAAAGCTTCTGAAGTTCTACTACAAAAATCATATTCAGAGTTGTTGACGGTACTATACTGAGTCTGCAAGACAGAGAATTGACATCTTCATGACACTGAAATTTTCTTGCTACGACCTGAATATCTCTCCATTCATGCAGGTCTTTAGTACATTTTTTTTTTAGTTTTATAACACTTATCTTTGTTGTTTTGTCATGCAGTGCTGTGTGCAGAACATTTCTTGCCGTTTTAGTACTTTATAGAGGGCAACTTTTTTTTTTTTAGTGAAGTAATATATTTAGTTGATGCTTACATGTTGGTTTAGTTTCTAGAATGTCTTTGCTGGCCGGGAGAAATGATAACTTAAGATTGTATTATTAAGAAAAGTAGATGATTTTCTCTATGCTATCTAATTTAGAAAAATATAGATCACTTAGCAGTGATTTGTTGGGAATTTTAACATCGCTTATGCAAACAAACAATTTCAGGATAATAATATAAATGTTTTATTAGAAGTGTACATAAAATGTCATGGGAACATAAAAAAGGGAGTGACTAATTCAGTGTTTGGACACAGGTATTTTATATGGTGAAAATGGCCCGTTTCTGCTGACCAAAGTCAGAATACTACAGACACTTCTGTGACAACTTGAGAAAAGAGAAGATTAAGGATGTTATCTTGTTCAGTTCAGTCACTCAGTCATGTCTGACTCTTTGTGACCCCACGGACTGCAGCACACCAGGCTTCCCTGTCCATCACTAAATCTCGGAGCTTGCTCAAACTCATGTTCTTTGAGATGGTGATACCATCCAACCATCTTATCCTCTGTTGTCCCCTTCTCCTGCCTTCAATCTTACCCAGCATCAGGGTCTTTTCCAATGAGTCAGTTCTTTCACATCAGGTAGCCAAAGTACTGGAATTTCAGCTTCAGCATCAGTCCCTCCAATGAATATTCAGGACTGATTTCCTTGGATTGACTGGTTTGATCGCCTTGCAGTCCAAGGGATTCTCAAGAGTCTTCTTGTTATCTTGTACTTTGAAGATTAAATTTCGGAGCCAAAAATAATTGAATACATTGGATTGAACTGACAAAAGCTTTGTTTTCTTGAGTTTGCAGGGGGAAAAGATTTTTTTAAGTATAGTTTTCATTTAAGTATATTTGAGGCTGTCTTGTAATTTTCCAGTGCTTCTTTCAGAAAAGATGGTCCTTGCTACCCATCGCTTCTCCTGCTCCTTCTGGGTGCTGTTAGTGCTGTGGCGTTCTTACAGGTTGCCACAGGCCAAGTAGCAACAAAGCAGTGTATCTTTTAAAAGCAGTTGGACACTATGAAAATGTTTAAAGTCCCAAATCAGTAGTCTTATTATTATTATTATTATTTTTGGCCCATGCCGTGCAGTGTGCATGATCCTGGTTCCCTGACCAGGAACTGAACCTGTGCTCCCTGCAGTAGAAGCGCAGAGACTTAACCACTGGACCCCCAGGGAAGTTCCAGAGCAGTGCATCATTCAGTGAAATTATATCCACATCACTGTGCCAGATTCCAGTCAGTGTTCCCAAATTAAGTAAAATTCTTTGAAGTAAAAGTGCATGGCAATGTCATGTTTTGTTCCAGTCATCTGTGGGTATTTCATGGACTGAAACTTGGGAAATTGTGAAAAGGAAAATTGCCCATTTTGTAGTGTAATGAGGTCACAAAGGAATCCTATAGTAATTTTATTTTTCACTGAATGTAAATGAGCAGTTCATTCTATTGTTTTAATTCACCTAGGGTTTATTGCACACCTCGTATGTGAAATGTCAAGGGCAAGTTTACAGTTGCTCTAAAGAATATAAAGATTAGTTAAGACAGTCCTTTTCACCGTCTTACTAATGAGTAGAATGAGGAAATATCACTACGGTGCAAGGCAGAACTTGGAAGGCATTGTGAGAAAAATACAAATGGGATACCATGGAGATTTCAGGGGAATACTATCTCATACTATTGTAAACTGGAACAACAATCTTGGGGAAAGATAGATTTTGAAAGATAGGTATAATTTGGACAGCTAGAGATGGGTGAGGGTTGTTGGGTTTCTCAGGAGAAAGAAATGATATGGGGAAAAGGCTGGGTGAATTTGATGACCAGCAGAGAGTCTGATGTTACCAAATCACAGGGATCAAAGAGAAAAATTGGGAGAAGCAAGTTTGACCAGATATTCTGAGGCCCCATAGGGGAGGCTGTGCTTAGGAGTCCAGTGAAGTATTAAAACAGTCAAAGTGACATAAGCATTTCCCAAGTCTTTGCCCATGCACCATGGCCCCCTTTCCATTGCTGTTTCTAATCCCTCTAGCCATTTTTCTCTGTCTATCCCAGCCAACATTATATACCGTCTCTTTCTTTCTTTCCTATACCTCCTTCCCCAGCTGTCAGAATCAGCTCAAAAGTCATCATCTCAGGGAGCACTCTGAAACCCTACAGTTGGAATTAATCATCACTTCCTCTGTTCCCACAGTGATTGTCTTACCACCTCATTATAGCACTTTCTGCATTCTGTCTTGTATTATGGATATTTCCATCTCTGTCTCCCTTCATCAGACTGTAGTGGGCTTCCTATCACAACAGACCCAGTAGAGTGGCTTGAATATGTTTGTAGAATGAAAGAATGAATAAGGCATCCTTGTTTACAAAAGTTTTTATCTTTAATATGTATAAAGAGATAGGTGTAGTAAAGACCAAAGTGTTGGAAATTCTAAAAGACTTAAATGATCAGATGAAGAAATTGTTTGGAGAAGTATAAAATATGTGCTCTGTCTCAGTTCAAGAATATTGACCACAATTTGGCTCTGCTAACCCTTTGCCTGAGCAAAAACCACAGCCCTTCTTCCACACCCATACCCTGCGCCAAACCACAGCCTTACCGCTCCAACTTTCCTAACCCGCCTGTGAATGTGCTGCCTGTTACAAGATGGAGCAGATACAATGCGGCTAGAACAAGAAAGAACACCTGAAAACAAGGGAAATGGATTTTCCCTCTGATTTATTTACTTTTCTCTTGAAAGTTCACTTTCATGGTTATGAGTATTTTTAAATGGCTTTTCAAACATTAGCAGAGTCCTTCAAACTCCTACGTGGATCAAAATTGGACTTAAAATGTTTTATGCACATTGTGTTGGTTCCTATACTTTCCACCCATGACGGATTTTAGATCACTAGTCAGGATGATGTATTTGCATGTTTTCTTTATGCCTTTCAAATTGGCATTTTTTTCCAAATAAAAAATATTCAATCTACATGCACATATTTTTGTTGATAATGATTTATATATTTAGAAGCCCAGTTCCTATCAGTAAAATAAACAGTTGGAGTAGAAGATTTCCAAGTTTTTTCAGCATTTTAAAATGAGTCAATTACTTGTGTGACTATAGGAATTAATTTTTCTCCAAGGGCCAATGCCTATGGAATTCATATGGTTTTGGCTTTAGAATACTTACCACTAGGTGGCAGTAAGAAAAATTGTTCTTAGCAATAAGAAATGCTTATCAATTTTTAATTTTACTTTAAAAGAGAAATATGGAGGTCCAAAGTTTCAGATGTCTTTTTATAAGTTATGGAAACATAGTCAGGCCTCAGTATGTTGTTTCTGGGACTTATGCTTATTTCATCCAGGAATAAAACTCTGTGTCCCTTCATAGCAATTTGCATTAGGGAATTATGAGGAAAAAAAAAAAAACAAAATAAAAAAAAGCAGGAGGTAGTAGGGGAAACTAATCTTAATAGCAATTGATTTAAAAAAAATCATTTTCTAACCATATCATTTTGGGAATTTAGGCCAGGACAGATCTGCCAATTAAGTTATTTTTGTGTTTCCAAGATCGTGTTACAGTCAGCTTGTATAATGCAGTTGTTGTGATACTATCTAGGGAACTGTTTATGGCTGTTTTAAACACTGCTTGGTAATTATTTACAGTACCTGATTGCACCGTCTGAATCTATTGAATGTCCTAGTTTTGTTTTTTTTTTTAACTTTCATTGGCTCAGTCTCCAGAGTAAACTCATGCAGTTTGGGGGAGCTAGCCTCCATGCACTCCATGCACTCCAGCGCCCAGCATGTCAGTCCCTCTGGGCAGCTGGGATTACAGAGGAAAGCCTTTACTTTACATAGTTTTCCTTAGGACCTGTAGTCTTCGCTGACCCTTAACTGTTGCTGCCTTGAAACTGGCTTTCTTCTATTGTATATGCACTATGCTACTTCCTATCCCAGCTGGGTCTGCAGTAACTCAGGCTTTAATTTTTAAGAGTCAACCATGTGAGTTATGATGGTAGCCCCCAGTCTGTTGTTCAGTCGCTCAGTCATGTCCAGTTCTTAGGGACCCCGAAGCACACCAGGCTCCTCTGTCCTTCACCATCTCCCAGACCACACTCAAACTCATGTGCATTGAGTTGGTGATGCCATCCAACCGTCTCATCCTCTGTCATTCCCTTTTCCTCCTGCCTTCAATCTTCCCCAGCATCATGGTCTTTTCAAATGAGTTGGCTCTTCCCATCAGGTGGCCAAAGTATTGGACCTTCAGCATAAGTCCTTCCAATGAATACTTAGGACTGATTTCCTTTAGGATTGACTGGTTTGATCTCCTTGCTCTCCAAGGGAATCTCAAGAGTCTTCTCCAACACCACAGTTCAAAAGCATCAATTCTTTGGTGCTCAGCCTTCTTTATGGTCCAACTTTCACATCCGTACATGACTACTGGAAAAACCATAGTTTTGACTCTATGGACCTTTGTTGGCAAAGTGATGTCTCTGCTTTTTAATATGCTATCTGGGTTGGTCACAGCTTTTCTTCCAAGGTGCAAGTGTCTTTTAATTTCATGGCTGCAGTCACCATCTGCAGTGATTTTGGAGCCCAAGAAAATAATAAGGTCAGTCACTGTTTCCATTGTTTCCCTGTCTATTTGCCATGAAGTGATAGGACAGGGTGCCATGACCTTAGGCTTAACTGAAACTTTGCTTACTTGAGTTTTATTAAAAACTGAATTTATGGGATTTTAAGTGAGAAGCCATACTTAGAGAAAATAGCCCAGTGCTTCATTTATGGTAAGCACTCATAAAAACTTTGTTATCATTGCTAGAAACCCTCAAGAAGCAACACTTGAGCAGGTAATTGGGCTAGAAGAGCCCCCAGGTCTCCCGCATTGCAGGCAGACGCTTTAACCTCTGAGCCACCAGGGCAGACCCCACCAGAGGGACTAGAACATACCAAAGCCTTAAGGGACCAAAGAGCCTTCAGGTCTCCAAACAAGCTAAGGGGGCAAAATCAGCCCCAGACAGGGGCTGCAAAACCAGTGGGGCAAGGTTTCATCTTTTAGGGAGAGGTTTGAGCTTCACCCTAAGAGTTATTGGGAGTCTTAAGCTGAATGTTGACTTCCCTGTTGACTCAGTTGGTAAAGAATCTACCTGCAAGGCTGGAGACTCAAGTTCGATTCCTGGGTCAGGAAGATCCCCTGCAGAGGAAGTGGCAACCCCAGTATTCTTGCCTGGGAAACTGCATAGACAGAGGAGCCTGGCAGGCTATATAGTTCATGGTGTCGCAGAGTCAGACCCCACTAAGGGACTAAACTACCGCCAAGCTGAATGTTGTTTTTCAGTTCACTAAGTCATGTCTGACTTTTGCAACCCCACGGACTGTAACCCTCCAGGTTCCTCTGTCCATGGGATTTTCCAGGCAAGAATACTGGAGTATGTTGTCATTTCCTTCTCCAGGGGATCTTCTGGACCCAGGGATCGAATCCACATCTCCTGCATCTCTCCTGCATTGGCAGGTGGATTCTTTACCCCTGAGCCACCAGGGAATCCAATCAGATTTGCATTGTTTAACTATTCCAGCTGCTTCAAGGAGAACCCATACAGGGACATTCCTTATAAGGTTTTACCTTAAAGTAGGTAACCAGTCTTGCGCATGTTTCTTTCAATGTGTCTCAGTTTCCTCATTGGTAATACGTTCAGTAATAGCACTTACCCCATAGGCTGTGGGGATTAAATGAGTTGCTCTCTGTAAATTGTCAGCATAGTTCGCAGCATATAAATGCTTTAAATGTTTGCTAAATAGAATGCCAGTCTGGTAACAGAAAGTTAAGCACTTCCAGTGGTGTTTTCCCTCCATCTAGCATCAAACTGATCTCCTCTGTGAGAAACCCTGCCTGCTCCTGATTCTGAGCCTTTTGCAGCCTAATTTCCTAATAAGGAAACTGAATTTTCTCTCTCCCCCTGCCTAGTCTGATGTGGGCACCTCCACATGGGTGCAGCATATGGTTAGCCAAGCCTGGCTGGACTTTGCCCTCAACAGAACACCGACACTGCACTCCCCACAGGGAGTCAGGTCCCACCTGCTGAAGGCACCATGCGTGCCCCTTGCTGTGGTTAACTAAGAATCCACCAGTAAACACCTCCCCTCGAATAATGGCACATTGACGGTAATTTGCCTCCCCTGGCTCTGCCAACCTAACCACAACTGCTTGATCTCACCCAGAATGCATTTAGTGTTTGAAAATAACTGGGAGGTGAATTCTCCCGGGGATGTTGTCAGCTCCTGTTTGCTTGCTGTATTTATAAAGGATAGCTTTGAACTGAAAGGAAAAAAAGGCCAATAGTTGGCAAGTAGCTTCCATCCAGACTTTTCTTCACTCTAGAAGGAACCTTTTCATTGTCTTATGCCTTATTAAAAAGTTCACTTTGACCCTGTAAATTTCCTGTTTTTCTTCCTCCCCAGTGGTTTCATTTTTTGTGTGTCATATTATGCATGTGGCTGAGTCTTTTTTTTTTTAATCATTAATATCTTCTACTAAGTAGTAGTATTTCAAAGTTACTTTGTTAGCTTGCTATGACCTCTTCTAATTTGAAAACAGTAGGTTGGCTTTTAGGTAGGAACAGCAGAGAGAGAAAGTTGCTCAGTCATGTCCAACTCTGCGACCCCATAACCTATACAGTCCATGGAATTCTCCAGGCCAGAATACTGGAGTGGGTACCCTTTCCCTTCTCCAGGGGATCNGCTTTTAGGTAGGAACAGCAGAGAGAGAAAGTTGCTCAGTCATGTCCAACTCTGCGACCCCATAACCTATACAGTCCATGGAATTCTCCAGGCCAGAATACTGGAGTGGGTACCCTTTCCCTTCTCCAGGGGATCTTCCCAACCCAGGGATCGAACCCAGGTCTCCCGCATTACAGGAGGGTTCTTTACCAGCTGAGCTCTTTCAGCAGTTTTCAACCTATATATACTTGGTAGTGTTGTCTGGAGTTCTTTGTTTCTTCTTCTGAACTTTTTATTTTGTATTGGGGTATAGCCAGTTAACAATGTTGTAATAGTTTCAGGTAAACAGCAAAGGGACTCAGCCATATATATTCATGTATCCATTCTCCCCCAAACCCCCTTCCCATCTAGGCTGCCACATAACATTGAGCAGAGCTCCCTGTGCTAGACAGTAGGTCCTTGTCGGTTATCCATTTTATCCATGCACAGTAGTATGTTCATGTTCATCCCAGACTCCCAAACTATCCCTTTCCCCCGACAGCTATAAGTTCACTCTCTAAAGTCTGTGAGTCTGTTTCTGTTTTGTAAGGAAGATCATTTGCAGCAACATGGATGGACCTAGAGAGTGTCATACTGAGTGAAGTAAGTTAGAGAAGGAGAAATATTGTTTGACATCCTTTATATGTAATCTAAAAAGAAATGATACAAATGAACTTACTGCCTGGAGTTCTGTTTTGAGGAAACTGAGGCAAGTCAGAGCTCACAGGGAGAAAGTACCATGATCTACATAAAAGGGTGCCCACCAGACTAGGGTTGAGTTTTCTCCAGGAAGGAATTGTGATGGCAAAAAGAGATGGCACAGAGATCTTCCTCGATGTTTCTAATGCTCTATTAAGTTCCATGGTGGA
Organism: Oreotragus oreotragus; assembly: GCA_006410675.1. Lineage (NCBI taxonomy): Eukaryota > Metazoa > Chordata > Mammalia > Artiodactyla > Bovidae > Oreotragus > Oreotragus oreotragus. Next base: position 467,037 of record SJYX01020991.1, on the reverse strand, counting down.
GGAATTGTTGTATTATTTTGTATCTTTCTGAATATGTAAAATGGTTTGTGATAGAACTGACATGATGAGTTAGGGATATGTGCCCGTTTTGTTAACTGGCAAAGCAGAAAGAAGAAAAATATATAAACCCATAATAGCACCATCCCAGAGACTTAACGTTTGGTGATATTTGCTTTCATTATTTTTTTTGTTCCTATGTCTGGATTATTTTTATATTGATGAGCTCATTTCTATATATACAGTTTTGCATCTTCCTTTCTTCATTTAATATTATAACCATTTAAAATGCTGTCATATGTTCTTTATAAGCATTTAAGTCTCAACATTCAGAAAACGAAGATCATGGCATCCAGTCCCATCACTTCAAGGGAAATAGATGGGGAAACAGTGGAAACAATGTTAGACTTTATTTTGAGGGGCTCCAAAATCACTGCAGATGGTGACTGCAGCCATGAAATTAAAAGACGCTTACTCCTTGGAAGAAAAGTTATGACCAACCTAGATAGCATATTCAAAAGCAGAGACATTACCTTGCCAACTAAGGTCCATCTAGTCAAGGCTCTGGTTTTTCCAGTAGTCATGTATGGATGTGAGAGTTGGACTGTGAAGGCTGAGCACCGAAGAATTGATGCTTTTGAACTGTGGTATTGGAGAAGACTCTTGAGAGTCTCTTGGACTGCAAGGAGATCCAACCAGTCCATTCTGAAGCAGATCAACCCTGGGATTTCTTTGGAAGGAATGATGCTAAAGCTGAAACTCCAGTACTTTGGCCACCTCGTGTGAAGAGTTGACTCATCGGAAAAGACTCTGATGCTGGGAGGGATTGGGGGCAGGAGGAGAAGGGGACGACCGAGGATGAGATGCCTGGATGGCATCACTGACCCGATGGGCATGAGTCTGAGTGAACTCCAGGAGTTGGTGATGGACAGGGAGGCCTGGCGTGATGCGATTCATGGGGTCACAAAGAATCGGACATGACTGAGCGACTGAACTGAACTGAACTGAATGGCTTACAATGAGCCACAGTATTGAGGGTATCACAGATTAATAATTCCCTCCTGTTAGACATTTTTTTTGCTATAAGAAATAACACTGTGGTGAACATCTTTGCACATAATCCACATTGTCATATTTTGATTTATTTCCTTAAATGTATGCCAGATACATTAAAAGTCCTGAATGCTTTTAAAATCTTTAATATACATTATCAAGTTGTTTTCTATAAAGTAACCAACCTATAAGGTGTCTAAATGTTACCACTTATAACATGTCTACATGTTACAAATGTCTAGGCAAACATAGCCCTGTCAGTCCAAGCTTAGGGGTGGGTTATGGGCTGTGTTATACTCGCTCACACTCTGTGGGTGCCTTTGTCTGATTCACAGTAGCACTGATATGTGATTCCATTTGAATTTTTCCAATAGCTCACACAGAACACCTGTTTCAGAGAACCCAGATTAGCCTTAGGTATTCATGTCTGTAAAAACTTTAATTCATTTAGTGAAAAATAGTTTGTTGATGTATAAATTTGCCCTTTTTGATTATGAGGCTAAACATTTATCCATGTGTTTCTTGGGCATTAGTGTTTTATCTTAGGAATTATCTGTTCCTATGCTTTTTTAATGCTCTTAATATTTTTCATATGGTATTTTGTAAGGTCTGTCTAGCCAAAGCTATGGTTTTTCCAGTAGTCATGTATGGATGTGAGAGCTGGACTATAAAGAAAGCTGAGCACTGAAGAGTTGATGGTTTTGAACTGTGGTGTTGGAGAAGACTCTTGAGAGTCCCTTGGACTGCAAGGAGATCCAACCATTCCATCCTAAAGGAAATCAGTCCTGGGTGTTCATTAAAAGGACTGATGTAGAAGCTGAAACTCCAGTACTCTGGCCACCTGATGCAAAGAGCTGACTCATTTGAAAAGACCCTGATGCTGGGGAAAGATTGAGGGCAGGAGGAGAAGGGGACGACAGAGGATGAGATGGTTGGATGGTATCACCAACTCAATGGACATGGGTTTGGGTGGACTCTGGGATTTGGTGATGGACAGGGAGGCCTGGCGTCGCAAACAGTCGGACACGACTGAGCGACTGAACTGAACACTAAATTTGATTCTGAATTAGCGTGTATAGTTGCTCCAGTCATGTCCGACTCTGTAGCCTGCTAGGCTCCTCTGTCCATGGAATTCTCCAGGCAGGAATACTGGAGCGGATTGACATGCTATCCTCCAGGAAATCTTCCTCACCCAATGATCGAACCCATGTCTCTCACATCTCCTGCATTGGCAGGTGGGTTCTTTGCCACTAGTGCCACCTGGGAAGTCCAAATTTGATTACATATGCAGTATTATTTGTTGTTAATATTCTTAGTTTGTGCATATTCACTGGGAAACACCAAGTGTGTTTTTTTGAGGGGGAGCTGTTTTGTTGTAATTTAGAACAATTGTTGACTTGCTCCCTTGACTTTGAGTTTATAAAGTTCTTCCCCATCAGACAGGTGAAAAGTACTTCTGTTTTCTTCTTGCATATTATTTTATTTCAGTTTTACATTGATCTCTTTAATTTATAGTAAATTCAAGTATATTTTGATAAGTAACATAAGGTGAGAATATAATTTTTTCAAGTAGTTTTCCTAGTACCATTTATTGGATAATCTTTCCTTTTCCTAGTGATTTGTGATGTGTTCCTTGTCAGGTATTAAGTAATCATCTCTACTCTGATAAGAATGTTTTACTGAGTTTTAAACCAGTAAAGATCACATTTTTAGTATAGTTAAAGCCTTGTTCATTAGTTATACATATTTCACTATTAATGTTTTTTAAATTTATTTAATGTAATAATTTTATCACTAACTTATTTCCTCTTTATATCTGAATCAAAGTGAACTGGGTATTTGGAAAAATTATGATTATTAATTTCATTGAGACCACCCCATTTACAAATGACCCAGCTTCTTGGCATTATACATAATGGGCACTTATTTCACTTTTAAGACCTTTTTCTCTTTCTGTTTATGTTTTTTAGAGGTTGTTATCTCATGTAGTTTCCACATCCAGATTTGATATAAAAGAAGTTGATCTTTTTAATCAAGTTCTTGGGTATGCACCCACAGACTACTTTCCTGGTTTACTTAAAAATGTGAGTATTTTTAATTTATTAGTATTGAAATTTTCATTGCTTAATGTACCATCTGCAAAAAAGGTAAATGGAAATATTTCACTCCTCCAGGAGAGATGTTTAACTTTTCTGTGTTTATCTCTTCTTACCTTGGGTGGACTTATGGCCATGTAAGGAAAAAATGTGAGATGAGAGATTATGAGAAGAAGAAGGAAACCAGGAGAGGTTATTCTAAATCAACCAACCTCTCTGTCCCTTAACACATCTCATTTATTCTCTCAAAGATTTCTGGGAGAAGAGACTTCCTTAACCAATATAAACACAGTCTTTTACTGTTGGACAAATTTCATATTTAAAAATAACCTGATGGGAATTTTATGCTAAGGCAAAATATTCAATAAATAACAGCCTTCTATATATTTACATCTTAGTATTAAAGCTGTGATTTCTTCTGCCTTAAATTTTAGCCAAATTCAAGGAACAATTTATGGTCTTAGCACAGCTCTTTTAAAAGATTTTTGAGCTTTTAATGTTTGAATACTGTTCTAGTCTTTCGGAAGCTGTATACATAAACAGCGTTTTTAAAAATTAATAAGTGAAGAAAGAAAAAAGTAAACCAACTCTATCATGGTTTTATTTTTAATAGGTTTGGTTTTAATTGGGGGGAAATTAATGACTTGTCTAGTATTCATTTGCTTAAATATTTAGGAATACAGAGTAACAGACATTAAACATAATATCCAGATTATTAGTAAATGTGATATGGCATGGCTTTCTTTTTTGAAAAAGTAAGGCAAGGAGAGGATTGGTGGGGGAAGAGTGGGGAATCTCAACGGAAATATCACTCACACCAAGAAAAATAGAACTGATGTAATCCTGTTTGCAGCGTGAGTTAACCTGCAACTGATTTTGTTTTACAGATGGTTTTATCATTAGTGTCTGAACTCCGAGAGAATCATCTTAATGGATTTAACAGTCAAAGACAGTAGGTGTTAAACTAAACATCCCCCTTCTCAAGTTTCAAAATGTATCAGTTTGTTATGAAAGAAAAGTTTTATAATTCTTAGGAAATGCATATTCATAATTATGGTTATATTCTATGTAGAGAGATTATTTTCAGGGGGATACATGGCAAACTGGTAATTTTTACAGATTTTCTTTTTTTAATCACTATTCTCTCAACTCTCAAGTCGTTAAGTAGATCAAACAATGTCTCTTGGGTACCAGTTGAGTAAAACTGATACCCACATATGCAGTATGCAACAGAAAAGAAAGAATGCATGGCTCAGTGTGAGGCTGTATCATTCACACACACAGTTACACAATCAAAATTATTTACAAGGCAGCAAATATTTGGTGTGCACAAATAACCTATTTTAAGAAACACAATATACCAAAATCTAGAGTAACCAAATCAAATAGATTCAGACAAATTAAAATGCAATTAATCACATTATAAAATATTTCTTCACTAAATGAAAGAATTCAAAGTTGTTTTTATTGGTGAGCATTTTTATTTTTAACAAATCATTAGGAGAATCTGGGACCAAAGAAATTTGTGAAAAAAAAAAAAAAATATTTCGACAACGGTTAATTTCGAGACAGACTTTACCACAAACGGGAGTCAGAAATCCTTGGTAAACATAAATTGGGGAATTTCATTTTATATTTTGAGAATCTACTTTTGTGACCTCTTTTAGAAGTACTGTAATCTAAACCGTCCCTAAAAAAAACTTATGTGGTTTTAGTATTCTTTGTTTCGTCTTCATCTATTTACCTAAAGTAATGTTAATTATGTTATGGACCATTCACTCTATATAGTAAGTCAACCCTTATTATATAGACTATTTCCTAATTATAGGACTGACATTTTTTTTTGAGTATTTTTGTTGTTGTTTTCGCGTTAAGTTTTTACTCATTCTCTGAAATAATCCCTGAAATAATCGACATGTTTCTACATGTTGACAGGTTATTCGTATATTTTGCTACGAATTTTAATGATTAATAATACCTTTAAGTTTAATTTTAGTGTCACCCTATGATGTTGTGTGGCTTCATCTTACTGATATAAAATTTTTTGTTGTTTGTCTTACCTTTTACTGTAAAACCGTTCCTCCACCTCTTCCATCTTGGGAGTGTGTCACGACTACTCTTACCTTCATCATTTCGGGACCACCTTTTGTCCTACCGTCAAGGAGTCTCTCAAGTCGTAGCCTAAAGGCATTCCGGAGCGTTCACGACGTTGACGAAACCACTCGTTACACCACCAAATAATACTTCAATTTGTATGGGAATGGTAACTTGGGTTGTCAAAGTGAGTTCATAATGCACTACTGTTTCTTTGTACATCCATAAGTGTTTATAAAGATATATTTATAAGTATCGACGAAATAAACGTCATCAAGTCTTTGTCTTTGTTAGGTCTCCTGGTAGAAGTTCACTTATGTTTTTATTTATTTTTGAATAGACAATGGTAACAAAATTTTTTACTTTTCTGTTCAGTATCTAAGACTCTTTCATAAAAGTTTAGTATGCAGACTATTTCTCGAGTATGGGTCTTATATGTTTCTTCAGTCATTATCCTTCTGTCTATTGAGTCAATTTTTTGACCATTTTCTACCCTTACATATAGTGACTTTTATATATATGTATATGTTTACCGATTATTCGTGTGTCTACGAACATACACTTACAAGTATGACCGTAATAAGTATTATCTGGTTTTCGTCTTCGTTGGGTTTATAGAGTCAACTAATGGATGGATAAAATGTGCTTTGTCCATAAAATAGAATGCTATTCCTCAGTGCAAAAGGAACAGTCTTCTGATTCATGCCACAGTATGTGTTAACATCAGAAACATGCTTGGACTTCCCAGGTGGTGCAGTGGATAAGAATCCGCCTGCCAATGCAGAGGACAAGGGTTCTATCCCTGGTCCAGGAAGATTCCACATGCTTTGGAGCAACTAAGCCTGTGTGCCACAACTGCTGAAATCTGTGTGCTCTGGGGCTTGCAATGAAGAGTAGCCCACACTATCCGCAACTAGAGAAAGTCCACGTGCACCAATGAAAACCCAGTGTAGCCATAAATAAATAAATTATTAAAAACAAAACAAAACATTATGCTTAATCCAATCATGAAAGGCTACATACTGTATGGTTCCATATTTGTAGAATGTCCAGAATAGGTAAATCATACTATAGAGACTGAAAATAGATTATTTGTTGCCTGGGAGGGTAGAGGGGTTTCCTGCAAATGAGCGCAAAAGATCTTGAGGTGATGGAAATGTCCTAAAAGTAGATGATGATGATGGTGGTTATCCAAGTCAATAATTTGTTAAAAATCTTTTGAATTCTACATTTCAAGCAGGTACATTTTGTGGTATATAAAGTACACCTTAAAAAATAAGATGAAGTGCCCATAGTGTGTGTGGAAAGCACTTACCATTATTTATACATCAGGTAAAGACTTTGATTTAGCCTTGAGGTGAATGTTGAATAATGGATCTTTGAAGTAATAGAATTAAAAATTACTGAAGGGGATTTAAAAAGTCAGTAGGATGCAATGTGTATTTACACTCTACACCAAACTCCCACCATAGGTAAAGTTGATGATTTCTTAAAATTCAGTAAGAATAAATAAAAGCAATAAGAAGAAGCTATTAAATAAATAGAAAAGAACAGCCAGACTAAGAAGGTATTTGCAGTTTATAAAACAGACCAAGGATTAGTGTGCAAACTATAGAAATGCTTCCTGCAAATCAATCATAAGGCAAACACTCCAGTATGGAAATGGACAAGATATATAAGCGGGTCATTACTGAAAGAAGAAAACTGAATAAATAATAAACATTTAAAAAATTCGCAAGGAGTGATGTCAGCAAGATAGCAGAATAGGAAGCATCAGTCTTGTTCCCCCACAGAAGCATTAACTTAGTAGTGTTTGATCCAAAGAGCCTTTGTAAGAAATTCAGAAATCAATTATGAAGTACCCCTGGCAAGCTCAAAACCAAGCATAAGCATACTGAAGCATGTAAGAAAGCCATTTCGTATCAACCACAGTGGCCCCTCCCCTAAGCTTTTCAGGCTTGGGGGGATTGGAAGGAAAAAAATGCAGCTTGAAGCTTCTCCCTTGGGAAAGAAAGATGGACTGTGTCCAGCGTTCTAACTTCTGGGAGACTACCTGAGGAACTGCCATCTGTCTTTCCTAACTCTGACCACTGACAGGATATCAGCATGCTTTTAATGGCTAGGGACCACGGAGAGTTAGACACTGCTCAGCTGCTTTTGTAGCAACCGAGAGCTGTCAGTGCCACAGAGGCTGGCTCAGGATAACATGATGAGGACGAAGCACCCATCTCACAGTTTCTCTTTTAGGGTGGGAGCTAGGGAGAAGAGTAGAATGTACATTCGATGTTTCAGCTTTTAAAGGGGCTGCTGCTGCTGCTGCTGCCAAGTCGCTTCAGTCGTGTCCGACTCTGTGCGACCCCATAGATGGCCGTCCCTGGGACTCTCCAGGCAAGAACACTGGAGTGGGTTGCCATGTCCTTCTCCAGTGCATGAAAGTGAAAAGTGAAAGTGAAGTCGCTCAGTCCTGTCTGACTCTTAGCGACCCCATGGACTGCAGCCCACCAGGCTCCTCGGTCCATGGGACTCTCCAGGCAGGAATACTGGAGTGGGTTGCCATTGCCATCTCCTTTAAAGGGCCTACCCTGGGCTACCTTAGAGATTAGTTTCTGTCTCTCCTGACTTGAGGCAGTAAGGGAAGGAGTATACTTTGGAGGCCTGAGGGGCTGCAGATAACAAAAGAGCTTAGTGGGTTGTTCTATCATCAGAGAACCTGTGGTACCACAGATAAACACTAGAGGGAGAAAGAGTAAAAACTCTTGAAAAAGAAACTCAGAGCTCTCAAATTGGGAAATTATGTGCAAAAACAGAGAAGATGCATCCCCGGAAAATGTTTGAAGGCCCCCCAGGTTCTCTAGACAGATTGATTAAAAATCATTCCCTGTACAGAACCAGTCCATAAAGACCAGAAGAGGTGACTCTTCAAATTCAAAATACACAACAAAAAATTAATAAGGCACACAAAGAAACAGGAAAACATGGCCCAATCAAAGGAATAAAAGGACTCTCTACAAACTTACCTTAAAGAAATGGAAGTAGGGTGGTGGGAGAGGGGTTCAGGATTGGGAACTCATGTACACCTGTGGTGGATTCATGTCAATGTATGGCAAAACCAATACAGTATTGTAAAGTAAAAAAATAAAATTTAAATTAAAAAAAAAAGAAAAATAAAATATTCAGATACACATACACAAGAAGAACAAATGGAAGTCTATGAATTAGCTGGTTATTCAAAATGATCATTCTAAAAAACTTCAACGCACTGCAATAGAATACAGATAACAACTAAACAAAATTTTAAATAATGATGCATGAACAGAATGGGATTACCAGCAAAGAGAATAGAAGCTAATGACAAACAACCAAACAGATATTCTGCAGCTGAAGAATACAGTGATTGAATTGAGAAATTCACTAAAATGGTTCAACAGTTAGACTTGATCAAGCTACTGGAAGACATGTAGAAAATGTAAAGAAAAATGAATAAGTAAAAGTTAAGCCTAAGAACTAATGGGACACCATGAAGTGGACCAGTTATACGCATTGTGAGAGTGCCAGAAGAAGAAAGAAAAAAGCAAAGAGCTTATCAAATCTGAGGAAGGAATTGGACATGCAAATTAAAGAAAAGGCCCATCTGAGAAATGTTATAATCAAACTGTCAAAAGTCAAAGACAGGAAGTTGGAGGGGCAAAAAAGTCAAAGAAAGAGAATATTAACAACAGCAAGAAGAAACAACTCATCACATTCAAGGAAACTCACATAAAGATTATTAGTACACTATTCTGTAGAAACATTAAGTCCAGAAGGCAGTGGGATGATGTATTCAAAGTGCTAAAAATAAAAACCTACCAACTGAGATTATTATATTCTGCCAGCTGTCCTTGGCATGAAAGGGAAGTTAAGACCTTCTCAGATGAACACAAGCTGAAGGAGTTCATCACCACTAAACTTCCTATAAGAATTGTTAAAGGGAGTTTTTCAAGTTGAAAACAAAGGAACTCTAGACAGCCACACAAGAGCATCCCAACATACAAAATTCTCTGGTAAAGTAAATATATAAACAAATATAAAATTGTGTAATACTGTAATAGTGGTACATAATTAAACTTAAAATATAAAAATCATTAAAAAATGGTAACTGTAAAACCATGTTAATGGATAAAAAGTATTGCACAATGGAACTTATGACATTGAAAACATAAAACACTGTGAAGAGATACAAAGAAGTAAAGATTTTTTTTCCTAAAACCGAAGTCAGTTTAGAATAGATAGTACATACACACACACACACACACACACACACACACACTGGAATACTACGCAGCCACAAACAAAGAGCAACGTTTTGCTACTTACAACAGTATGAATGGACCTGGAGGGTAGTGTGCTAGGTGAAATAAGTCAGACAGAGAAATACAAATATTTGTATGATATCACTTATATGTGGAATCTAAATAATAAGACAGACTAGTAGGTTTAACAAAAAGGAAACAGACTCACAGATATAGAGGTCAAACTAGTAGTTACTAATGAGGAGAAGGAAGATAGGGAGAGGCAAGCTAAGGGTAGAGATTAAGAGGTACTAGCTATTATGTATAAAATAAATAGGCTACAACCTAAAGGGGTAGGATGGGGGTGGGAGGGAAGTTCATGAGCTAGAGATTATATGTATACTTATGGCTGATTTACACTGTTGTAAGGCAGAAACCAGCACAACACTGTAAAGCAATTATCCTCTATTTAAAAATAAATTTTAAAAAAGCTGTAAGGATATATTATACAACACAGGGGATATAGCCAATATTTTATAGTAACTATAAATGGAGTGTAACTTTTAAAACTTGTGTACACCTGAAACTTATATGATATTATACATCAGCTATATCCCAATTTAAGAAAAGTTAAAAAGATAATAAAATAAATTGCTGTAACTGTAAGATAGTTAATGTTATCCCCATGGTAACAACACAGAGAATACCTATAGAAGTTGCATAAAGGAAAAGGAGAAGGAAATCAAAGCATATCCCTACCAAAAAAATTTTTTTCAACTATACAAAGGAAGGCAGCAAGTGGGAAGAATAGGGACAGAATAACCACAAGACATACAGAAAATGGTGAAATGACAATAGTAAGTGCTTCTTTATTAGTACACTAAGTCCCCTACTTGCAAACGAGTTCTGTTCTGAGAGTGTGTTCATAAATCTAGTTTGTTCCTAAGGACAAGAGAGTTAGCCAACTAATACTATAATGTGTTTCATACAAGTAATACATTAAAAAATATATATATATATATAAAGGAAACATTTTTAATCTTATAGCAGAGTACCTTGAAAAGTACAGTAGTACAGTGCAATAGCTGGTATACAGGGGCTGGCATTGAGTAAACAGGCAAGAAGAGTTACTGACTGGATAGGGAGAGGAGGCTGGGAGATTATAGAGCTAAAAGTTGATCAGCAATAGGAGATGGAGGGCAAGCTGTAATTTCACTCATGCCAGACATTGATGGCACAGGTTCTGGTTCCTTGCTGGACTCAATTCTATCTACCCTGTTGAAAAAATGACCCAATGATGTCTAGGTAGCAGCTTTTTTTTTCTCATCCCAGATGACACAGAATGGCATAGAATACACTGGGCTGCATTCTGATCAACTGCTATAGCCATCATGTTCCATTCTACATCTGGGTCCTGTGCCTCAAAAGCTAACAGTGCCTCCTAAAATAAAGAAAATCCCCTTGCCATTTCCTGTCATGAACCTCTTTGGTTCTTCAGTTACATCTTCATTTTGTCTCTCTTCCTCCTTTCTCTGGTCCTCCAGTTCCATCTGGAGGGAGTTAGTAAGCTCCTCGTGTTGCACAACAATAGTACTCTACAGCAAAGTACACAAAAGCACAACCCCTTGTGAAGGATGCACGAATGTGACACTATATGCCAGGCATGTGAACTAACATGATTAAATATGTGAACACACATTCATATCTTCAAAAATTCACAACTTGAAAGCTCATATGTAGGGGAACTTACTGTAATTACTTATGTAAATGCATTAAACTCTCCAATCAAAAATATAGAGTGACTAATTGGCTAAAAAAATAAGGCCAACTGTATGCTGTCTACAGGAAACTCATTTTAGATGTAAGGATATATATAAAAGCTGAAAGTGAAAGGGCGAAAAAAGGTGTTCCATGCAAATGGTAGCCACAAGAGAGCAGGGGTGGCCAATTTTTATTAGACAAAGTCAAAAACTGTTTCAAGAAATGAAAAAGGACGTTATATAATGGTAGAGGGGGTCAGTTCTCTCAGAAGATAAAATATTTTAAAATATATGTGCACCTAACAGTAAAGCACCAAAATATATGAAGCAAATATTGATTGAAGGGAAAACTAGAAAGTAGCACAGTAATGATGGGAAATTTCAATGCCCCATTTTCAGTAATGTATAGATCAACCAGACCAAAGGTCAATAAACAGAGGATTTGAAAAACATCAAAGATGAATAGGACCTTATAGTTATATTTAGAACACTCTATAATAGCAGAATGTACATTCTTCTCAAGCACACACAGAAATTCTCCAGGGTAGATCATGTATCAGGCCACAAAACAAGTTCTAACAAATTTAAGATTGAAATCATACCAAATATCTTTTCTAACCATGACAGTACACAACTAAAAATCAATAATAGGAAAATTGGGAAATTCACAAATATGTGCAAATTAAACAATATACTGCTGCTGCTGCTGCTGCTGAGTCACTTCAGTCGTGTCCGACTCTGTGTGACCCCATAGACGGCAGCCCACCAGGCTCCCCCGTCCCTGGGATTCTCCAGGCAAGAATACTGGAGTNTTTCTAACCATGACAGTACACAACTAAAAATCAATAATAGGAAAATTGGGAAATTCACAAATATGTGCAAATTAAACAATATACTGCTGCTGCTGCTGCTGCTGAGTCACTTCAGTCGTGTCCGACTCTGTGTGACCCCATAGACGGCAGCCCACCAGGCTCCCCCATCCCTGGGATTCTCCAGGCAGGAATACTGGAGTGGGCCGCCATTTCCTTCTCCAATGCATGAAAGAGAAAAGTGAAAGTGAAGTCGCTCAGTCTGTCCGACTGTTAGCGACCCCATGGACTGCAGCCCACCAGGCTACTCCGTCCATTGGATTTTCCAGGCAAGAGTACTGGGGTGGGGTGCCATTGCCTTCAATTAATATATCAGAGGAGGCATCACAAGGGAAATTGAAGAATATCTTGAGACAAATGAAGACAAAAACACAGTACACCAAAAATTATAAGATTTAGGAAGAGCAGTACTAAGAGGGATGTATATAGCGATAAATGCCTTCATTAAAAAAGAAGAAATACCTCTAATCAGTAACCTAACTTTGTACCTCAAGGAGCTAGTAAAAGAATGTACTAAACCCAAGGATTCAGAAAGAATGAAAAAAAATAAAGATTATAATAGAGATAAACTAGAGAATAGAAAAACAGATAAAAGGTTTGGTTTTTTTAAAGATCAACAATATTGACAACCCCTTAGCTAGACTAACAAGAACAGAATATTCAAATAATAAATACCAGAAATGAAAGAGGAGATGTTACAACTGATGCCATAAAAACAGTAAGGATCATAAGACAGATTATAGACCTTTATACACCAACAAATTGAATAACCTAGAAGAAATGGATAAATTTTTATTGATATGCTAAATTATAAATTTTAAAATCTGGATAAATCTATACTAGTAAGGAGACAGAATCAGTAATCAAAATCCTCCCCAACAAAGAGAAGTCTTAGACGAGATAACTTCACTGGAGAATGCTACTAAATATTTTAAAAATAATTAATACTAATCTTTCTCAAACTCTTTCAAAAAAGAGATGCTGCCTATGCTATTAGAATGTCCTCTAGACACTGACACATCTGATACATTCCTTATTTGCTCTTTAGAATGATATTTTCTATGAAGGTTTTTTTTTTTCCTTTTTAGAAAGAATTCTAGACTTCAACAGAAATTTCTTGTGGATATTTTTCTGAAGCATTGAAATTTTAGAGAAATTCTGTCTCTTGGGTTAGGTTCAATTAGTCTTACCAGAAAGCTGAATTTAAAAAGGAATCTGATGCCCAACATACTTTTTGAGTCTCTTTATGAGTTTTGCAAATCCTGCCTCTAAGACCTAAAACGAGGAAGTTTGGTTCTACCACCAGAAAAGAACCTGGGTCCCTGAAAGCTTGTGTGAGACTCAGAACTCTGAAGTCTACAATTCTCTAGTGAATTCTGCCAAGTGTTTTTCTCTTGTCTTGAGTAGAAACTGATTTTGTGAAATTAGATAGTGGAGTGGCATCATGATAGTTGAGAGAGTTGCCAAACATGCTGGAGCCATTATAGCTGTGACTGTCATAAGTTATTTATAATAATTAAAATATGTATCACAATAATATATGTTTTTCCTACTATATATCTAAAGTTATCTGTATATTTTTAAGATTTAAAAATTGTAAAAATTGAATTTGAATATAGCATTGTGGGCAAGCTACTTTCTGGTACATTTGAATCCAGATATTCATTCCTATTATTTATGAAACTTGAGTTTTATCATTACTTTCCTTCTGCTAATATGGCTTCAAATGTTAAAGCAACCAAAAGACTCTTAACTTAAATCCCTTATAAACAATGCTACTCTGCTTTTTTCTGGGGTTTGTTTTTTTATAGAGGGTTTCTATACTTTCTTTCTTCTTGCCACTTGAATGTTTAAAGTTCATTTCAAAACAATTCTAAAGCCTATAGAAAATATAGAAATTAATAACTTCAGTACATAAATTGTCAGTGGAACAAAAGGAAAAAAATAAGAAAACCTATTTGGAATTTCCTTTTGCATTATTTTTAGAGGTCTGATAAATGATCTTGTCATAGTGCTTTAAATAGTGTTTCACTTGCCACCAACTAAAATCAACAATCTAATGACAGAATGTTTAAAATCTCTCTTGTTCTTTGCTATAAACTGTCTAGAAGGAGCAACATTCTGGACTTTCTGAGCATCATCAGTTTAGCTTGAATTTCTGTGGTTTGCTGCAGATGGTTTGGAAAGTGCAGTACACCCACATGGGAAGGATATCTCTAGCAGTGTATGGTTACCATTGATTCTTCTGCAGTTGAATCTTGTGCAAAAATCATTTGGAAGTGCTGCTCTGGCAATCAGTCAAGACCTAATGCTTAGTATAATCCAGTCTGGAAAATATTGCATAAGTCTGGTTGAAGTTAAATCTCCACACTCCAGTAAAAGAAGGCTGTGAGCAGTTTGGAAGATTCTCATTTGGTCTGTCTGCATTTTGGTAGAATCAAGAGCTACCTCAGTTTATCTGAGATGTTAGAATTTTTCAGGAAAATTATCTTGGACTTTTTCCAGCCTAATTAGGAGATAGAATCTGCAGCCTGTACGTGTCAATTCTTAATAAATGCCCTTGGTGCTGAGGTCATCTTTTTTACCCACTCAGTGACCAGTAAAAGTCTCTGACTCTCCTCCTTTTTTTTTAAGATAATGAGAGAAAAGTTGTACTTATAGGTCTTTTAGAGAAGAGAACTGATTAGTCAAGGCTATAGGGACAAGAGCATCATGTACTCCTCCTGTATTTCAGAATTCTGGATTTATTATGAGTGCATGTAATGCTCAGGCATATTTTGCAATTTCTCAAACTTTCATAGAGCCTTTATTCTGTACAAAATATTCTGCTAGATGCTGTGCAAAATATACACACAAAAAAAGCAGCCTACATCACACACAAACACAATAGCTTTCTCTTCTCTTATCCCACCCAGTAAGCTCATATATTCCAAGAATTTAAGGTATTTACAACTCAAGGTAAATATGTCTTTTTGTTAACAATGTAGATTATAGACTCAAAAACACACGAATTAATTTTAGGTATAAAACAACCTGGATGGTGAGTTAGAGAAAGATGATAGAGCACTGTGGAAGATAAATGCTGTTGAGAGACCTCAGCCATTTATAAAAGTGGCAAAGAACAAGAAGTGAGTTTTAGAATGGGTGAATATTTAAGGAGAAAAGACAAACTGTTCACAATGAGAAGATATCATTGTTATTGTTGTTCAGTTGGAAAATCATCTGCGACTGTTGGCAACTCCATGGACTGCAGCACACCAGACTCCTCTCCTCTGCTATCTCCTAGAGTGTGCTCAAATTCATTTCCATTGAGTCAATGATGCTATCTCATCATCTGCTGCCCCTTTCTCCTTTTCTCTTCAATTTTTCACAGCACTGGGATCTTTTCCAGTGAGTCGGCTCTTCAAATCAAGTGGCCAAAGTATTGGAGCTTCAGCTTTAGCATCAGTCCTTCCAGTGAATATTCAGGATTGAGTCCCATAAGGATTAACTGGTTTAATCTTGCAATCCAAGGGAATCTCAAGAGTCTTCTCCAGCACAGTTTGAAAGCATCAATTCTTCAGTGCTCAGCCTTCTTTATAATGTAACTCTCATCTGTATATGACTACTAGAAAAACCATAGCTTTGACTAAATGGACCTTTATTGGCAATGTGATGTCTCTGCTTTTTAATTTGCTGTCTAGGTTAATCATAGCTTTTCTTCCAAGGAACAAGTGCCTTTTAATTTCATGGCTGCAGTCACTGTCTGCAGTGATTTTAGAGCCCAAGAAAATGTCATTGTTTCCACTTTTTCCCAGTCTATTTGCCATGAAGTGATGGGACTGGATGCCATGACCTTAGTCTTTTGAATGTTGAATTTTAAGCCAGCTTTTTCACTCTCCTCTTAGTTCCTCTTTGCTTTCTACCACTAGAGTAGTGTCATCTGCATATCTGAGGTTGTTGATAATTCTCTTGGCAATCTTGATTCCAGTTTGTGATTCAGCCAGCCTGGTATTTTGCATGATGTACTCTGCATAGAAGTTAAATAAGCAAGGTGACAATATGTAATCTTCTCATACTTTCCCAATTTTGAACCAGTCTGTTATTCCATGTCTAGTTCGAAATGTTGCTTGACCTGCATATATAGGTTTCTCAGGAGGTAAAGTAAGGTGGTCTGGTATTTCCATTTCTTTATGGATTTTCCACAGTTTGTTGTGATTCACACAGTCAAGCTTTAGTGTAGTCAATGAAGCAGAAGTGGATGTTTTTCTGGAACTTCCTTGCTTTCTCCATGATCCAGCAAATGTTGGCAGTTTGATCTCTTGCTCTTCTGCCTCTTTGAAACCAAGCTTGTACATCTGGAAGTTTTTGATCATGTACTGCTGAAGCCTTGCTTGAAGGATTTTGAGCATAAACTTGTTAGCATGTGAAATGAGCGATTGGCCATGATTGTATAATGGTTAGTACTCTGTGTTGTGAAATGAGCAAAACTGTACTGTAGTTTGAACATTCCTTGGCATTGCCTTTTTGGGATTGGAATGAATATTGGCCTTTTCCAGTCCTGTTGCCCTTCCTGAGTTTTCCAAATTTGCTGACATTATCGAGTGCAGCACTTTAATAGCATTGTCTTTTAGGATTTTAAGTAGCTCAGCTGGAATTCCATCACTTCCACTAGCTTTGTTTGTGGTAATGCACTCTAAGACCCGCTTGACTTCACACACCAACATGTCTGGCTGTAGGTGAGTGACCACACCATCGTGGTTATTTGGGTCATTAAGATCATTTTGCACAGTTCTGTATATTCTTACCACCTCTTTATCTCTTCTGCATCTATTAGGTCCTTACTGTTTCTGTCCTTTATTATAACCATCTTTGCATGAAATAGTCCTTTGATATCTCCCAGTATTCTTGAAGAGATATCTAATCATTCTCATTCTATTGTTTTCTTCTATTTCTTTGCATTATTTATTTAAGAGGCCTTCTTATCTCCCCTTGCTATTCTTTAGACCTCTGCATTCAATTGGATATATCTTTCCCTTTCTCCCTTGTCTTTCACTTCTCTTCTTTACTCAGCTGTTTGTAAAGCCTCCCCAGACAACCACTTTGTCTTCTTACATTTCTTTATCTTTGGGATAGTTTTGGTCACCACCCCTTGCACAGTATTACAAACCTCCACCCACAGTTCTTCAGGCACTCTGTTTACCGAGTCTAATCTCTCAAATCTGTGCATCAACTTCACTGTTAATCATCAGTTCAGTTCAGTTCAGTTGCTCAGTCGTGTCCGACTCTTTGCAACCCCATGAATCGCAGCACGCCAGGCCTCCCTATCCATCACCATCTCCCGGAGTTCACTCAGACTCACGTCCATCGAGTCCGTGATGCCATCCAGCCATCTCATCCTCGGTCGTCCCCTTCTCCTCCTGCCCCCAATCCCTCCCAGCATCACAGTCTTTTCCAATGAGTCAACTCTTCGCATGAGGTGGCCAAAGTACTGGAGTTTCAGCTTTAGCATCATTCCTTCCAAAGAAATCCCAGGGTTGATCCTGTCTCTTATACACATCTTATTGGAATGAAAACTGACCTTTTCCAGTCCTGTGGCCACTGCTGAGTCTTCCAAATTTGCTGGCATAACGGATTTGATTTTAGGTCATATGTGAATGGCCTAGTGGTTTTCCCTACTTTTTTCAATTTAAGTCTGAATCTTACAATAAGGAGCTCACAGTCTGCTCCACAGTCAGCTCCAGGTCTTGTTTTTGCTGACTGTATAGAACGTCTTCATCTTTGCCTGCAAAGAACATAATCAATCTGATTTCAGTATTGACCATCTGGTGACATCCGGGTGTAGAGTCGTCTCTTGGGTTGTTGGAAAAGGGTGCTTACTATGACCAGCGTGTTCTCTTGACAAAACTGTTAGCCTTTGCCCTACTTCATTTTGTACTCCAAAGTCAAACTTGTCTGTTATTCCCAGTATCTATTGACTTTTGCATTCCAGTCCCCTATGGTGAAAAGGGCATCTTTTTTTGGTGTTAGATCCAGAAGATCTTTTAGGTTTATAGAACCAGTGAACTTCAGCTTCTTCAGTATCAGTGGTTGGGGCATAGAATTGGACTACTATGATGTTGAATGGTTTGCCTTGGAAACGAACTGAGATCCTTCTGTCATTTTTGAGATTGCACCCAAGTACTGCATTTCAGGCTCTTTTGTTGACTTTTTTTTTTAATCATTGTGAGTTAGACAAAAAATTGTCTTTATAAGAATTTTGCTGTTATCAAGTAAATAATACAGCTAAACTAGTAATTTATAAGAAATTAATAACAATGTAAACCTTATATGCAATTATATTTTCTTAAATCATTCAGTTTATTGCTAGAGATTGATATCTAATACTGGAGACTTCTGTTAAAGAGTAAAGCAGTGTTTCTCAAACTTTAGTGTGCAGAAGATTACCCTGGAAAAATGTAAACAGATTCCTTGCCTCACTTCTAGGGATGCTGCTGCTGCTGATTTCTAGACCTGTACTTTGAATACCTCTGATGTAGAAAACTTGGAAAAATCCTGAAGATTAATGTGCATAACCTATGACGAGTATGAACTCTCACAATTTAGCCAGAAGATTAACATGAAAATGTAATGCAAAAAATGAAATCAAGTGATGAACTAAGCACCTGAATATCCTAGCATTTACTTTATACTCCCAACTTCTATAATTTTAACAATTAAGTACATAATGCCATGAGAACGAGAGGGGGCTTTTGATGACCCTCAAATTATAAGAAAGGCTTAAAGTGATAGGTAGGGGCATATTTTTAAGGTAAATAGCACATCCCAAAAAGCTTGTAAGAGCATTTTTTTTAGGGTGGATTCAAGAAATAGGCGGGGAAGACAATGGCACCCCACCCCAGTACTCTTGCCTGGAAAATCCAATGGATGGAGTAGCCTGGTGGGCTGCAGTCCATGGGGTCGCTAACAGTCGGACAGACTGAGCGACTTCACTTTCACTTTTCTCTTTCATGCATTGGAGTAGGAAATGGCAACCCACTCCAGTGTTCTTGCCTGGAGAATCCCAGGGATGGGGGAGCCTGGTGAGCTGCCATCTATGGGGTCACACAGAGTCGGACACAACTGAAGTGACTTAGCAGCAGCAGCAAGAAATAGGAGGGTAGATGGCAGTCAACAAGATAGTAGTACTTGTTAGTACTGCAGTAATAGCAGCCAGCTGGCTAGGCCCTTATCCACTCCTCCTCATCATCCACTAGCCCCAGAATAGAGACAGTGGTGTCCTGTTTCCAGCGAATAGGAGGGAGAGGAGACTTTGAAGGAGAATAAGTATCAAATGGCTGTCAACTCCCAGCAGTTTGGGGGTGCTCTAATGCCCAGAATGCAATTTATTGGCAACCCCAGCCAGCACCACATCCCTGACCCTGCCCCCTAGCACTGGGGGTCAGCTACACTGAACAGAGCATTCATGGAGAGACTAATGTGGAATCCCAAATTCCAGAAAGAACAAGCGAAAATCACCAGATATTCATGAAAAATGGACACGTAAGGAAAAATGAACCAAATGTAACAAACAGAAAATGCAAATATGCCAATATACACATTTATAAGGATAAATGATAGGATTTTTTATCTTATTATTATAAGATAACAATTATAATATATAAATTATTATAATTATATATAATATAATTATATATTATATTATAGAATAATATAAATATTATAATACTAAGATAATAATTATCTTATTATTCCTTAATCAGCCTAAAGGAAATCAACTCTGAATGTTCATTGGAAGGCCTGATGCTGAAGCTGAAGCTCCAGTACTTTGGTCTCCTGATGTGAAAAGCCAACTAATTGGAAAAGACCCTGATGCTGGGAAAAATTGAGGGCAGGAGGAGAAGGGTGCGGTAGAGAGTGAGATGGTTGGATGGCATCACCAACTCAATGGACACGAGTTTGAGCAAACTCTGGGAGATAGTGAAGGACAGGGAAGCCTAGCACACTGTAGTCCATGGGGTCGCAAAGAGGCAGACATGACTGAGCAACTGAAAAACAACAATTAATTTTCTTAAGAAGAGAAACTATTAATCCTCGAAATAGGAATGTGTTTTATTTTTCCTGAAAAGGAGACATTTTGGGGGGAGGAAGTCAATAAATTGGCTGAATAGAAGATAAAGCTAAATAACAAACAATGACTCCAAATATTGAGCTGAGTAGTTCTGCTAGAATATAATACAAAAGAACAGAGAAAAGCTTATTTTTTGTTTTTAACTTTTTGTTACAGAGATCAGGGTAATGCTGATCTCTGTATAAAATTTTATATCAGTTTGATTCAGCTTTCAGGGTAATGATTGACCAGTAATTTGTGGACAATGTCAGCCTTTCTCATGGTAGAAATAACCCGTCACCAACCCTCTAGGCCTCTGGCAGGCAGCTCTACTTGTGTTCCTAGACAGGCTTGCAGGAATGAGTGTGAGCAGCACTTGATGAATTTTAGTGTAGTGTCAAAGGAGAATATGTATAATTGTGTGAAGAGTCTATTATAACACTCTTGCCTTTCAAAGCTACAAAGCTATGTGGGACTAGACTCCGTGTAATTCAACCAAAATAATGTATTACAATAAATATGCACAACTAAATATAAGAATCCACTGTCTTCTTTCAAACCGTATAGGAAAGAGATTTGTAAACATATAAAATAGTGCCACTCTTCTCAATAAATATTTTTTTGTTTCGTAAAATATAGTTATGTTTAACAAAAAATGTTATTCATGTTAACATCAAATGGATTTGCTTTTGTTACTTTTAGCGAGTTAATATTTTAGGTGTCTTTGTTTTAATTGCAAATGTGATGAATATCAGTAGTTATAACCTCAGAAGTGAAAGAAATAATTCAAAGAAATTCAAATCAAAAAATAATTCAAAGAAATAGTTAAATTCTTTCAGCATGAAGATTTTATATGCCTTTAACTATGTGTGGCTCTAAGATTTTGGTACTTATTTCTCATTTTATTTATTCCATAGGATGTCTCCTGAACGAGTAAGGTCCCTGTCACAAATCTGTGTACCACTTGTTACTTTGCCAGATTTTGAACCACTGGTAGAGGCTCTGCTCACCTACCATGGACATGAACCTCAGGAAGTACTCTGGCCTGAGTTCTTTAATGCTGTGAATGAGGCGTTTTTGCTGTAAGTGATGACCCTTTACTTCATCATCCAATTCTGTTTTCCTTTTTTTAGAATACTTCAGTATGTTGGAAATGTAATTTTCAAATGTTTTGGTCTCAGTACCACTGTATATTCCTAAAAATTATTGAGGATCTCAGTGAACTTTTTAAAAAATGTGAGTTCTATCTATCAATATTTACCATACTTGAAATTTAAAAATTTTTAAATATTTATCATTTCCTTTTAAAATAACAATAAATTGATTGAATATTAGTACAAATAGCATATTTTTAAATGAAAAACTGACCTTTTCCAAGAAAAAAAATTGTCTAACAAGAATGACATTGTTTTTACATTTTCGCAAACTTCTTTATTTTTTAGCTTAAAAGATGACAGCTAGGTTCTCACAGTACTTCTGTATTTAGTCTGATGCAGTATGTTTTTTTGGTTGAAGAAAATCCAGCTTCACATAGACATGCACTTGGAAAAAGGACTAGTATATTTTAATAGCCATCTCAGGTTGTGGATATTTGAGGTGAATACCTCACCAAAAGTTGAAAATGGTGAGGTTTTCTTAAAGGTTAGTTGCAATGTGGATTCCGAAATTATGTAAATGAGCTTTTCATACTATTACATTAAAACCCATTGGTCTGTTTTGCACTTTTAATGGATTTTGTAGCTTCACATGGTTTGTTTGAAAAATATTGGTTCATTAAGTTATGCAGATCTTCCAAACATTGACATATTTTCATTTTATACGATCAAAATTACATTCATTCACAACTAATCTTATCAGGAATGTCTTTTAAGTGTTGGGAAGCTATAAAGCTCACATTGGTGAAAGCAAATTTTCCAAGATTC
The DNA here is from genome assembly GCA_006410675.1 of Oreotragus oreotragus. Classification (NCBI taxonomy): domain Eukaryota; kingdom Metazoa; phylum Chordata; class Mammalia; order Artiodactyla; family Bovidae; genus Oreotragus; species Oreotragus oreotragus. The sequence goes on along the minus strand of SJYX01020991.1, from coordinate 444,889 downwards.
TAATTCCTGCTTAAAAATTCAAATTTATCGTTGGTTACAAATACCATCAGTTGTTTTCCTTAGTATGCTAAGGTCACTTCTGTAATTTAGAAAAAGTATATGCCAGATATTCAAGTCTGAATAACCTTTGTTTGTCCACGTCATTTTTCTCAAGTAAGTTTATGAAAAAAGTGGCCAGTTGATCTTGCAGCTAAGCAAGTTGCACAGGTGCTTTTCCTCTAGACAGTCATCATTTTTCGGTATATAACAGAAATGCTTTATGCATGGTTCTCACCACACAGAATTTTTTTAAGTTAAAAGTGTCCTCAAGGGTAAAATTATGAAAATTAATATTTTATATTAATACTTACTGTGAAATGCATTTTTATGTGAAACTGGCAGTGTTTTTACTGTATGTACAGACACGACTGAACGACTTCACTTTCACTTTTCACTTTCATGCACTGGAGAAAGCAATGGCAACCCACTCCAGGGTTCTTGCCTGGGGAATCCCAGGGACGGGGGAGCCTGGTGGGCTGCCGTCTATGGGGTCGCACAGAGTCGGACACGACTGAAGCGACTTAGCAGCAGCAGCAGTATCAAAGTGTGTGACCACTGTTGCTGCCCTGATTTGTGTTAGGTACAACATTGCTTGCTTTTTGTACTATGAATGCACATGTCAACTCAGTTGTTCTAGGAAAACCATGAGATACAAAATAGTTATTCAACACTTCAAGTATTTCTGTACCATATGTGTGTATTGCTAAGTTCATCTAAAAAACACTCCTGTTCTTAGTGCTAATACCAGGTGTATAGAAGCAACACAGCTAGTTCAGCCACGTCTAGAGATTCAGTTTTGAGGCAGAAGTACAGTTCTTGATGAAATATTAAATACACATTGAATTATTTAATTCCTTTTTTTAAAGATTCTGAATGATTGGTCTTAAGTTAGTGCTGCAATTAACTAGCACTATGATAGAGTTTGAGAATATCCTAGTAAGACACAGGAGGATACATTTACCCTTTAGCAAAATACTCTGGACTAGATGTCCTACTCTCATGAGTCAGACAAATCTCTGGTGTTTTGATTTCATCTTTTCCCCACGAAACAGCTGTGAAATGAAAGAAGAAATCTTTTAATTCTCTTTTGTAAAGCAAATAATCCAGTTTCAATATAAGAAAATAAGAATAAAATTTATTTTTGAATAAAATATTATTAATGTTAGTACTGCAGTAATAGCAGCCAGCTGGCTAGGCCCTTATCCACTCCTCCTCATCATCCACTAGCCCCAGAATAGAGACAGTGGTGTCCTGTTTCCAGCGAATAGGAGGGAGAGGAGACTTTGAAGGAGAATAAGTATCAAATGGCTGTCAACTCCCAGCAGTTTGGGGGTGCTCTAATGCCCAGAATGCAATTTATTGGCAACCCCAGCCAGCACCACATCCCTGACCCTGCCCCCTAGCACTGGGGGTCAGCTACACTGAACAGAGCATTCATGGAGAGACTAATGTGGAATCCCAAATTCCAGAAAGAACAAGCGAAAATCACCAGATATTCATGAAAAATGGACACGTAAGGAAAAATGAACCAAATGTAACAAACAGAAAATGCAAATATGCCAATATACACATTTATAAGGATAAATGATAGGATTTTTTATCTTATTATTATAAGATAACAATTATAATATATAAATTATTATAATTATATATAATATAATTATATATTATATTATAGAATAATATAAATATTATAATACTAAGATAATAATTATCTTATTATTCCTTAATCAGCCTAAAGGAAATCAACTCTGAATGTTCATTGGAAGGCCTGATGCTGAAGCTGAAGCTCCAGTACTTTGGTCTCCTGATGTGAAAAGCCAACTAATTGGAAAAGACCCTGATGCTGGGAAAAATTGAGGGCAGGAGGAGAAGGGTGCGGTAGAGAGTGAGATGGTTGGATGGCATCACCAACTCAATGGACACGAGTTTGAGCAAACTCTGGGAGATAGTGAAGGACAGGGAAGCCTAGCACACTGTAGTCCATGGGGTCGCAAAGAGGCAGACATGACTGAGCAACTGAAAAACAACAATTAATTTTCTTAAGAAGAGAAACTATTAATCCTCGAAATAGGAATGTGTTTTATTTTTCCTGAAAAGGAGACATTTTGGGGGGAGGAAGTCAATAAATTGGCTGAATAGAAGATAAAGCTAAATAACAAACAATGACTCCAAATATTGAGCTGAGTAGTTCTGCTAGAATATAATACAAAAGAACAGAGAAAAGCTTATTTTTTGTTTTTAACTTTTTGTTACAGAGATCAGGGTAATGCTGATCTCTGTATAAAATTTTATATCAGTTTGATTCAGCTTTCAGGGTAATGATTGACCAGTAATTTGTGGACAATGTCAGCCTTTCTCATGGTAGAAATAACCCGTCACCAACCCTCTAGGCCTCTGGCAGGCAGCTCTACTTGTGTTCCTAGACAGGCTTGCAGGAATGAGTGTGAGCAGCACTTGATGAATTTTAGTGTAGTGTCAAAGGAGAATATGTATAATTGTGTGAAGAGTCTATTATAACACTCTTGCCTTTTAAAGCTACAAAGCTATGTGGGACTAGACTCCGTGTAATTCAACCAAAATAATGTATTACAATAAATATGCACAACTAAATATAAGAATCCACTGTCTTCTTTCAAACCGTATAGGAAAGAGATTTGTAAACATATAAAATAGTGCCACTCTTCTCAATAAATATTTTTTTGTTTCGTAAAATATAGTTATGTTTAACAAAAAATGTTATTCATGTTAACATCAAATGGATTTGCTTTTGTTACTTTTAGCGAGTTAATATTTTAGGTGTCTTTGTTTTAATTGCAAATGTGATGAATATCAGTAGTTATAACCTCAGAAGTGAAAGAAATAATTCAAAGAAATTCAAATCAAAAAATAATTCAAAGAAATAGTTAAATTCTTTCAGCATGAAGATTTTATATGCCTTTAACTATGTGTGGCTCTAAGATTTTGGTACTTATTTCTCATTTTATTTATTCCATAGGATGTCTCCTGAACGAGTAAGGTCCCTGTCACAAATCTGTGTACCACTTGTTACTTTGCCAGATTTTGAACCACTGGTAGAGGCTCTGCTCACCTACCATGGACATGAACCTCAGGAAGTACTCTGGCCTGAGTTCTTTAATGCTGTGAATGAGGCGTTTTTGCTGTAAGTGATGACCCTTTACTTCATCATCCAATTCTGTTTTCCTTTTTTTAGAATACTTCAGTATGTTGGAAATGTAATTTTCAAATGTTTTGGTCTCAGTACCACTGTATATTCCTAAAAATTATTGAGGATCTCAGTGAACTTTTTAAAAAATGTGAGTTCTATCTATCAATATTTACCATACTTGAAATTTAAAAATTTTTAAATATTTATCATTTCCTTTTAAAATAACAATAAATTGATTGAATATTAGTACAAATAGCATATTTTTAAATGAAAAACTGACCTTTTCCAAGAAAAAAAATTGTCTAACAAGAATGACATTGTTTTTACATTTTCGCAAACTTCTTTATTTTTTAGCTTAAAAGATGACAGCTAGGTTCTCACAGTACTTCTGTATTTAGTCTGATGCAGTATGTTTTTTTGGTTGAAGAAAATCCAGCTTCACATAGACATGCACTTGGAAAAAGGACTAGTATATTTTAATAGCCATCTCAGGTTGTGGATATTTGAGGTGAATACCTCACCAAAAGTTGAAAATGGTGAGGTTTTCTTAAAGGTTAGTTGCAATGTGGATTCCGAAATTATGTAAATGAGCTTTTCATACTATTACATTAAAACCCATTGGTCTGTTTTGCACTTTTAATGGATTTTGTAGCTTCACATGGTTTGTTTGAAAAATATTGGTTCATTAAGTTATGCAGATCTTCCAAACATTGACATATTTTCATTTTATACGATCAAAATTACATTCATTCACAACTAATCTTATCAGGAATGTCTTTTAAGTATTGGGAAGCTATAAAGCTCACATTGGTGAAAGCAAATTTTCCAAGATTCTAATTCCGGCTTAAAAATTCAAATTTATCATTGGTTACAAATACCATCAGTTGTTTTCCTTAGTATGCTAAGGTCACTTCTGTAATTTAGAAAAAGTATATGCCAGATATTCAAGTCTGAATAACCTTTGTTTGTCCACGTCATTTTTCTCAAGTAAGTTTATGAAAAAAGTGGCCAGTTGATCTTGCAGCTAAGCAAGTTGCACAGGTGCTTTTCCTCTAGACAGTCATCATTTTTCGGTATATAACAGAAATGCTTTATGCATGGTTCTCACCACACAGAATTTTTTTAAGTTAAAAGTGTCCTCAAGGGTAAAATTATGAAAATTAATATTTTATATTAATACTTACTGTGAAATGCATTTTTATGTGAAACTGGCAGTGTTTTTACTGTATGTACAGACACGACTGAACGACTTCACTTTCACTTTTCACTTTCATGCACTGGAGAAAGCAATGGCAACCCACTCCAGGGTTCTTGCCTGGGGAATCCCAGGGACGGGGGAGCCTGGTGGGCTGCCGTCTATGGGGTCGCACAGAGTCGGACACGACTGAAGCGACTTAGCAGCAGCAGCAGTATCAAAGTGTGTGACCACTGTTGCTGCCCTGATTTGTGTTAGGTACAACATTGCTTGCTTTTTGTACTATGAATGCACATGTCAACTCAGTTGTTCTAGGAAAACCATGAGATACAAAATAGTTATTCAACACTTCAAGTATTTCTGTACCATATGTGTGTATTGCTAAGTTCATCTAAAAAACACTCCTGTTCTTAGTGCTAATACCAGGTGTATAGAAGCAACACAGCTAGTTCAGCCACGTCTAGAGATTCAGTTTTGAGGCAGAAGTACAGTTCTTGATGAAATATTAAATACACATTGAATTATTTAATTCCTTTTTTTAAAGATTCTGAATGATTGGTCTTAAGTTAGTGCTGCAATTAACTAGCACTATGATAGAGTTTGAGAATATCCTAGTAAGACACAGGAGGATACATTTACCCTTTGGCAAAATACTCTGGACTAGATGTCCTACTCTCATGAGTCAGACAAATCTCTGGTGTTTTGATTTCATCTTTTCCCCACGAAACAGCTGTGAAATGAAAGAAGAAATCTTTTAATTCTCTTTTGTAAAGCAAATAATCCAGTTTCAATATAAGAAAATAAGAATAAAATTTATTTTTGAATAAAATATTATTAAATTATAAAATAAAATATGTTTTATTTAAATAAAAATTTTAAATATGTAAAATATATATCTAAAATAATCTGGATACTATTTAGGAAATTTTTTTTAAAGATGTTTGGATTTATTACAAAATAAGATAAAAATACACTTGGCTTCTTTTATGTTTCCATGTAGACAAAAGAGAAACTATCAGTTTTTATTTATTTATTACATTTTATTTTCCCCCAACTTTACTGAGATATAAGTGATATATAAGGTGGTATATTTTTTAAGATGTATGAATTAATTTTATACACTTTTAAGTTGCAAATGACTACCACCATAGTGTTAGTTAACACCTCCCTCACATCACAGGATTGCCATTTCCTTTTTTTTTGTTGTGAGAATATTTAAGATCTACTCTTAGCAACTTTCAAATATGCAATTCAGTATTATTAACTATGTGCCACGCTGTGCTGTACTTAGTCACTTAGTCATGTCTGACTCTGCAAACCCATGGACTGTAGCCTGCCAAGCTCCTCTGTCCAAGGGGATTCTCCAGGTAAGAATCATGGAGTGGGTTGCCTTGCCCTCCTCCAGGGGATCTTCCCAACCCAAAGATCAGACCCAGGCCTCCTGCATTGCATGCAGATTCTTTACCATCTGAGCCAGGGAAGCCCATTATTCACTATAATCAGCATGATGTATTTTTAGATCCCCAGAGCTTATTCATCTTTTAACTGGAAGTTTTAAGTACTTTTTGATCAACATCTTCCCATTTCTCCCACACCCCCGGTCCCTAGTAACCATCATTCTAGTCTCTGTTTCTATGAGTTTATATTTTTTTAGATTCCACATAGAATGATACCATATTTGTTTCTCTTTATAACTTACTTCATTTTGCATAATACCCTCAAGGTCTATCCATGTCGTCACAGCCAAGGATTTCCTTCCTTCTCATGCCTGAATAATACCTGATTGTGTGTATATGTGTGTGTACATGCATTGGAGAAGGAAATGGCAACCCACTCCAGTGTTCTTGCCTGGAGAGTCCCAGGAATGGGGGAGCCTAGTGGGCTGCCATCTACTCACACAGAGTCAGACACAACCGAAATGACTTAGCAGCAACAGCAATGATTAGTGATATTGAATACCTTTTCTTTTACCAGTTGGGCATTTGCATATCTTCTTTGGAAAAATGTTTATTCATATGTTCTGCCCACTTTTTAATCAGATTGTTTCCTTTTTTTTCCTATTGAATTATATGAGTTCTTTATATATTTTGGATGTTTACTCATTATCAGACATATACTTTGCAAATATTTTCTTCCCTTCTATTGGTTGCCTTTTCATTTTGTTGATAGTGTAGATGATTTTTGCAGTATAGAAACTTCTTAGTTTGATGTAGTTCCACTTAATCTATTTTTGCTTTTGTTGTCAAATCAAACAAGTCATTGCTAAGACTAATGTCATTCTTGTCCTCTATTATATTTTCTTCTGGGAGTTTTACAGTTTTAGGTCTTAACATTCAATTCCTTAATCCAGTTTGAGTTGATTTTTGTGTTTAGTATAAGATAGGGGTCTAGTGTCTTTATTTATTTATTTTTTTGCATGTGGTTTATCCATTTCCCAGTATCATTTATTGAAGCAACTGTTTTTTCCCTATTGTATATTCCTGGCCCTTCTGTCATAATTTAGTTGATTCATATATTTATGAGTTCTGAGCTGTCTTTTCTGACTGATGTGTATATACCAATGCCATACTGTTTTGAGTATTATAGCTTTGTAATATAGTTTACATGTACAGATGTGAGAGTTGGACTATAAAGAAAGCTGAGTGCAGAAGAATTGTGCTTTTGGTGCTTTTGAACTGTGGTGTTGGAGAAGACTCTTGAGAATCTCTTGGACTGCAGGAAGATCCAACCAGTCAATCCTAAAGGAAATAAGTCCTGAATATTCATTGGGAGGACTGATGCTGAAGCTGAAACTCCAATACTTTGGCTACCTGATGTGAAGAACTGACTCACTGGAAAAGACCCTGATGCTGGGAAAGATTGAAGGCAGGAGGAGAAGGGGACAAAAGAGGATAAGATGGTTGGGTGGCATCACTGACTCGATGGATGTGAGTTTGAGTAAGATCCGGGAGTTGGTGATGGACAGGGAAGCCTGGTGTGCTGCAGTCCATGGGGTCACAAAGAGTTGGACACAACTGAGTGACTGAACTGAACTGGTAATAGTTTGAAATCAGGAATTATGATATCTCCCCCTCTTCTTTCTCAAGACTGCTTTGACTATTCAGAGTTATGATTTCATATAAATTTTAGGATTGTTTTTTCTGTTTCTGTGAAAAATAACATTAGAATTTTGATAGGGATTGCATTGAATCTATAGGTCACTTTGGGTAGTATAGACATTGTGACAATATTAGTTCTTCTAATCCATGAAAACAGTGTGTATTTCCACTTAATTGTGTCTTCTTCACTTTCTTTCCTCAAAATCTTAATGGTTTGCAGTAAACAGATCATTAGCCTCTTTGGTTAAATTTATTCCTAGGTATTTTAGTCTTTTTAATGCAGTTGTAAATGTGATTGTTTTCTTAATTTCTTTTTTTTTAAAGATAATTCATTGTTAGTGTTTAGAAATGCAGTTGATTTTTATATTGATTTTATATCCTACAACTTTACTGAATTTATTGATTAGTTGTAGTTTTGTTTTTGTGTGTGTGAAGTCATATGGTGTATTTGTGTATGTATGTGTATGTATCTCCTGTCATGTGCAGATAGAGACAGTTTTACTTCTCCTTTTTAGACCTAAATGCCTTTTATTTCTCTTTCTTGCCTAATTGCTCTGACTAGGTCTTCCAGTATCATGTAGAATAAAAATGGAAGAGTGGACATTCTCTGAGGAAAAATTTTCATTTTTTCATCATTGAATGTGATGTCAGCTATGTGTTTGTCATATATGGCCCTTACTATACTGAGGTATTTGCCTTCTGTACCTGTTTTGTTGAGAATTTTTATTGTAAATGGATGTTGAAATCAAATGTATTTTCTGCATCTGTTGAGATACTTTTAAGATTTTTTTTTTAATACTTCATTTTGTTAATGTGGTATACCACATTGATTGATTTGTGGCTATTGAACTATCCTTGTATTCTAGGAATAAATCCCACTTGGTCATTAAATTGGGCCCCTCAACCTCATTCCAATGTGTGTATGTCTGTCTGTCTGTATCTGTGTGTAGGCTTCCCCACAGCAATAAGTAGTTCTGTGACACTAGCAGGCTATTTGCGAATTAAGCTCAATTCTGATATTATCAGAGATGGCATCTGATTGCACAGGTGAAGGGACCAGTTGCACAGGACTGCCTTCCACTTCAGATGCAATTATGAGCCGAGGTTGTGGCCTATGCTTCTACCTGACTTGTTACAAATTGGAGGTTCCCACAGCTCCTTCCTTGGGTTTGATTAATTTGCTAGAATGACTCACAGAGCTCAAAGAAGCATTTATTTTCTAGATTACTGGTTTATTATAAAAGGATATAACTCAGAAACATCCAGATGGAAGAAATTTATACAGCATGATATGGGGGAAAGGGCATAGAGCTTCTTTGCCCTTTCAAGGTGTGCCACTTTCCCCTGGTCTCCACGTGTTCACCAATCTAGAAGCTCTCCATATACCATCTTCTGGGGTTTTGAGGGAGGCTTTGTTAATAGACATGATTTATTAAACTGTTGGCTGTTAGCAAGTGTTCAACCTGCAGACCCTTCTTCCCTCCCTGGAGGTCAGGGAGATAGGACTGAAAATTCCAACCCTCTAGTGACATGGTTCAGAGAAGGCAGTGGCAGCCCACTCCCGTACTCTTGCCTGGAAAATCCCATGGACGGAGGAGCCTGGGTGGGCTGCGGTCCATGGGGTCGCGAAGAGTCAGACATGACTGAGCAACTTCCCTTCACTTTTCACTTTCATGCATTGGAGAAGGAAATGGCAACTCACTCCAGTGTTCTTGCCTGGAGAATCCCAGGGACAGGGGAGCCTGGTGGGCTGCCGTCTATGGGGTCACACAGAGTCGGACACGACTGAAGTGACTTAGCAGCAGTAACATGGTTGGTACTCATGGCAACCAGCCCCCACCCTTAAGTGAAGTCTAAACGCCACCTCATTAATATAACAAGAGATACCTTAGTAACTGTTTTCACTTAAGAAATTCCAAGGTTCTTAGGAGCTCTGTGTCAGAAATGGCGTTGCAGGCCAAATATGTATTTCTTATTATAAATCACCACATCAGTCATAGTGTGTAATCTTTTTAATGTATTATTGAATTTGGTTTGCTAATATTTTATTGAGGACTTTTACATCAATATTCATCAGAGATATTGACCTAATTCTTGTGGTATTCTTGTCTGGTTTTGATATCCGAGTAGTATGGCCATCATAAAATGAGTTTGGAAGTGTTCTTCTTATTATTATTATTGATTTTTTTTTTGAAGACTTTGAGGAGGATTTATATTAGTCCTCCAAGTGTTTGGTAGAATTCACCTATGAAACCATTTGGCTGTGTTACAGAAAGAGAGACCCCTTTCAGGGTCTGAGAGTGGGCTCTTGTCCAACACGCAGAAATGAATTGTCCAAGGAGACACACATGCTGACGAAGCAAGAGACTTTATTGGGAGGGGGCTCCAGGCGGAGACCAGGAAGATAAGGGAACCCAGGAGGACTGCTCTGTCACGTAGCTCACCGTCCTGAATTTTATGGTGATGGGTTAGTTTCCAGATTGTCTCTGGCCAGTCATTCTGACTCAGGGTCCCTCCTGGTGGCACACACTCTGTTCAGCCAAAATAGATTCCAATGAGGAGGATTCTGGGAGGTCAGTAGGACATGTGGCATCTCCTTTTGACTTCCCGAATTCTTCTGGTTGGTAGTGCCTTGTTAGTTCCGTGCTCCTTACTAGGACTTCCTGTTGTAAAATAACTCAGGCAGATGTTTACTGTGGTGCCTGGACNGGATTCCAATGAGGAGGATTCTGGGAGGTCAGTAGGACATGTGGCATCTCCTTTTGACTTCCCGAATTCTTCTGGTTGGTGGTGCCTTGTTAGTTCCGTGCTCCTTACTAGGACTTCCTGTTGTAAAATAACTCAGGCAGATGTTTACTGTGGTGCCTGGACAGAGTGGGCAGTTTCAGTCAATGTGTTTTCCCTAACAGCTGGATTTTTCTTTGTTAGCAATTAATGATTACTGTCTCAATCTCTTTGCTAGTAATTGGTCTGTTCAGATTTTCTGTTTCTTCATGGTTCAATATTGGTAGGTTGTATATTTGTAGGAATTTATCCTTCTCTTCTGGGTTGTCCAATTTGTTAATATATAATTTTCATAGCAGTCTCTCTCAATCGTTTGTATTTATGTGGTATCATTTTTAATATGTTTCCTCTTTAATTTATAATTTTATTTATTGGAGCTTTCAGTCTCCTCCTTTTCTCTCTCTCTCTCTCTCTTTAGTTAGTTTAGTTTATCAGTTCTTTCTTTCATGGATTGTATCTTTGGTATTTTTTAATCTGTTAAGGTCATCACCATTGCCAAACTCAATTATCTGGGTTATCTTCTGGGTGTTACATAGTTTTGTGGTTTATATTTAAACTTAGAATACATTTTCAGTTAATTTGTATGAAGGATGTATGGTCTATGTTTAGAATTGGATTTTTTGCCTGTGGTTGTCCAGTTATTCCAGCACCATATGTAGAAAAGACGATCTTTGCTGCATTATCTTTGCTCCTTTATCAAAAGTCAATTGACTGTATTTAAGTCTATTTCCGGACACTTCTCAGATGGTGCTAGTGGTAAAGAATCTACCTGCCAATGCAGGAGACATAAGAGATGAGGGTTCAATCCCTGGGGTGGGAAGATTCCCTGGAGGAGAGCGCGGCAACCCACTCCAATATTCTTGCCTGGAGAATCCCATGGACAGAGGAGCCTGGCGGGCTACAGTCCANTGTTTCTTCATGGTTCAATATTGGTAGGTTGTATATTTGTAGGAATTTATCCTTCTCTTCTGGGTTGTCCAATTTGTTAATATATAATTTTCATAGCAGTCTCTCTCAATCGTTTGTATTTATGTGGTATCATTTTTAATATGTTTCCTCTTTAATTTATAATTTTATTTATTGGAGCTTTCAGTCTCCTCCTTTTCTCTCTCTCTCTCTCTCTTTAGTTAGTTTAGTTTATCAGTTCTTTCTTTCATGGATTGTATCTTTGGTATTTTTTAATCTGTTAAGGTCATCACCATTGCCAAACTCAATTATCTGGGTTATCTTCTGGGTGTTACATAGTTTTGTGGTTTATATTTAAACTTAGAATACATTTTCAGTTAATTTGTATGAAGGATGTATGGTCTATGTTTAGAATTGGATTTTTTGCCTGTGGTTGTCCAGTTATTCCAGCACCATATGTAGAAAAGACGATCTTTGCTGCATTATCTTTGCTCCTTTATCAAAAGTCAATTGACTGTATTTAAGTCTATTTCCGGACGCTTCTCAGATGGTGCTAGTGGTAAAGAATCTACCTGCCAATGCAGGAGACATAAGAGATGAGGGTTCAATCCCTGGGGTGGGAAGATTCCCTGGAGGAGAGCGCGGCAACCCACTCCAATATTCTTGCCTGGAGAATCCCATGGACAGAGGAGCCTGGCGGGCTACAGTCCATAGGGTTGCAAAGAGCCGGACATGATTGAAGCGACTTAACACGCATGCTGGTCTATTTCTGGTCTCTCTTATCTGTTGCATTGATCTGTTTGTCAGTGTCACACTGTACTGATTACTGTTGCCTTGTAGTAAATCTTGAAGTCGGCTAGTGTCAGTCCTCCAGCTTTGTTCTTCTCCTTTAATGTTGTGTTGGCTATTCTGGGTCTTTGCCATCTCCAAATAAACTTTCAAATCAGTTTATAAGTCAAATTGGGAAGAACTGACATCTTAACAATGCTGAGTCTTCCTATCAATGACCGTCCTCCGTTAATCTAGTTCTTTGATTTTATCAGAGTTTTACGATTTTTCTAATCTAGATCTTGTACATATTGTGTAAGATTTATACATAATTATTTAATTTGGTATTTAAATGGTATCTTCTTTTTAATTTCGAAGTCCACTTGTTCACTGCTGGTATATAAGAAAATGATTGGCTTTGTAATTTTAACTTGTATCCTGCAACTTTGCTATAATTGTTTATTAGTTTCAAATTTTTGTCAATTATTTTAGATTTTCTACACAGAAAGTAATTTAATCTTTGAATGAAGACAGTTTTACTTTTTCTTCCCAATCTGTATAGCTTTTATTTCCTTTTCTGTTCTTACTGAATTACCTCGACTTTCTAGTATGAAGTCTGAAAAAATATGGTGCAAAGGGACATCTTTGACTTGTACCTAATCTTAGTGGGCAAGCTTCAAGTTTCTTACCATTATTATGATTATTAGTAGTAGAAGTTTTGTAAGTATTCTTTATCATCTATGATCATATTGGTCTTTAAGGTTTCTATGCTTGTAATGTCTTATCTGCTTTTAGTATTAGTATAATTTTAGCCTCATAGTGTGAGCTAGGAAGTATTGCTTTGGCATCTGTCCTCCAAAAGAGACTGTAAAAAAAATGGTATAATTTTGTCCTTAAATGTATAGCAGAATTCACCAGTGAATTCATCCAAGCCTGGTGCTTTCAATTTCTTTTAAAGTATATAGGCTTCCTCGTTTAGTTTACTTCTTCTTGTGCGAGTTTGGCAGATTGTATCTTTCAAGTATCTGTCTGTTTCATTTAGGTTATCAATTTGTTGGCATAAACTTGTTCAGTTGTTGTGTTCAGTCACTCAGTTGTGTCCAGCTCTTTGCGACCCCATGGACTGCAGCAGGCCGGGCTTCCCTGTCCTTCACCATCTCCTGGAGTTTGTTCAAACTCATGTCCATTGAGTCGGGGATACCATCCAACCATCTCATCCTCTGTCATCCTCTTCTCCTCCTGCACTCAGTCTTTCCCAGCATCAGGGTCTTTCTCAGTGAATCAGCTCTATGCATCAGGTGGCCAAAGTATTGGAGCTGTAGCTTCAGCATCCGTCCTTCCAATGAATATTCAGGGTTTATTTCCTTTAGGATTGACTGATTGGATCTCCTTGCCATCCAAGGGACTCTAAAGAGCCTTCTCCAGCACCACAGTTTGAAAGCATGAATTCTTCAGCACTCAGCTTTCTTTATGGTCCAACTCTCACATCCATACATGACTACTGTAAAAACCATAGTTTCGACTATATGGACCTTTGTCAGTCAAGTGATGTCTCTGCTTTCACCACACTGTCTAGGTTTGTCATAGCTTTTCTTCCAAGCAACAGTTTGCTTTTAATTTCATGACTGTAGTCACCATCTGCAGTGATCTTGGAGCCCGAGAAAATAAAGTCTGTCACTGTTCCCATTTTTTCCCCATCTGTTTGCCATGAATTGATAGGACCAGATGCCATGATCTTTAAAAAAAAAAACAAACTTGTTCAGAGTACTCCTTTATTTTCCTTTTATGCCTGTAGGATCTGGAATGATGTCTCCTCTTTCATTTCTGCTGACAGTAATGTGTTTCCTCTCTTTCTTAGTTAGCCTAGATAGTTGATTTTATTGGTCTTTTTCCATGACCACCTTCTGGTTTCATTTTCTCTTATAGATTTTCTGTTTGCATTTTCATTTCATTTCAAGTCTAATTCTTATTTTCTGTTCTACTTATTTTGTATTGAATTTTCTCTTCTTTTTCTAGTTACCTGAGTTGGAAACTTGGATTATTTATCTTAGATATTTCTTTTTTCTAAATGTATATTTTTATAATATATTCAGTGCTACAGATTTCCCTCTAAGCACTGATTCACTGTATTCCACAAATTTTTGACAAGTTATGTTTTCATTTTCATTTAATTCAAAATGTTAAATTTCTTTGGAGATTTCTTCTTTGATTCGTGTATTACTTAGAAATATGTCTGTGAATCTCCCCACAATTTCAAGTAAGCTTTACAAGTAAGAGAGAGGAGATTTTCAAGTAGCCTTCTGTTACTGATTTCTAATTTAATTCCATTGTGCTCTGAGGGTAAGCATTATATGATTTCTATTCCTTCATAATAAATTTGTTAAGGTATGTTTTATAGCCCAGAATATGGTCTGTCTTGGTGAATGTTCCATGTAAGCTTAAGGAGGGATGTTTTCTGCTGTGGTTGAATAAAGTAGTCTATAGACTCCTTATGGTTTTTTTAAATTCAGCCACATTCTTATAGATCTTCTGCCTGCTGGATCAATGCATTTTATAGAGGGATGTTAAAAATCTCCAGGTATGATAGTGAATTCATCTATTTCTCTTTTACAGTTCTATTAGATTTTTCCCTGTATAATTTGACACTCTGTTATTCAGTTCAGTCACTCTGTTGTGTCTAACTCTTTGTGATCCCATGGACTGCAGCACGCCAGGCTTCCCTGTCCATTACCCAACTCCCAGAGCTTGCGCAAACTCATGTCCATCAAGTCAGTGATGCCATCCAACCACCTCATCCTCTGTCGTCCCCTTCTCCCACCTTCAATGTTTCCCAACATCAGGATCTTTTCCAAGGAGTCAGTTCTTCACATCAGGTGGCCAAAGTATTGGAGTTTCAGCTTCAGCATCAGTCCTTCCAATGTATACTCAGGCCTGATTTCCTTTAAGATTGACTGGTTTGATCTCCTTGCAGTCTAAGGGACTCTCAAGAGTCTTCTCCAACACCACAGTTCAAAAGCATTAATTCTTCGTTGCTCAGCTTTCTTTATGGTCCAACTGTCACATCCATACATGACTACTGGAAAAACCATAGCTTTTACTAGCTGGAAGTTTGTTGGCAAAGAAATGTCTCTGCTTTTTAATATGCTATCTAGATTTGTCATAGTTTTTCTTCCAAGGAGCAAGCATCTTTTAATTTTATAGCTACAGTCACCATCTGCAGTGATTTTGGAGCCCAAGAAAATAAAGTCTGTCACTGTTTCCATTGTTTCCCCATCTATTTGCCATGAAGTGATGGAACAAGACGCCATGATCTTAGTTTTATGAATGTTCAGTTTTAAGTCAGCTTTTTCACTGAAACTATGAGCCATGCCATGTAGGGCCACCCAAGACAGATGGGTGGGTCATGGTGGAGAGTTCTGACAAAACTTGGTCTACTGGAGAAGGGAATGGCAAACCACTTCAGTGTTCTTGCCTTGAGAACCCCATGAACAGTATGAAAAGACAAAAAGATATTCCACTCTGTTGTGGCATATATGCAAGCTAAGTATGGTTATATCTTCTTGGAAGATTGAGCCCTTTATCATTATGTAATCAGTTTCTGTATTCCTGATAATTTTCCTTGCCGTAACATCTGTTGTATTTGAAATTAACATAATTNAAAAGACAAAAAGATATTCCACTCTGTTGTGGCATATATGCAAGCTAAGTATGGTTATATCTTCTTGGAAGATTGAGCCCTTTATCATTATGTAATCAGTTTCTGTATTCCTGATAATTTTCCTTGCCGTAACATCTGTTGTATTTGAAATTAACATAATTACTCCTGCTTTGTTTTAGTGTTAGCATGGCATATTTTTCTCCATCCATGTAGGTCTTTAAATATATATATACATTTAACTTTTTTACTTTGGTTGTGCTGGGTCTTTATTGCTGCACATGGGCTTTCTGTAGTTGTGATGAGCAGGGCCTTCTTACCCTAGTGGCTTGTCTTGTTACAGATGGTAGGCTCTGGGGCACGTGGACTTCAGCGGTTGCAGTGCGTGGGCTCGGTAGTTGTGGCGCAGGGGACTTAGTTGACCCCTGGCATGTGGGATCTTCCCAGACAAGTTCTCAAACATGTGTCCCCTGAATTGCCAGGCAGATTCTTTACCACTGAACCAACAGAGAAGCTCCTGACTATTCCGTGTTCTGCTTGGCTGTGCTGGGTCTTTGTTGCTGTCTGGGTGTTCTCTAGGTGTGGTGAGCAGGGGCTACTCTTGAGTTCCAGTGCATAGCCTTCTCACTGTGCTGGCTTCTCTTGTTTTGGATCATGGGCTCTAGGTGCTCAGCCTTCAGTAGTTGCAGCACATGAGTGCAGTAACTGTGGCTCTCTGGCACGGGAGAGAGTACACGGGCTTCATTGCTCTGAGGCAAAACAAGTCAAAACATAAGAATAATAAATGTTTTTCTTGAGTCACTGCTGTCAGAGTTCTTTTCCTCGCTGGGAGTCACAGTCCCCCTCACCTTTCTAGGGTGCCTTCTGACACTGTGCTGGTCTCTGGACCTGCTGTGGGGGCAGCTCAGATTCCAGTCTGGCCCTACTCCGGTGTGTTCTTGCCTCCAATGTCCACAGCTATCAGATCTAGTGCATTTTCTTCTGTGGGAGCTCTTAATGTCCTTTTATATATTCCATAGACACAGAGTCTGCCTAGTTGATCATGTGGGTTTAATCTGCAGCCTATACAGCTGGTGGGAAGGTTTTGGATCTTCTTCCCTAGCCACACTGCGCCTTGATTTCAATTGTGTTTTTATTTCCATATCTGCATGTGGGTCACCCACTGGGGTTTGCTCTTGAGGCTGCCCTGGAGGACTTGGGTCTGCCCCAGGGAGGGCCAGGTGTGGAGATGGTGCAGCTGCTTAGGTCTCAAGGGTTCTAGCAGCACCAGGTACTCAGGGGAGTTGGCGGCTAGGGGAGCAGGAAGTATAATGCTCTAGAAGGGTATGGCAACCAGTGTTGGCCAGTACACTCCAGTATTCTTGCCTGGAGAACCCCACCTGACAGAGAAGCCTGGCAGGCCACAGTCCACAGGGTCACAAAGAGTTGGACATGACCGAAGCGACCCTGTGTGCATAGATGCCATACTTTTTTTTGCCTGAGGCAGCTCTGCCCCAGTGAGGGTTGAGCATGAATGTGGCACAGCTGCTTGGGTTGCAGGGACCCTCGTGGCACCACGTGTGCAGAGGCATATTATGGCCCTATCAGAGTCTTTTCTTGAGCCTCTTGAGCTGGTGATCAGAAGGCCTCTTTGGCTAGTCTTTCTCCGTAGCTCCACCCATTCAGGCACTTAGAGGGATCCCTTGCCTGGGGTCCTTCTCTGTTGTTCAGGGCATTAGGCACATAAAGAGGGCCCCCCTCTCCGGCTGGGGTCCTATTCTGTAAATCGGTGCATCAGGCTCTTAAAGGGGCACCCTGGGTGGAGTCCTACTCTGTAGTTCAGTACAGTCAGGTGTCAGGTGTTTGATGGGCCAGCCTCTCTATTGTTCAGTTGCTGATGCTGGAGTGTGGGAAGAGATACGCTATGGTGATGGCTCCACCCGCTATGTGTGACTCAGCAGTATTGCCTTGCTTCCATGGCTGCCAGGCTTTCCTCCACAGGCATTTCCCACCACGATCTCCTCCCTCACACGTCCTCTATCTGTCTCTCTGCAGTCAACAGCAGCCCTCCCTCTGGGATTGCTCCATAATCCCTAAACTCCAGCTCCCAGCTGCTGCACCTTCTAGGGGACCTGCGTCCCTGTCCTGGGTATGTCTGGGGCTGCAGCAAGGACTGTCTGATTCTCATTCCATTTAGGCTGCCACCGATCAGCTGTTTCGCTCTCAGCCTTAAATGTGTCTCCTCTGACTTAGACAGTTGCCGCAATGTGGGGATCAGACCCCTGCTTCAATTCCCCCACCCACCAAGGGCAGGGCAGGTGGAGTCCTACTAACACTCCTGTCCGCCCCCACCCCATCCAGTTCATTCTACCGAGTTTTGTGTGGGTCTATATATTCTTTTCCTCTGGTCAGGTGCTCCTGTCCTCTCTCAGCTGGTGTTCTGCATGCACTTCTGGGTCTGAAGGTGTGTTCCTGACATATCTGTGGAGAGAGATGTACTCCACGTCCACCTACTCCTCCGCCATCTTTTTCTCCTCCTCTAACACGGATGTCTTGTAGACAAGCTATAATTAGTCTTGTTTTGATATAGTCTGTCAATGTCAATCTTTATTTGGTGCATTTAGACCATTGAGGTTCAAAGTGCTTATTGTTATAGTTGGACGAGTATCTATTGTATTTGTTACTGCTTTATATTTCTTGTCCCTGTGGTTTCTCCCACTTTTGGCTTTCACCCTTTCTCTGCCTTTGGTGGCTCTAACTGAGCATTTAATCTCATTTTATCTCCTTTCTTAGCATAGTTGTTACACTTCTTTTCTTACCTGTTTTAGTGATTTCCCTAGAGTTTGCAATATACATCAACAGTTAATTCAAATCCACTTTCATCAATTCACTTTTTGAAGTTTACAGTGCAGAGCACAAGCTCACTAAGTATCTTATAACAAAGTAATCCTAATTCCTCCTTCTTGTCCCTTAGATCATTGCTACCATTCATATCACATGTATGTGAATAAACATCAGCATATATATATACACATAAACATACATAGTTGAATACAGTGTTCATATTATTATTATTGAATAAAGTGTCAACTGTTACATCAATTAGGAACAGGAAAAATAAAAGCTTTTATTTTGGTTTCAGTTATTCCTTCTTCAATTCTCTTCATGTAGTTCTGAGTTTCTTACCTTTATCATTTTCTTTCTCTCTAAAGATCTTCTTTTAACATTTCTGACAAAGAAGCTCTATTGGCAACAGTTCAGTTCAGTCGCTCAGTCGTGTCCAGCTCTTTGCAACCCGATGAATCGCAGCATGCCAGGGCTCCCTGTCCATCACCAACTCCCGGAGTTCACTCAGACTCGCGTCCATCGAGTCAGTGATGCCATCCAGCCATCTCATCCTCTTTCATCCCCTTCTCCTCCTGCCCCCAATCCCTCCTAGAATCAAAGTCTTTTCCATTGAGTCAACACTTCACATGAGGTGGCCAAAGTCCTGGAGTTTCAGCTTCAGCATCATTCCATCCAAAGAAACCCCAGGGCTGATCTCCTTCAGAATGGACTGGTTGGATCTCCTTGCAGTTCAGGGGACTCTCAAGAGTCTTCTCCGACACCACAGTTCAAAAGTATCAATTCTTCGGTGCTCAGCTTTCTTCACAGTCCAACTCTCACATCCATACATGACTACTGGAAAAACCATAGCCTTGACTAGACGGACATTTGTTGGCAATGTCTCTGCTTTTGAATATGCTATCTAGGTTGGTCATAACTTTTCTTCCAAGGAGTAAACGTCTTCTAATTTCATGGCTGCAGTCACCATTTGCAGTGATTTTGGAGCCCAAAAAATAAAGTCTGACACTGTTTCCACTGTTTCCCCATCTATTTCTCATGAAGTGATGGGACCAGATGCCATGATCTTTGTTTTTTAAGTGTTGAGCTTTAAGCCAACTTTTTCACTCACCTCTTTCACTTTCATCAAGACGCTTTTTAGCGCCTCTTCACTTTCTCTCATAAGGGTGGTGTCATCTGCA
>SJYX01020991.1:376349-409069 GCA_006410675.1 Oreotragus oreotragus | reverse complement strand
TTGAGAGTCCCTTGGACTGCAAGGAGATCCAACCAGTCCATTCTGAAGGAGATCAACCCTGGGATTTCTTTGGAAGGAATGATGCTAAAGCTGAAACTCCAGTACTTTGGCCACCTCATGCGAAGAGTTGACTCATTGGAAAAGACTCTGATGCTGAGAGGGATTGGGGGCAGGAGGAGAAGGGGACGACAGAGGATGAGATGGCTGGATGGCATCACGGACTCGATGGACGTGAGTCTGAGTGAACTCTGGGAGATGGTGATGGACAGGGAGGCCAGGCATGCTGCGATTCATGGGGTCACAAAGAGTCGGACACGACTGAGCAACTGAACTGAACTGAACTCTACTGCACCACCTGGTAAGCCCTATTTTCCAGTGGATGCATTCAAATTGTTTCTAATTTTCTGTTTATAATATTGCTACGTAAATACTTTCTAGCTAGTGCTTTTATTTCTGCCAGGAAGATTCGTAAAAGTATGGTTATGACAGCCAGGAATATGTGTATTTTGCAGTTTATTAGGCAGTATCATATGACTTAACCGAAAGGATGAACCTATTCCCTGTCCTACATCTAAGAACACCAGTCACTTATACCTACCTTTACATTGGATTTTGTCATTCATCTAAACATTAGCTGATGTGAACACAAAAACTAATACCTCCTTGATATGTTAGTTTACCTTTCTTTACTATTAATAAGGTTGAAAATCTACATATTTTGGGGGCATTTGCATTTCTTCTTTTATAATTTGCCTTTTTTCCTGGTTTCATTGAGATGTAATTTATATATAATATAACTTCTAATTTCAGAACCAACCTGGTACAAACTTAGAACATTGTATGTAATACCAATGTGTTGGTCCAACCAAATTCTGTTATGCAGTATTTTAAGATCATATCACTTTGGTTATTTCTTCATCCAAGATCAGTTATTAAGAGTTAACTCTTTGATGTTTTAGAGAAAAATAGATTTTTTTTTTTTTTTTTTGCTAATAGGTTATCACGTACTACAGTGTTCAGTTCAGTTCAGTTGCTCAGTTGTGTCTGACTCTTTGCAACCCAATGAACCGCAGCACGCCAGGCCTCGCTGTCCATCACCAACTCCTGGAGTCCATCCAAACCCATGTCCATCTAGTCAGTGATGCCATTCAACCATCTCATCCTCTGTTGTCCCCTTCTCCTCCTGCCATCAATCTTTCCCAGCATCAGGGTCTTTCAGATGAGTCAGTTCTTCACATCAGGTAGCCAAAATATTGAAGTTTCAGCTTCAACATCAGTCCTTCCAATGAACACCCAGGACTGATCTCCTTTAGAATGGACTGGTTGGATCTCCTTGCAGTTCAAGGGACTCTCAAGAGTCTTCTCCAACACCACAGTTCAAAAGCATCAATTCTTCAGCGCTCAGCATTCTTTATAGTCCAACTCTCACATCCATACATGACCACAGGAAAAACCATAGCCTTGACTAGACGGACCTTTGTTGCAAAGTAATATCTCTGCTTTTTAATATGCTGTCTAGGTTTATTTTGGGGGGCTTTAAAATCATTGCAGATGGTGATTGCACCATGAAATTAAAAGACGCTTACTCCTTGGAAGATAAGTTATGACCAACCTGCTGCTGCTGCTAAGTCGCTTCAGTCATGTCCAACTCTGTGATACCCCACAGACGGCAGCCCACCGGGCTCCTCTGTCCACAAGAGTCTCTAGGCAAGAATACTGGAGTGGGTTGCCATTTCCTTCTCTGATGACCACCCCCTAGACAGCATAAAAAGCAGAGACATTACTTTGCCAACAAAGATCCATCTAGTAAAAGATATGGTTTTTCTAGTAGTCATGTGTGGATGTAAGAGTTGGACTATAAAGAAAGCTGAGAGCCAAAGAATTGATGCTTTTGAACTGTGGTGCTGGAAAAGACTCTTAAGAGTCCTTGGATTATAAGGAGATCCAACCAGTCCATCATCCTAAAGGAAGTCAGTCCTGAATATTNAACAAAGATCCATCTAGTAAAAGATATGGTTTTTCTAGTAGTCATGTGTGGATGTAAGAGTTGGACTATAAAGAAAGCTGAGAGCCAAAGAATTGATGCTTTTGAACTGTGGTGCTGTAAAAGACTCTTAAGAGTCCTTGTATTATAAGGAGATCCAACCAGTCCATCATCCTAAAGGAAGTCAGTCCTGAGTATTTATTCGAAGGACGGATGCTGAAGCTGAAAGTCCAATACTTTGGCCACCTGATGTGAAGAACTGACTCATTGGAAAAGACCTTGATGCTGGGAAAGATTAAAGGTGGGAGGAGAAGGGGACGACAGTGGATGAGATGGTTGGATGGCATCACCGACCTGATGGACATGAATTTGAATAAGCTCCAGGAGTTGGTGATAGACAGGGAAGCCTGGCGTGCTGCAGTCCACGGGGTCACAAAGAGTCGGACATGACTGAGCAACTGAACTGAACTAGGTTGGTCATAACTTTTCTTCCAAGGAGTAAGCATCTTTTAATTTCATGGCTGCAGTCACCATCTGCAGTGATTTTGGAGCCCCCCAAAATAAAATCTCTCACTGTTTCCATTGTTTCCCCATCTATTTGCCATGAAGTGATGGGACCAGATGCCATGATCTTCGTTTTCTGGATGTTGAATATTAAGCCAACTTTTTCACTCTCTTTCATTTTCATCAAGAGGCTATTTAGTTCTCTGCTTTCTGCCATAAGGGTGGTATCATCTGAATATCTGAGGTTATTGATATTTCTCCCATCATTCTTGATTACAGCTTGTGCTTCATCCAGCCCAACATTTAACATTATGTTCTCTGCATATAAGTTAAATAAGCAGGGTGACAATATATAACCTTGATGTACTCCTTTCCCTATTTGGAACCAGTCTGTTGTTCTGTGTCTAGTTCTAACTGTTGCTTCTTGACCTGCATACAGATTTCTCAGGAGGAAGGTCAGGTGTTCTGATATTCCCATCTCTTGAAGAATTTTCCACAGTTTTTTGTGATCCACACAGTCAAAGGCTTTGGCATAGTCAATAAAGTAGAAGTAGATAGTAGATTATTTCTGGAACTCTCTTGCTTTTTCTATGATCCAACGAATGTTGGCAATTTTATCTCTGGTTCTTCTGCCTTTTCTAAATCCAGCTTGAACATCTGGAAGTTCACGGTTTACATATTGTTGAAGCCTGGCTTGAAGAATTTTGAGCATTACTTTGCTAGCGTGTGATGAGATGAGTACAATTGTGCGGTAGTTTGAGCATTCTTTGGCATTGCCTTTCTTTGGAATTGGAATGAAAACTGACGTTTTCCAGTCCAGTGGCCATTGCTGAGTTTTCCAAATTTGCTGGCATATTAAGTGCAGCACTTTCACAGCATCATCTTTTAGAATTGGAAGTAGCTCAACTGGAATTCCATCAACTCCACTAGCTTTGTTCATAGGGGTATTTCCTAAGGCCCACTTGACTTCACATTCCAGGATGTCTGGCTCTAGGTGAGTGATCACACCATCATGGTTAATAGAATATTACTCAGCTATAAAAAAAAGAACAAATACGAGTCAGTTCTAGTGAGGTGGATGAACCTAGAGTCTTTATGCCAAGTGAAGTAAGTCAGAAAGAGAAAAACAAATGTCATATATTAACGCATAGATATGGAATCTAGAAAATGGTACTAATGAACTTATTTGCAAGGAAGGAATAGAGGCACAAGTATAGAGAATGGACTTGTGGACCCAGTAGGGGTGAGAGAAAGTGGGACAAATGGAGAAAGTAGCATCAACATATGTACACTATCATGTGTAGAATGGATAGCTGTTGAGAAGTTGCTTTTTAACACAGGGAGCCCAGTCTGGCGCTCTGTGATGACCTAGATGGGTGGGATGGGAATTGGAGGGGGAGCTCAAGCAGGAGGGGATAAGTGTGTAGTTGTAGCTGATATGTGTTGTTGTGCAGCAGAAGCCAAACAACAATGTAAAAATTTAAAAATAAAAAATAGATGATTCAAATACTGAACATGGATCCATAAATTTAATCATTTACAGCAGTTTGTAGAGTGTGCTCTGAATCAAGAGTAATAAAAAAAAATTGTTAACATATACATTTTTCAAACTATGTCTGAGAATAGAACAAAAATTATGTACTTGGTACTTGGTATAGAACTTACACAATTCTCATTTAAATTTGCAACTAAGCAGTATTTTTTAGCTCAGATATTCACTGGAACTACCATTCAGCTGCCTTTTACATTTGTTCATATCCATCTACTGTTCATCATTCTCAACATTTCCTGCCTCTGCCCTGGGCACTGCCCAGCCATTGCGACCTCATGGTATTAACAGAAATCACATTTGTGCATGTTGCTGCTCGGAGGGCTTAGCAGTGGGGCTATCTCTGATGAACTCTCACTGAAGTGAGACACTTTTCTAATGATGTACGTATTTATTTCAGTAGATCCTTTAAAAAAGACATGGTGTGATTGGAGCAGGTCAAGGGAGGTCCCTGTTACTTGGGAAGGGAGGAAAAATTCTTCCTTTTGCACCTCAGAACCTCCCGCCTCCCAGGGCCTTCTGGCTCTAAGACAGAGGCTATCCACACCCTCCCCCTGCTCCCAAGGGGTGTTCTTCTTTCTCAAGAAAGCTGAACAGAAATCCCTTCCCAGAAGTCTGTTAACGTGGCTAAAATTGGCTGATAGCCTAGACTTTGGAAAAACTTCCTTAGACACTGAAGGAAGTGAAAACAGGCTCTAGGCATCTAACTCACCCAGGAAAACTGTCTGCTCTCACCCACCCCTGTGTCAGGCTCCAAACTGAAGCAACACCCTCTACTCTGCTGCCTGCAGAGTAGAGAGGCTTAGGTATAACCTGAGGCACAGGACCAGCTCCAGCATCAGACCTCTTGGGTTTAATCAGGGCTGTGAGACCGTGGTCCCTCTCCAGCCTCAAAAAATAAGGGTAATAATGGCACCTGTTTTGTAGGATTGTTATGGGAATGAAAACACAAGTGAAATGCTTAGCATTGTTCGAGGTGACAAAGAGTGTTAGTGGCTCAGTCATGGCCGACTCTTTGTGACCCCGTGGGCTGTAGCTTGCCAAGCTTCTCTCTCCATGGACTTCTCCAGGCAAGGGTACTGGAGTGGCTCACCATTCCCTTCTTCAGGTTTACTCTGCCTTAATAAATGGCAGTTACCGGTCTTACAGATGACTCAGTGGGTAAAGACTCCACCTACAGTATAGGAGACACAGGGACGCAGGTTCGATCCCTGGGTCGAGCAGATCCCTTGGAGGTGGAAATGGCAACCCTCTCCAGTATTCTTGCCCGGGAAACCCCATGGACAGAGGAGCCTGGCAGGCTGCAGTCCGTGANCTTCTGGCTCTAAGACAGAGGCTATCCACACCCTCCCCCTGCTCCCAAGGGGTGTTCTTCTTTCTCAAGAAAGCTGAACAGAAATCCCTTCCCAGAAGTCTGTTAACGTGGCTAAAATTGGCTGATAGCCTAGACTTTGGAAAAACTTCCTTAGACACTGAAGGAAGTGAAAACAGGCTCTAGGCATCTAACTCACCCAGGAAAACTGTCTGCTCTCACCCACCCCTGTGTCAGGCTCCAAACTGAAGCAACACCCTCTACTCTGCTGCCTGCAGAGTAGAGAGGCTTAGGTATAACCTGAGGCACAGGACCAGCTCCAGCATCAGACCTCTTGGGTTTAATCAGGGCTGTGAGACCGTGGTCCCTCTCCAGCCTCAAAAAATAAGGGTAATAATGGCACCTGTTTTGTAGGATTGTTATGGGAATGAAAACACAAGTGAAATGCTTAGCATTGTTCGAGGTGACAAAGAGTGTTAGTGGCTCAGTCATGGCCGACTCTTTGTGACCCCGTGGGCTGTAGCTTGCCAAGCTTCTCTCTCCATGGACTTCTCCAGGCAAGGGTACTGGAGTGGCTCACCATTCCCTTCTTCAGGTTTACTCTGCCTTAATAAATGGCAGTTACCGGTCTTACAGATGACTCAGTGGGTAAAGACTCCACCTACAGTATAGGAGACACAGGGACGCAGGTTCGATCCCTGGGTCGAGCAGATCCCTTGGAGGTGGAAATGGCAACCCTCTCCAGTATTCTTGCCCGGGAAACCCCATGGACAGAGGAGCCTGGCAGGCTGCAGTCCGTGAAGTCGCAGAGAGTCAGACCCAGCCGAACACGCGGCACATACACACGTGCTGGTCCGTCAGCCTCTCCCACTCTGCATCTGGCCCATCGGTATCCAGCCTAAAACTCCGCCTGTCAGGAGCACACAGGCCAGCAGCCCTGTGTGGCTTCCTCTTGTCAGTCACTCCCGGCATAGTCCATAGTCGTCCTCTGAAGACCAGTCTGCGGGGCTGACTGCACTTCCCCTCCGTCCTCACTGACTGCCAGCTTCCATCCCCCTTCCAGCCCTCAGCCTGCTGACACTCCTGAGGCACAGGCCTGGGCCCTCTTTTCACCCACTCAGACTTCTGTCCTTTGGAGTTCTCCTTCATTTTCACACTGCTCCATGCCAACTGACAGCTCCAGAATATGGATCTTCAGCCCAGACCTCTCCCCAGAACACTTCCAACTTGGATATTCAAGGACCTGTTTTATATCTCCGTTGGACTGTGCCTCAGACATTCTAAACTCACATACCCCAAACTGAGCTCTTAGTAAACCCTTCACCAATTTTTTCTTCCATTCTTTCCATTGAATAAATGGTACGTCTGTCTATCTTATAGCTCAAGAAACTTGGGACGGTTTTGATTCCCACCTCATGTTCACGCCCTCGTCAAATTCATCACCAGTGTCTCTTGATATTACTGCTAAAATACGTTTCACTCCTTCCCCCGTGCCACGCAAGTCTAAGCTCCCTCTGGAATTTTGTACCCACTCAGCACTCAGGTCTCCACGCAGTGGTCGGAGTGATCTTTGAAATGTAAATTGGGTCCTGGCAGTCCTCTGTTTAAAAGCTTCGGAACCAGAATAAAATACCAGATGCTGGCCGTGCCCTCGGTCCTGTACAGCCTCGTCGCCAGCCGCCTCACCTTTGCTCTCTTCGTCTGACACGGCTGCAGCGGCCCCTGCGGAGGCCTCCTCCCACCGCCCTCCGTGTTGCCTGCCCCACCACGCTGTGCCTGCTGCATGCTGTCTCTCAGTTGTGTCCAACTCTGTGAGAGCCAGTGGATGGTAGCCCACCAGGCTCCTCTGTCCCTGGGATTCTCCAGGCAAGAATACTGGAGTGGGATGTCATGCCCTCCCCCAGGGGATCTTCCCAACCCAGGGATCGAACCCATGTCTCCCACAGCTCCTACACTGCAGGCGGATTCTTTAGCTGAGCCACCGAGGAATCCCTCCCACCAGGCTGATCTCCAGCTAAACTCAACTGGAGAGCTTGTCTGTGACCACCTGGTCTCACCTGGGCCCCTCCTGATACTCTGTCCTTCCTTGGCCCGTCCTTTTCCTTCACTGCCTTTATCACAGTTTGATGTATGTGCATGTGTCAGGGTGAGAGAGAGTCAGAAAGAAGGTCAGATGGGGGCCAAGCCTCCCTCCCTTGCTCCTGCCCTACTGCCTGCTCTGGTGGACAGACCCCAAAACTCCTCAGCTTCTTCTAGTCTTGCCTCAGAGTTGATCTTGGACAAGGTCTACAAGAGTTATGCCAAGGGAGAAGAGAAAAAGAAACTACTAGCAATTCCTACCCTGTGTCTTTGCCTATTCACTTCTTGCCCCTATACCCTAATTCCTGGGCTTCATGCCAGCTCCTGCAGAGAAATGGCCCAGAAGTGATGGTGAAGGGAAAACACTGGAGGGGTTGTTGGGTAATGGGAAACGTTTGTGCCCCCACTTTTGTTGGCCTTATTAAAAGCAGTAAACATCTTTAGCAGAACCTGGAAGGTGCTGCAGGTGAAAGGGCAGGAGGCCTTGGAAAAGCAGGGCCAAGAGAAGAACAAGTCTCACCAGGCCCAAATAGGCCCAGTGTTAACAGGGAGGCGCCCCCTCCACCCCCGACTATGGCTCAGAGTAGATGGATGCCCCCTCGTGCCCCCTCCCAGGAGAAGCAGAGCCCCTGATTCACTGGCCTGACATAGGAGGAACCTCCAAATACATTTTCCTATAGAAATGTAACTACGTTCAGTGGTAAGTCTATAGAGTGTCATGTTGGGGATCGACTATGGATCAGCCAGGCCATAATCACTTTTTATGATATTATTACTAAAGAAAGATTTCAAGAGATTTATACAGTGGTTAAATATATACTATGTGCCAAGAACTGTGCTCATCATTGTACCTGTGTTATTATTGCATTTGATCCTTCTTAAAACACTAGGAGGGAGGTAGGCCCATTTTACAGGTGAGTAAACTGAGGTTTAGAGGTTAAGTAACTTTCCTAAAGTCATACAGTGAGTAGGTGGTGGCTCTAGGACTCAAACCCAAGTTTGATTTCACATGTTAAACCACTGTGGTGAAATGTCAAACATAGCTATTTCTTAAATTAGGAACTACTTTTGTCTGAATATCTCAAGGTCCTTTTCCATCAACATTTTATCTAATTGTTCTCTTTATATCATCACTATATATTTGTTTGTCCTTTTTGAAAACATTTTTTTTTTCTCTTTGGTCAAAATAAGTTACTTGGTAAATATTCATTTGATATTATAAATATTAACTGCTCTTGTGACCAGGATGAAGAAAAAAAAGATTTATATTTGTTATTGCATTTTGATATCTTAATCTTTTTTTCAGAGACTCATTTATACTTAAAGTTTTATTTATTTCTTACTGAAAGGAAGAAGATTTCTCTCCCCACGTCAGCTATATTCTGCCTCTGGCTTCGGCACCTTCCCAGCCTTGAAAATACAGTGCTTCATCTTTTTGAAAAGCTCATCTCCAGTGAGAGAAATTCTCTGAGAAGGATCGAATGCTTTATGAAAGATTCATTGCTGGTATGTGCTGGGTTTGATGAGGAGAAAAATCCTTAAGGAAGATGCTGCATATTCTTTCTTTTAATGTAAACAAATGAGCAGTTGGCACCTTTTAAAATCATCATCTATCTTCATTTTATTTTTGAAATACCTAATGCCTGAGGCTTTTCTCCTTGTGTTAAAAATAGGGCAAGGGAATTCCCTAGCAGTGCACTTTCACTGCCTCAGGCCTGGATTCAGCCCCTGGATGAGGACTAAGGTAATGTAAGCTGAGTGGCACAGCCAGGAAGAAAAAAGTTTATCACTACGACTTCCCTGGTGGCTCAGACAGTAAAGCATCTGCCTACATTGTTGGAGACCCGGGTTTGATCCCTGGGTCAGGAAGATTCCCCTGGAGAAGGAAATAACAACCCACTCCAGCACTCTTGCCTGGAAAATCCCATGGACAGAGGAGCCTGGTAGGCTACAGTCCATGGGGTCGCAAAGAGTCGGACACGACTGAGCGACTTCACTTCACTTCACGCCTTATATTGCACATTTACAAGAATTGACATTTGGCCAACAAATTTCTCATTTCCGGCTTCCTTGGTGACTCAGATGGTAAAGCATCTGCCTGCAATGAAGGAGACCTGGGTTCAGTCCCTGGGTTGGAAAGATCCCCTGGAGAAGGGAATGGCAGCCCACTCCAGTAGTCCACCCTGGAGAATTCCATGGACAGAGGAGACTGGCAGGCGACAGTCCATGGGGTCGCAAAAGACTCTGACAGCACTAAGCAGGCACAGCACTCACCCCGTGAGCAACGTGCTGCTCATTCTCCAGGCAAGAATGCTGGAGTGGGTTGCAGCGCCCCCATCCAGGGATTGAACCCAGGTCTCCCGCATTGCAGGCGGATCCTTTACCAGCTGAGCCACCAGGGAAGCCCCTATCAACAACAGGAGGAATCAATTAACAAAGAAAGTCATCCAAAAAAATAAACTTCTAATCCTTCACTGGAGGAAAAAATCAAATACTTAAAAGATACAAAATGACACCCCCAGAAAAATGGTTAAAACAACAAAGTAACTACAAAGAATTCTGTCAGTTCTTTTGGTGTCAGGCTGCCATCCTCAGACTGCCACCTCTCTGCAGGGGCTGCCCAGTCTCCCCTCTACTCAGAACTTCTCAGGCCTGGGCAGTGCGGTGCTCAGTGGACCAAATGGGCCCCATTGCCTAACCCAGTGTCAGGGGCCCAGGCTGGCAGGGTGTCCTCGGAACCTGACCAATCCGGGGCTTGCCCTCTGTGGGAGGCATCTCTGGAATTTATGTGCATTTTTGTAAGAGTCGAGTAAAGACCAGTGCACTCTGAATAAACACTTAAAGCTCTCCAGGAGGTTTCATGCTCCCGGGCCTCCATCTTACAGGAACCTCGTGCGCCCCAACTGGCTTTCTCACTAGCTTTTGTCACCAAGCGGAGATATGGTGCAGAGATTTGTTTCCTCTTGTACAGATGGAGAAAGTTAGTTCGAGAGAGATGGTGAACCGTCAGATCTTAAGTTGGTGGCCAGGAAACTGGGCTGGAGAGTGTTCCCCTGCCCGCTGAGCTGAGGCTTGTGTTGGGGGCAGGGTGTGTCTGTCTCTGCACCGAGGTTGGCTGAGTTGACACAACCTCCACCTAGATAGCTTCTGTTCGGTTAATCCAGTTAGAACTTAGGTTTTCTCTCTTTCAAATTGGAGGCTGTATGAGAGACTCATAATTGAATCTGCTGCCTTCTTCCTATAGCCTAGCTCTCTTTTTGGGTCCTGATCAGTCCCTACCAGGTCAAGGGTGTGACCGTGGCCCTGCTTACCTTCTCCTTGTCTCCCAGGCTCCTCTTTGCCTTCCCATCTTGGGCCCTCCAAGGGCACCATGGATAGGGTCACAGTGACCAGCAGCCGTGCTGCGTTCATCTGTAAGTTAGCTGGCCCAAATCCAACCCTACTGATTTAGACGTTTACAATATTTGATAGAAAAGAAAAGAAAATAGATATAACGATTGAAAGAGTCCAGAGAGAAAGAGAGATACTTTTAGGGAAATTCTGCTTGAGCTCCTCTTTCAAAACAGTTGCATTAAAAAAAAAAAAATAAGGAGTTCATGATCTAAGCCACAGTCAGCTCCTGGTTTTGTTTTTGTTGACTGTATAGAGCTTCTCCAGATGACAAAAATCAGGATGTACAGAGGAATCGGTTCAGTGCCGAATGATGACCAGACAGGAGCCAAGTTATGACCAGTGATGAAATCTTCAAGACAGAGTTAGACAGAGTCAACTGTTAGAGAGGAGCAGAGTCAGGATGTAGTAAGCAACAAAGTCTGGTTGTAGTGAAGAACAGAGTCAGGCCATAGTGAGACAGGAGTCAAACTGTTAAGAGAACGATACTTAGGGGGGCCCAGTGAGGACCTAAAGCAGGGCCCAGTGAGGAAAGCATCAAGCCAAGTGAGGGAAATAAATAGGTTGTAGGGAGGAGTAGAATCAGGCCATGCTGAGGACGAGATTCAGGCCATAAACAGGCATGCCGTGGATTGGACCAGCATCAAGCCACAGAGAGAACTACACTTAGGGTCTAGTGAAGATCAGGGTCAATCAGTAGTGAGGACAAGTGTCAGGGCCCAGTGAGACAAAGATTCAGGCCTCAGTGATGATAAGAGTAAAGCTGTAGTGAGGCAAAAATTCAGGAAGCTCTTAGGCAAAATTCAAGCCACAGAAAGGACCAAAATAGGCTATAATGAGGATGAGGGTCAGGACCTAGTGAAGACCAGAGTCAGGCCAAAGTGAGGTCCAGTGTCAGTGCCCATTCAGGACCAGATTCAGGGACCAATACAACCAGGTTTTGGCTATAGAGAAGACCAGAGTCAGGGAACAGTGAGAACCACAGTCAGGGCCTTTTGAGGACCAGAGTCAGTCACATGTCCACTGTCTCCAGGGTGACCTCCACCTCTCAGACCCTGCACCTGGGATCACATGCCCACAGTCCCTAGGGTGACCATCTCCTTGATCCTTCTTGGGGGCAAATGTATAAATTCTCCAGAGTGACACCCTCTGTACCTGGGGTCAAACATCCACAAACTCCAGGGTGACCCCTCCTCCCAGACACTGAACTTGGTGTTAGACATCCACAGTCTCCAGGGTGACACCACCTCCTAGAACCTGTACCAGGGAACACGCCACTGTCTCCAGTCGCTGCCCCTGTGGTCACATGTCCAGTGTCTCCGTGGTGAAGCCCTCCCGAACTTGAACCTGGGATCACATGCTCAGTCTCCAGGGTGATCCTGCCTCCCATACCCTACACCTGGTGTCTCATGTCCACAGGCTCCAGCATGAACCCTTCCCAGAGCTTGCACCTGGGTTCAAAGTGCACACATCCAAAGTCTCCAGGGAGATACCTCTCCCCAGATCCCATAGCTGGGGCCACATGTCCAAATTCTAAGGGTCATACCCACCAGACGCTGTAAATGGGCATCCAAGTCTTCAGGAATCCCTCCCCCCCACCACCAGAAAGTGAAACTGGCATCACACGTCCACAATATCCATGGTGAACCCTCACAGAACCTTCTCCTTGGGTCACACGTCCACAGTCTCAAGGGTGATAACCTTCCCAAATACTGCACCTGGTCTCTCAGGTCCACTGTGTCCAGGGTGACCCCACCTCACAAGAACTTGTACCTGGAGTCACATATCCACAGTCTCTAGGTTACCCCATTTCACCAGACCTTTTGACTGTGGTCACACGTCCAAGTCTTCAGGGTGCCCACCGCTTCTAAACACTGAATCTGGTATCACAGATCCACAGTTTCCAGGGTGGCACAACCCAGACACTATAAACTGGGTCACATATCCACAATCTTCATGGTGACCCCACACACCAGACCCTGTAACTGGAATCACAAGTCCACAGTATGCATGGTGAGATGCTTCCAAACCCTGTACCTGGA
Organism: Oreotragus oreotragus; assembly: GCA_006410675.1. NCBI lineage: Eukaryota > Metazoa > Chordata > Mammalia > Artiodactyla > Bovidae > Oreotragus > Oreotragus oreotragus. The sequence goes on along the minus strand of SJYX01020991.1, from coordinate 396,209 downwards.
GTAACATGTTTAGAGTCCCCAGGGTGACCCCTCCCAGGTACTGTACCTGGGGTCACACACAAAGTATTCAGGTTGATGCCCGATGCCTAGAACCTGTACCTTGGGTCACAGGTCTACAGTCCCCAGGGTACTCCCTTCACAGATCCAGTACTTGGGATGACCCCTTCCCAGGCCCTGTACCTGAGGTCACATGTCCACAAGCTCCAGGGTGACCCCTTCGAAGTACATGCACCTGGGGTCATATGATAGGATTCTCCTTGGTGACATCATCCTAGACCGTGAACCTGGGTTCAGATGTTGACAGTCTCCAGGGTGATCCCAACTCATCAGAACTTGTACCTGGGCTCACATTTCCAGTCTCCTATGAGACCCCCAACCAGACCCAGCATCTGGATTCACAGTCCACATTCTCCAGGAAGACACCCTCCCAGACTCTGTATCTGGGGTAACACCTCCAGTCTCAAGGGTGACAATGCTTCCCAGAACTTGCACATGGGACACACTTCAACGTATCCAGATAGACACCACTTCCAAGACCCTGCACCTGGGTTGGCACGTTTACAAGCTTCAAGGTACCCCCTTCCCTGACCTTGGGCCTGTGGTCACATGTCCACAGTCCCCAGGCTGACCCCACCTCTCAGATCTTACACCTGGGGTCACACTTCTAGAGTCTCCAGGTTGATCCCTTCTGACCCTGGACCTGGATTCACACATCCACAGTCTCCATGGTGTGCCCCTCCCAGACCATGAACCTGCAATCACACATCCACTATTTTCAGGGTGAGCCCCTTCCAGACCCTGCCCCAGGGGTACAAATCCACAGTCTCCACACTGACACTGCTCTTCAGACACTTTACCTGGTGTCACATGGACAGTCTCCTAGTGAAGCCCCTCACAGACCATGTACATTGGAACACATGTCCACAGTCTCGAGGGTGAACGCCCACCCCCCTGACCTTGCACCTGGGGTCACATGTTCGGAGTCTCCTTGTGACACCTCTCCCAGACCCTGAACCTGGGATCACATGTCCACAGTCGGCAGCGTAACTCCACTTCCTAGACCCTATACCCGGAGTCGCATGTCCACAGTCCCTATGGTGATCCCCTCCCATAGCATGCAACTTGGATCTCACATCCACAGTGTCCGTGGAGAGCATACTCCCCAAACCATGCACTTTGTTTTTTTTTTTTTTTTGGATGTTGAAACTTTTTATTCAAGAATACGGTATGTCTTTCCATTTAACTATTTTTTTTTTTCTTTTTACTTTACAGTACTTTACTGGTTTTGGCATACATTGACATGAATCCACCACGGGTGTACATGAACTCCCAAACATGACAAACCATGCACTTTGAATCACACATCCACAGTCCTCAGGGAGAACACACCTCCCAGACCCTGTACCTAGGGTCACATGTACAGTCTCCAGGAGGACACCACCTCACAGAACCTGCACCTGGGGTCACATGTCCACAGTGTCCAGTGTAAACCCATCTCCCAGACCCATACCTGGGACATATGTTCACAGTTTAGGAAGGGTCATCCTCCCAGACCCTGTACCTGGGAAGAAATATCTTCAGTCTCCCGAGTGACACCCTCCCAAATCCTGTACCTGGGGTCACAATTCTACAGTATCCTATGTGACAGCCTTGCCCAGATCCTAAACCTGGAGTCACATGTCCAGAGTCTCCAGCATGAGCCCCATCCAAGAACCTGTACCTTTGGTTACATGTCCACAGTTTTCAGGGTGACAATACTCCCCATATTTTGTACATGGTGTCACATCCACATTCTCCAGGATGAACCAACATCCCTGTTCCTGTACTGAGTCTTAAAACCACAGTCTACAGGGAACCTCCCCTCCCACATGCTACACCTGGGGTCATAAGTTCATTATCTCCAGGATGACCCCACATCCCAGACCATGTACCTGAGGCCATATGTCTACAGTCTCCCAGGTGAGCTCCCTCCCCAGAACCTGCACCTGGGGTCATATGTCGTCAGTCTCCAAGGTGACCAGTCTCCACACACCCAGCACCTGGGCTCAAACGTGTACACTCTTTAGGGGGACAACCCTCCCAAACCTTGCTCCTGGGATTATATGTCCACAGTCTCCATTGTGACACCCACATACCAGATCCTTCACCTGTAGTTACCTAACCACAATCTCCAGGGTGACAATAACACCTAGATTGTGTACACGGCATCACACGTCCACATTCTCCAGGGTGACCCAAACTCCCTGACTGTACTAGGTATCATAACCACAGTTTTCAGGATGACCATACTCCCAGATCCTGAAACTGGCTTCTCACGTTCATGGTCTCCAGGGTAAACCCTTCCCAGACCCTTCACCTGGGATCACACGTCCACGGACTCCAGGTCTTCAGAAGTACCTGCACCTGGGGTCACATGTCCACAGTCTCCTTGATGACATCCCTCCCAGACCCTGTACCTGGGATCACATTTCCAGTTTCCAGAATAACCTCCCCTCCCAGAGCCTACATGTTGGGTCACACATACAGTTTCCAGGGTGACCCTACCTCACTAGAATTTTTACTTTGGGTCATATGTCCACAGTCTCTAAAGTGACCCCACCTGATCAGAACTTTTAGCTCTTGTCACATGTCCATAGTCTCCAGGGTGACACCCCACCCCCAGGATCTATACCTGTGGTCACATGTCCACAGACTTCAGAGTGACTCACCACACCTGATTGAGCACCTAGGATCACCTGTCCACAGTCTTCAGGGTAACCTCCCCTCACAAACCCTACACCTGATGTCACATGTCCACGGTTTCCAGGGTGATAACTTCTCAGATCCTGTACCTGAGGTCACATGTCTTCAGTTCCCAAGGTGACCCCTCCCAAGCACTGTTTTTGGGTTCACAGGTCCACAGTCTCTTCTGTGACCTTCCTTTCATACGCTGTACCCAGGGTCACATGTCCACAGTCTCCAGCATGATGCTCTTTCCCAGACACTGTACCTGGGTCACATGTCCACAGTCTCCAGGGGGACAAGCCTCCCAGACTCTGCACCTGTTGTCATATTTCCACAAAATCCAGGGTAATTCCCTGCCCAGATACTGCACCTGGTGTCACACATCCGCAGCCTCCAGCATGACCTACTTCGCAGACCCTGCACCTAGTGCAACATGTACACCATCTCCAGGTAACCTCACCTCCCACATGATGTACCTGGGGTCAGATGTCACTGACTCCAGGGTGAATAACTTCTCTAGTCCCTGCACCTGGGGTTACACTTCCACACTCCTCAGAGTGACTCCACCTCCCAGACCCTATACCTGGGTTCAAACATCCACAGTTTCCAGGGTGATCCCACCTCCAAGACCCTGACCATGATGTCACTCATCCAGTCTCCAGGGTGAACCCACCTTCCAGACCATTTACCTGGCATTACATTTCCAGTTTCCAGAGTAAACCCACCTCCCAGACCCAATGCCTAGTGTCACATGTCCACAGCCTCCACGATGAAACACTTCCCAACCCTGCACCTGGGTTACACACCCACAAGCTCCAGGGTGACATCCTCCCATATCCTGGACTGGTGTCACATGTCTACAGTCTGAAGGGTGACCCCACCTCCCAACCCTGTACCTGCAGTCACACTTAAACAGTCTCCAGGGTGATTGCTCCTTATCCTGCAGTTAGGGTCACATTTCTACAGTCCCCTGGGTGATACCTCTCCCAGGTCCTGTACCTGGGGTCACATGTGCATAGTCTCCATGGTGACCCCCCCCTTGCAGACTCGTACCTGGGGTCAAATATCTGCAGTATCCCGGGTAAATCCCTTCCCTCAGATCATAAACATGGGGTCACACTTCCACTTTCCAGGATGAGCCCACCTTCAGACCCTATACCAGGGTCACATGTTCACAGTCTTAGGGTAACCCCAATTCCTAGACCATATACCTGGAGTCACACGTCCACAGTCTCCATGGTGATCCCCTCCCAGACCCTTCACCTTTGATCACACGTCAGAGTCTCTGAGGAGAGCTGCCTCACCAAATCCTTCACTTTTAGTCACACGTCCACAGTCTCCAGGGTGACCCCACCTTGCAGACTCTGTACTTGGGGTCACATGTCCACAGTCTACTGTGTGACCCTGTCTCCAACACTCAGTACCTGGAGTCACACGTTCAGAGTCTCCAGGGTGACCCCAATTCCCAGACTCTGCACCTGGAGTCTCACTACAGTCTTCAGTATGAACCCTCTAGATCCTGGACCTGGGGTCACATTTCCACAGTGTCTAGAGTGATACCCCTCCACAAACATTGTATCTGGGCTCACACATCCACAGTCTCACACTGAGTAACTGGGATCACATGTCCACAGTCCAGAGTAACCCCACCTTCCAGGCCATATACCTGGAGTCATCCACAGTCTCCATGGTGACCTCCTCCCAGGCCATGTTCCTGGGATCATATGTCCACAGTCTCAAGGTGAGCCCACCTCTGAGTCCCTACACCTGGAGTCATATGTCCACAGTCCCAGGGTTTACCTCTCCCAGAACCTGTACCTGGGGTTACATGTCCACAGTCTCCATGGTGACCCCTTCCTAGACCCTGCACGTTGATAACATGTCCAGAGTCTACAGGGTGACAAACCACCCCAGACACTTTACCTGGGGTTACACATCAACAGTTGCCTGAATAAGTCCCCCTCCAGACCCTGTACCTGGGGTCACATTACCACAATTTTCAGGGTGACAGCACCACGCTGACCCTGCAACTACGATCACACATCCATGGTCTACAAGGTGATTCTTTCCCACACCATGCACCTGGGATAACCTGTCAGCAATCCCAAGAGTGATCCCACTTCTTGGCTCACACATCCATGGTTTCCAGGATGAACCCCTCCCAGACCCTATACCTGTGGTTTCATGTACACAGTCTCCATGGTGACACCCGCTCCCAGATCCTGAACCTGGGGTCACACATCCACAGTCTTCAGGTAGAAGACTCCCAAACAGTGCACAGGGTTCATATATCCAAAGTCTCCTATGTGAACCCCCTTCAGACTATGCACTTGGGTTCAGAAGTCCACAGTCTCCAGGGTAACATCCTTCCCAGACCCTGCACCTGGGGTCATATATCCACAGTCTCCAAACCTGCATCTAGGGTCACATGTCCACAGTCCACCATGGACAGTTCTCACCAGATTTGTACATAGGGTCACACATCCACATTCTCCAGGTGACCCAGCCTCCCTGACCCTGTACTGTAGTATCATGACCACAGTGACCAAACCTCACAGACCTGGCATCTGGGTCTCAGGTCCACGGTCTCCATGGTAAACCACTCCCAGACCCTGCACCTGAGGTAACATGTTCACAATCTCCAGGGTGATCCCACCTCCCAGACCAGGTCCCTCAGGACATATGTCCACAGTCTCTTGGCTGAGCCCCTTCCCCAAACTCTGCGCATGGGATCACATGTCTACAGTCCCCAAGAGACCTCTCTTCCCAGACCCTGTACCTGGGATCACATGTCCAGGCTCCAGGGTGACCCCACTTCCCCAGACTCTGTACCTGGGGTCACACTTCCACAGTCTCCAGGACAACGTCCTCCCGAACCTACACTTGGGTCATACTTCCACTGTCTCTATGGTGGCATCACTGCTCAGGCACTGTACCTGTGGTCACATGTCTACTGTCTTCAGGGTGAGGACTCCCAATCACTGCACCTAGGTTCACATATCCCAAAGTCTCCTATGTGACCCGTATCCTGTCCCAGTACATGAAGTCACACATCCACAGTCTACAGGGTGACCCCGACTTCCAGATTTTTTACCTGAGATCACATGTCCACAGGCTCCAGGGTGAACCCACCTCATCAGAACTTTTAGCTGTGGTCATCCATCCACAGACTTCAGGGTGACCCCACCACACCACTCTGAGAACCTGGGATCACATGTCTACAATCTCCAGGGTAACCACCCCTAATAGACCTACACCTGGGGTCACATGTCCAGTTTGCAGGTTGACACCCTCCCAGACCCTTTTTCTGAGATCACACATTTTTAGATCCCAGGGTGTCCTCTCCTAGGCACTGTACTTGAGGTCACATATTCAAGTCTCTACTGTAAATATCTTCCCAGACACTATAATTAGGTTCACATGTCCACCATCTCCAGCTTGATGTCCTTTCCCAGACCCTGTGCCTGGTTCACACATCCAGTCTCCAGGCTGACACCCTTTTCAGACCCTGTACCTGGGTCACACATCCACACTCTCCAGTCTGATGCCCTTTCCCAGACTCTGTACCTGAGGCCACACTTCCATAATATCCATGGTGACACCCCTGCTCAATCCTGCACCTGGTGTCACATGGTTTCCAGCATTACCTCCCTCCCAGACCCTGCACCTGGGACCACACTTCCACAGTCTCTAGTGTGACCCCCCCTACCCAGACTCAGTCTGTACTTGGGGTCACATGTCCACAGTCAGTCAGTTCAGTCTCTCAGTCATGTCTGACTCTTTGCAACCCCATGGATTGCAGCATGCCGGGCCTCCCTGTACCTGGGGTCAAATATCTGCAGTCTCTGGTGTGGCACCCCTTAACAGATACTGCACCTGCAGTCACACGTGGACAGTATCCAAGGTGACCTACCTCCAAACACACTGCATCTGGGGTCAAATGTACACATTTTCCAGAATGACACCCCTCCCAGACCCTGAACCTGGGGTCACACATCCACAGCCCAGGGTGACGACTCACAAACACAGCACTTGGGTTCCCATATCCAAAATCTTCTGCGTGACCCCACACAAAATCCTACATTTGGGTTCACATGTCCACAGTTTCCCAGGACACACTCCCAGACCCTGTACCTGAAGTCACATGTCTTCAGCCCCTGGGTGACCACTTCCAGGCACTGTATTTGAGGTTACATGTCCACAGTCTCTACACTGACCATCCTTCCAGACCCTGTTCTTGGGGTCACATGTCCACAGTCCCCAAGTGACCCCACCTCCCAGATCCTGTGCCTGGAGTCACACACCCACTGTCTCCAGGGAGACAACACCTCTCAGACCATGCACCTAGGGTCACATATTCACAGTCTCCTAATGAACCCACCTCCCAGAACATGTACTGTGGGCCATCTGTACAGTCTCCAGGGAGACCCCACCTCAGAGATCCTGCATCACATGCCCAAAGTCTCCAGTGTGACCCCACCTCCTAGGCCCTACACCTGGGGTCACATGTCCACAATATCCATGGTGAACCCTCTTGACCATGGACCTGGGGTCACATTTCCAGTGTCTAGGGTGATACCACTCCACAGACACTGTGCCTGGGGTCACACATCCACAGTCTCCAGGGTGACCCCAAACAGAACAAACAAATAGGAGTACATATCCACAGTCCAGGTAACCCCAAAGCCTAAACCTGTAGTCACACATCCATAGCATCCATGGTGACTCCCTCCTAGACCATGCATCCAGGATCACAAGACAACTATGTCCAGGGTGACCCCCACCTAGCCCTGCACCCGGGGTTACATTACACAGTCTCTAGGGTGACTCATCTCTGCAGACCCTGTACCTGGGGTCATACAGGCACAGTCTCTCAGATGAACCTATCCCCCAACCCTGCCCCTGTGGAAACATGTCCACAATTGGCAGGGTAACCCCACTTCCTAGACCCTATACCTGGAGTCACACATCCACAGTTTCTATGGTGACCCCCTCCTAAGGCATGCATCTTGGATCACATGTCCACAGTCTCCAGGAAGAGCACTCTCCCCTAACTCTGCACTTTGAATCATACATCCACAGTTCTCAGGGTGACCCTGCCTTCCAGATGAATGAAATGCATTAAAACAGAGTGCTTTTCAGACATTTATCTATCAGCAACTGTCTACATTCTAAGATGTGAGAACTCCAGGTTTGCAAGAGGCCCAAGAGTTATAGGCAATATTCAGTTCAGTTCAGTTCAGTCGCTCAGTCGTGTCCGACTCTTTGCAACCCCATGAATCGCAGCACACCAGGCCTCCCTGTCCATCACCATCTCCCGGAGTTCACTCAGACTCACGTCCATTGAGTCCGTGATGCCATCCAGCCATCTCATCCTCGGTCGTCCCCTTCTTCTCCTGCCCCCAATCCCTCCCAGCATCAGAGTCTTTTCCAATGAGTCAACTCTTCGCATGAGGTGGCCAAAGTACTGAAGTTTCAGCTTTAGCATCATTCCTTCCAAAGAAATCCCAGGGTTGATCTCCTTCAGAATGGACTGGTTGGATCTCTTTGCAGTCCAAGGGACTCTCAAGAGTCTTCTCCAGCACCACAGTTCAAAAGCATCCCTGCATTTTCGGAGCCTTGTGAACCCATTCCTAGCTCATATTGGGCCTCAGTTCAATTCAGTCGCTCAGTTGTGTCCGACTCTTTGAGACCCCATGAATCACAGCACGCTAGGTCTCCCTGTTCATCACCATCTCCCGGCCTGCCTCTGAGGAAACAGGCTTGGGAAATTGTTTAAGAGTGCTGAGTGCCATACTGTTGTTACCTTGATTAGTTGACATTCTAATGGAAATGATCCTGCAGCAAGGAGTTGCAAGCTGCCTACTTGCACAAAAAATCAAAAAAGTTTGACCAAACCTATTGATCTCATAAGTAGGAAAACATCATTTGAATGGATTATCAGGCAGCTGCCCGCCCACACCCTTTTAGCACCAAGACAGAGAAAATGTTAATTCTGCCAACAAGGTTCAATAACGAGGTTCACACTCAGTATGTGTCCCTGCGGTATCCAAGAATTTTCCAAACATACCTAGGATCACTGGATCTCTCCTACAGAGATAACGTGATGGAACTTTTACTCTGAAGGGTGAGTCTTGTTGACATGAGTCCTTCTCCAAGGCCACAGCTGGGAGACCTCACACCAAGGCCACAGAAATGGAGCCTAGAACAAAGGTCACCTGTGAATCTGACTGAGTCCCTTTGCAACTGTTGTCAAAAGCCCCTGATCACCACGAAGAAGCTTCCTGACTCCCTACCAGGTAAAGATGCCCACTCCAGTAAATACCCAACATAGGGGCCCAGGGTGCCTTTTCTCTCCGTGGGGCACTGAAGCTGTGCAGCCAAGCAACAGCTTGAAAATCCATCCATTGCTCTTCCCTTACATCTAACAGAGCTCCCATTGTTCTAGCCTTTGGCAGTTTGGAGACAACCAGACCCCAACCCCTCTCCAAGTAGGCCCAGGTCTTAGTTCAACTGGAAAGGCAATAGTGGAGCTGATGCCAGTAAGGTGCCCAATCATGTCTCCCACACTTCTAAGCCTGCTCTTTCATGGGCAGTACCACTAGAAGATAGGAATGTCTTTGCAAGGCCAGAAAAGGGCAGGGGAGAATCTTGGCACTGACTCTGGAATTTCGGTCCTCTGAGCAGATCTGGAGGCCTACTGTTGTAGAATGTAACCAGTTCCTTCCAAATACAGGCTTACAAAACAGGCCAGTTGGCTGTCTTTTCTTCCCCAAGGGAGGCTCGCTTTCCCCGCATCCTGCATACTCTGCTTCCCAGCCAGTAGGAAAAGCCCTTCTTGGAGGTCTTTTCTCAGAAGCTGTTTCCCATGAGCCTAGGGCTGAGGTAGGGGACCCACACTCACTGGGGAAGGCAAAATTTCATTCACACATGTTTGCTCTGTAGGAAAGGTCTAGTGAGCCTAAGTCTGTCAGGACATTCTCAGCTCTTCTGGAGACACACTGTGTGTGAAGCTGCATACCTGACCTAGGGACACAGGGAGCCTGACTCTCTTCGTGGGGCCCTATAGTTGTGTGGCTAAGCAACAGCTTGGAAATCCATCCGATTGTTCTTCCCTTACTTCTAACAGAGGTCCCATTGCTCTAGTCCTTGGCAGTTTGGACACAACTGGACCCCAAAACCTCTACAAGTAGGTCTGCTAGTAGGGCCTAATTCGACTGGAATGGCAATAGTGGAGCTGACACCATTAAGGCACCCAGTCATGTCTCACACACTCTCGCAGCCTGGTCCTTCATGGGCAGTAACACAGGAAGCCAGGAATGTTATTACAAGGCTTGCAAAGGACAGGGGAGATGCTCGGCCCTGACTCTGGAATTTCGGTCCTCTGAGCAGATCTTGAGGTCTCCCATTGTAGAAGCTAACCTGTTCCTTCCAAATACTTTGCAGAAACTAACCTGTTCCACACTCCAGTTGGCTGCCTCTGCTTCCTCGAGGAAGGCTCGCTTTCCTAGTATCCTGCAAACTCCACTTCCCAGCTGGCAGGAAAAGCGCTTCTTGAAGGTTTTTTCTCAGGGGTTGTTTCCCTGAGCCTGGGGCTGAGGTAGGGGACCCACACTCACAGGGGAAGGCAAAACAATATCTCTCTGTAGGAGAGCTCTCATGAGCCTAAGTCTGTCAGGAACATTTTTGGCTCCTATGGAGACATGCTCTGTGTGTAAACCTGCTTCTTCATAGGCAGTACTGCTAGAAGCTAGGAATGTCTTTGCAATGCTCACAAAGGGCATGGGAGATGCTCGGCCCTGATCCTGGAATTTTGGTCCTCTGAGCAGATCTGGAGGTCTCCAGTTGTAGAATATAAGAAGTTCCTTCCAAACAGAGGCTTGCAAACACAGGCCAGTTTGCTGCCTCTTCTTCCCAGAAGGAGGCTCAATTTCCTTGCATCTTATGAATTCCTCTTTCCAGCTTGTGGGAAAAGTGCTTCCTGGAGGTCTTTCCTTTGGGGCTGTTTTTCATGACCCTGGGCCCGAGGTAGGGGAACCACATTCACAGGGGAAGGCAAAATTTCATCCACACATCTTTACTGGGTAGGAGAACTCTAGTGAGCCTAAGTCTGTCAGGAACGTTCTTGGCAACTATGTAGACACACTCTGTGTGTGAAGGTGTATACCAGTCCTATGGACCAGGGAGCATGATTATCTCCGTGGTGCACTGTAGCTATGTGGCTAAGCAACATCTTGAAAATCCAGCCGATTGCTCTTCCCTTACCTCTGACAGCTCCCATTGCTCTAGTCCTTGGCAGTTCAGACACAACTGGACCCCAACCCCTTTACAAGTAGTCCTGGGGCCTAGTTTGACTGGAATGGCAACAGAGGAACTGGCACAAATAAGGAGCCCAGTCATGTCTCACACAGTCCTGCAGCCTGGTCCTTCATGGGCAGTAGCACAGGAAGCCAGGAATGTCTTTGCAAGGCTTACAAAGGACAGGGGAGATGCTCAGCCCTGACTCTGGAATTTTGGTCCTCTGAGCAGATCTCGAGGTCTCCCACTGTAGAAGCTAAACCATTCCTTCCAAATACAGGCTTGCAAACACACGCCTGTTGGCTGCCTCTCCTTCCCCAAAGGAGGCTCACTTTCCCCACATCCTGTGAACTCTGCTTCCCAGCCTGTGGGAAAAGCACTTCTTGGAGGCCTTTTCTCAGGGGCTATTTCCCCTGAGCCAGGGGCCCAGGTCACTCACAGGGGAAGACAAAACCACATCCCAAAGTCTTTGCTCTGTAGGAGAGCTGTAGTGAGCCTAAGGCTGTCAGGAACATTCTTGGCTCCTAGGGAGACACACTGTGTATGAAACTGATACCCAACTTAGGGGCCCATGTCCCTGTCACAACTAGAAAGGAACCCTGATTCCCGTCTCAACGTGAAATGAGTTCCTATATCCCTTCAGCGACTTGAGAGGAATCCTGAGGTGGCCCTCACAACTTGAAAGGAAGCCTGACTTCCCTGAGGCAATATGAGAGGCTCGCTGAAGTCACCCTCAAAACTGGAGAGTAACCCAAAGCTTCCCGCCGCAACACGAGAAACACCATGAGATTTCCCCTCAATGCAGGATAAGGCCCATTTCCCCCTCAGTGACTTGAGACCAATTCTGTGCAACACTCGCACCTCAAAAGGAACCTTGACTAAACTCAGGCAAGACGAGAGGTACCCTGAGGTCCCTGTCGCAACTTGAGAGGAACTCGAAGATTCAGGTCGCAACTGGAGAAAAACCATGAGATTCCAACCCAACACGAGAGGAGACTCTTTCCCCTGCAGTGAATTGAGAGCAATTCAATGCACCATATCACAACTCAAAAGGAGACTAGACTACCCTAAGGTGACAGGAGAGGTTCACAGAGGTCCCTGTTGCAACCCGAGAGGAACCCAAAGCTTCAGGCCACAACTTGAGAAATGCCACAAAATACAGCCCTCAGTGTGAAATGAGGTCAATTGCCCCTGCAGTGACTCGAGAGCAATTCCATGCAACGCCTTGCAACTCGAAAGGAGACTTGACTTCCTGGAGGTAACACAAGAGGTTTCCTAGATTCACCTTCAGAAATCTGGAGGAACCCCAAGCTTCCTACTGGAAGTCAAGTAAAACAAGATCTCCCAACACCGCTGCCACCGCAAACGCGAGATGAGGCCCTTTTCCCCTGCAGCGCCTCAAGAGCAATCCACTATTCCCTTTTGAAACTTGAAAGGAGGCTTGAATCCCTTTACACAACTCAAGAGGTTCTTCGAGATACCTGTCACCACTCGAGAGGAACCCCGAGTTTCACGCCACAAATTGAAAGAGCCCCGTTTTCCCAACCTCATCTCGAAATTAGTGCCGATTTTCCTGCTTCAACTTAGAGGAATCCCAACTATCCGCTAGCACCTCAAGGTGTCCTCCCTATTGGAACCCCAGAGGAACTCCATGGTTCCTGCTGCAAGTCAAAAGGACACCAACTTCCCCCTCAATCAGAAATAAAGCCTCATTCCCCTGAAAGACTCAAACGGAACCCTTAGTATCCCCTAACAACACGAAGGGAGGTCTGACTCCCCTGTTGCACCTTTACAAAAAAACCAAAGTTCCCCATGTCAATTCAACAGGAGGCCTGACATACCTTTTTCCAATTTGATTGGAAAATGGAGTTCCATGCCTCAACACGAGCCGAGGCCTGACTCCCCTGTTGAAACTCAGTAGGAAGCCCAAAATCCCTGTCACAACTGGAGAGCAAGCCTGATTTCTGCCATACCCTGAAATGAGGCCATATATTCCTTCAGCAACTCAAAGGAATCTCGAGGTGGCCCTCAGAACTTGAAAGGAGGCCTGACTTGCCTGAGGCAGCATGCAAGGCTCCCAGAAGACCATGTCAAAACTCGAGAGGAGCCCAGTTGTGGCTTTCTACCACAACTTGAGAAATATCATGAGATTTCTCCCTGAATGTGAGAAAAGGCCCAATTTCCCTACAGTGAGTTGAGAGCAACCCTCTGCTCCTCCTTACAACTTGAAAGGAGATTGACTTCCTTGAGGCGTCACAAGAGGTTCCCCTGAGGAATCCGTGGCAGCTCGAGAGGAACCCTAAACTTCTGGCGGCAACTCAAGTAACCAAGAGATTCCCACCTGTAAGCAAGATTAGGATCTTTTTCCCTGCAGCGCCTCTAGAGCAATGCCATTTTTCCATCTTGAAACCGGAAAGGAGGCTCGATTCACTTTAGTCACTCAAGAGGCTCTCCATGATACCTGTTGCCACCTCGTTTTCCCACAACAAATCGAGAAGAGCCCCATGCTCACCACCTCATCTCGACTAAGGGCCAATTCCTCTGCTTCGTCTTGAGAATACCGATGTTCACTTCATATCTCAAAAGAAGGCTTGTCTCACCCATTGAAACTCTAGCAGAACCCCGAGGTTCGTACTGCAAGTCAAAAGGACAGCGAGTAGTGCCTCAACTCGAGATAAGACCTGACTCCCTTACAATGACTAGAATGGAACCCCGAGTATGCCTTCACCACCTGAATGGAGGTCTGACTCCCTCTTGTGGCACCTCTAGAAAAAGACCCACACCCCCACCTCAACTTGACAGGAGGCCTGACACCCCTTTTACTCGGGATGAAATCAAGTTCCATGCCTCAACATGTGCCAAGGCCTGATTCTCTGTTGAAACTCGATAGGAACCCCAAGATCCCTGTTACAACTGGAAAGGAACCTTGATTCCTGTCTCAACCTGAAATGAGCTCTTATATCCCTTCAGCGACTTGAGAGGGATCCTGAGGTGGCTCTCACAACATGAAAGGATGCCTGACTTCCCTGTAGCAACATGAGAGGCTCACTGAAGTCCCCTAGAACCTGGAGAACAACCCAACGCTTCCTGCTGCAACTTGAAAAACACCACAAGATTTTCCCTCAATGCAAGATAAGGCCCATTTCCCCCTCAGTGACTTGAGAGCAATCCTGCCCAACCCTCGCACCTCAAAAGGAGCCATGACTAAACTCAGGCAAGATGAGAGCTACCCTGAAGTCCCTGTCGCAACTCGAGAGGAACCCGAAAATTCAGGTCGCAACTTGAGAAATACCATGAGATTCTAATCCAACGCGAGATGAGACCCTTTCCCCTGCAGCCACTCAAGAGCAATTCCACACACCGCATTGCAACTCAAAAGGAGACTAGACTACTCTGAGGCAACAGGATAGGTTCCCTGAGTTCTCCATCATAACTTGAGAGGAAACCAAAGCTTCAGGCCGCAACTTGAGAAATACCACAAGATACCTCCCTCAGTGAAAAATGAGGCCAATTGCCCCTGCAGTGACTCAAGAACAATGCCACGCACCACCTTGCAACTCAAAAGGAAACTTGACTTCCTTGAGGCAACACGTGAGGTTCCCTAGGTTCACCTTCAGAAATCTAGAGGAATCCCAATCTTCCCACTGGAAGTCAATTAAAACAAGATCCCCTAACACTACCACCAATGCAAATGCAAAATAAGGCCCTTTTCCTGTGCAGCACCTCAAGAGCAATCCACTATTCCCTTTAGAAACTCGAAAGGAGGCTTGAATCCCTTTACACAATTAAAGAGGTTCCCTGAGATTCCTGTCACCACTCGAGAGGCACCCCGAGTTTCATGCCACAACTCGAAAAGAGCCCAGTTTTCCCAACCTCATCTCGAGATTAGTGCCAATTCTCCTGCTTCAACTCAGAGGAATCCCAACTATCCACCAGAACCTCAAAAGGAGGCCTGTCTTCCCTATTGGAACCCCAGAGGAACTCCATGGTGCCTGCTGCAAGACAAAAGGACACCGACTTCTCCCTCAATCAGAGATAAAGCCTCATTCCCCTGAAAAGACTCAAACAGAACCCTGAGTATCCCCTAACAACACGAAGGGAGGTCTGACTCCCCTGTTGCACCTCTGCAAAAAGCCAAAGTTCCCCATGTCAATTCAACAGGAGGCCTGACACACCTTTTTCCAATTCGATTGGAATGTGGAGTTCCATGCCTCAACACGAGCCGAGGCCTGACTCCCCTGTTGAAACTCAATAGGAAACCCAAGATCCCTGTCGCAACTGTAGAGCAAGCCTGACTCTTGCCCCACCCTGAAATAAGAGCATATATCCCTTCAATGACTCAAAGGCATCCCGAAGTGGCTCTCAGAACTTGAAAGGAGGCCTGACTTGCCTGAGGCAGCATGCAAGGCTCCCAGAAGACCACATCAAAACTTGAGAGGAGTCCAGTTGTGGCTTTCCACCACAACTCGAGAAATATCATGAGATTCCCCCCTGAATGCGAGATGAGGCGTGATTCTCCTGCAGTGAGTCGAGAGCAACCCTCTGTTCCTCCTTGCAACTTGAAAGGAGACTTGACTTCCCTGAGGCATTACAAGAGGTTCCCCTGAGGTACCCGTGCCAGCTGGAGAGGCACCCCAAACTTCTGGTGGCAACTTGAGAAACCATGAGATTCCCGCCTGTAAGCAAGATTAGGACCTTTTTCCCTAAAGCACCTCAAAAGCAACCCCATGTTCCCTCTCGAAACTGGAAAGGAGGCTCGATTCTTTTTAGCCACTCAAGAGGCTATCCATGATACTCGTCGTCACCTCACTTTCCCACAACAAATCGAGAAGAGCCCCATGTTCACCACTTCATCTCAACTGAGGGCCGATTCCTCTGCTTCATCTTGAGAAGAATACTGATATTCCCTTCATATCTAAAGAGAAGGCTTGTCTCACCTATTGAAACCTTAGTGGAAGCCTGAGGTTCGTTCTGCAAGTCGAAAGGACAGTGAGTACCCCCTCAATTCGAGATAAGGCCTGATTCCCCTACACCGAATTGAATGGAACCCCAAATATGCCTTCACAACCGTAATGGAAGTCTGACTCCCCTGATGTACCTCTATAAAAAGACCCACATCCCCACCTCACCTCGACAGGAGGCCTGACACACATTTTGCTCAGTAGGAAATCAAGTTCCATACCTCAACAAGTGGCGAGGGCTGACTCACCTGATGAAACTCAGTAGGAACCCCAAGATCCCTGTCACAACTGGAAAGGAACCCTGAATCCTGCCTCATCCTGAAATCAGCTCCTATATCACTTCAACGACTTGTGAGGAATCCTTAGGTGGCCCTCACAACTTGAAAGGAGGCCTGACATCCCCGAGACAATAACGAGAGGCTTGTTGAGGTCCCCCTTGAAACTCGAAAGCAACCCGAAGCTTCCTGCTGCAACTCGAGAAACACCACAAGATTTCCCACTCAATGTGATAAGGCCCATTTCCCCCTCAGTGACTTGAAAGCAATCCTGCCCAACCCTCACACCTTGAAAGGAGCCTTGATTAAACTTAGGCAAGATGAGAGGTACCCTGAGGTCACCATTGCAACTCGAGAGGAAGCCGAAGCTTCAGGCTGCAACTTGAGAAACACCACTAGATTCCAGCTTAATGCAAGATGAGGCTCTTTCCCTGCAGTGACTTGAGAGCAATTCCGTGCACCACATCACAACTTAAAAGGAGACTAGACCACCCTGAGGCAACAGGAGAGGTTCTGATCTGGGCAGTCCTAAAATGGCAGAGGAATAGGATGGGGAGACCACTTTCTCCCCCACAAATTCATCAAAAGAAAATTTCAACGCTGAGTAAATTCCACAAAACAACTTTGGAATGCCAGCAGAGGACATCAGACACACAGAAAGGCAGCTCATTGTCTTCAAAAACAGGTAGGAAAAAAATATAAAAGACAAAAAGAGAGACAAAAGAGGTAGGGAGGGAGCTCCGGCCTGGGAAGGGAGTCTTAAAAAGAGAGAAGTTTCCAAACACCAAGAAACACTTTCACTGCTGAGTCTGCGGTGAGCCTTGGAAGCACAGAGGGCAATATAACAGGGAGGAAAAAAAATAATTAAAACCCACAGATTACAATCCCAATGGTAACTCCCCCAGTGGAGAAGCAGCGCAGACACCTGCACCTGCCACTAGGAAGCAGGGGCTGGGAAGGGAGGTGTGGGCAGCATTGCTTTTTAAGCATCATACCTGAATGCCCCAAGGGTAACCAGAGTGAACTAACTTGGGCTAGCAAACCAGACTGTGGGATAGCTACCACGTGAAAAGCTCTAANAGCGCAGACACCTGCACCTGCCACTAGGAAGCAGGGGCTGGGAAGGGAGGTGTGGGCAGCATTGCTTTTTAAGCATCATACCTGAATGCCCCAAGGGTAACCAGAGTGAACTAACTTGGGCTAGCAAACCAGACTGTGGGATAGCTACCACGTGAAAAGCTCTAACATAAGACACCACTAGGACAGCTCACAGAACAAAGGATGGAACAGAATTGGCTGGCTGCAGACCACCCCCCTCCAGTGACAAGAAGCCAGAGCTGGAAGGGCTGGAAGGGGGCAATCGTAGCCCCAGAGAGACATTATCTACCAATCTGATAGCAGGTTTCTTTGCTAATTAAGACTTCTTGGGGTTCTGGAAAGTCATCATCTGCTTGATGTACACCCATAAAGGTACACCAGTTGTACGCCCAGAAAACTGAGCAGCAGGGATGGGAGAGGCAATAAGTCACAGCGACCACACTTGCCAAACACCTGAGCTACTTGGACCTGGGAAGGGCACAAAACGGAGGCCCAATAGAGTCTGCACATCTGAGGACTACCTGAGTGCCTGAACCAGAGCAGCTTAGACCTAGGAGGTGCATGCAGCCCAGGGCCGGCCTCAGACAGTTCCTGGCAGAGCAACCTAGAGCCTGAGCTGTGGGCGCTGTGAGTGGGGGCAGGCTGTGTGGCTGAGATATTGAGAGCACACGCCAGTGTTATTTGTTTGCAGCATCCCTCCCTCCCACAGCACGACTGAACAAGTGAGCCTAAAAAATGTGTTCACCACCACCCTCCTTGTGTCAGGGAGGAAATCAGACACTGAAGAGACCAGCAAACAGAAGAAGCTAAAACAGAGGGAACTGCCTTGGAAGTGACAGTTGCAATAGATTAAAACCCTATCATTAGTACCGACCACATAAGAAGGGGCCTATAGATCTCAAGAAATATAAGCCGGACCAAGGAACTATCTGAAAATGAACTGACCCCACACTGTCCACAACAACACCAGACAAAGTCCTAGATATATCTTTACTATTTTTACGATCATTCTCTCTCTCTTTTTTTCTTTTCTTTTTCTTCTTTTTTTAAACTTTTTAAAAAATTAATTCTTCTATTACTCCTTTAATTTTCATTTTTATAACCTACAATTACTTTTCAAAAAAGATCCTATTTTTGAAGCACATTTCATATACATTATATATAATTCTTGTGACTTTGTTTTCTTCTTTTTCTTCTTTTCTTTAATATTGTATTTTTGAAAATCCAACCTCTACCCTAGATTTGTAATATTTGTTTCTTTTTGTATTTGTTATCAATTTTGTACCTTCAAAAACCAATCTTCAGTACCCATTTTTACGTGAGAGTGAGATTACTGGCTTGACTGCTCTCTTCTCCTTTGGACTCTCCTTTGTCTCCACCAGGTCGCCTCTGTCTCCTCCCTCCCCCTTCTCTTCTCTACCCAACTCTGTGAATGTCTGTGTGTTCCAGATGGTGGAGAAAACTTAAGGAACTGATTACTGACTAGATCTATCTCTCTTCTTTTCATTTACCCCCTCTTATCCTCCTGGCCACTTCTGTCTCCTTCCTTCTTCTTCTCTTGTCTTCTCTGTATAATTCCATTAACATCTCTGAGTGGTCCAGACTGTGGAGTGCAAATAAGGAAGTGATTACTGGCTAGCTTGCTCTCTCCTCTTTTGATTCCACCTCGTCTCATTCTGGTCACCTCTAACTACCTCTTCCCTCTTCTCTTCTCCAGGTAACTCAGTGAACCTCTCTGGGTGTCCCTCACTGTGGAGAAACTTATCGTCTTTAACCTAGATGTTATATAAATGGTGCTGTATAGAAGGAGAAGTCTTGAGACTACTGTAAAAATAAAACTGAAAACCAGAAGCAGGAGGCTTAAGTCTGAATCCTGAGAACTCATGACTCCAGGGAACATTAATTGATAGGAGCTCATCAAATGTCTCCATACCTACACTGAAACCGAGCACCACCCAAGGGCCAAAAAGTTCCAGAGCAAGACATACCACACACATTCTCCAGCAACACAGGAACACAGCCCTGAGCTTCAGTATACAGGATGCCCAGTTACTCCAAAACCATTGACATCTCATAACTCATTACTGGACACTTCATTGCACTCCAGAGAGAAGAAATCCAGCTCCACCCACCAGAACACCGACACAAGCTTCCCTAACCAAGAAACCTTGACAAAGCACTGATACAACCCCACCCACAGTTAGGAAGCTCCACAAACTGCCAGAATACAGAAATGCCACCCCAAACACAGCAATATAAACAAGATGAAGAGACAGAGGAATACCCAGCAGGTAAAGGAGCAGGAGAAATGCCCAACAAATCAAACCAAAGAGGAAGAAATAGGGAACCTACCTGATAAAGAATTCCAAATAATGATAGTGAAAATGATCCAAAATTTTGAAATAAAAATGGAATCACAGATAAATAGCCTGGAGACAAGGATTGAGAAGATGCAAGAAAGGTTTAACAAGGACTTAGAAGAAATAAAAAAGAGTCAATATATA
>SJYX01020991.1:349958-373238 GCA_006410675.1 Oreotragus oreotragus | reverse complement strand
CACAGCAAACATTATCCTCAATGGTGAAAAATTGAAAGCATCTTCCCTAAAGTCAGGAAGAAGATAAGGGTGCCCACTTTCACCACTACTAATCAAAATAGTTCTGGAAGTGTTGGCCATAGCAATCGGAGCAGAAAAAGAAATAAAAGGAATACAAATTGGAAGTAAAACTCTCACTGTTTGCAGATGACATTATCCTCTACACAGAAAACCCTAAAGATTCCACCAGAAAATTACTGGAACTAATCAATGAATATAGTAAAGTTGCAGGATATAAAACCAACACACAGAAATCCCTTGCATTCCTATACACTAATAATGAGAAAGTAGAAAACGAAATTAAGGAAACAATTCCATTCACCATTGCAACGAAAAGAATAAAATACTTAGGAATATATCTANTTTAAAATCATTTCCCCCCAAACAGTTTTGAAGTCAGTTGATTTACAAAAGCATTTATCAGGATCACGTGTGTAGAGATTCAGAGCTTGCCTTATGGTTGAAGGGGGATTTCAGAGGGTGTTATTGTGTTTAATTTATTGTGGCATTGGCAGGATGTAACCCCTCTGTTGCCTTACGGTTCAAGGAGGTAATTACAATACAGAGCTGCAAGTCCTTGATTGGCGTGGGCTGCTCTCCTCAGGATCCTGGGCCCGCAGTGCCACACAGCCAAGCAGGCTGGAATAAGCCTGTGACGTGACCGAGTGATTGGAAGGGTAACCTGAAGAACGTGCTTCCTGATTGCATCATCTGCTTCACTTATCAGAGCACGGTATCTCGCGGCTGTGTCGGGACCCTGCGGAAGTATCAGAAAGATCTGGAAGACTCGGGTAGGACAGGACTGCTGTGCTTTCCTCTAGAAGTAACTTGATGCCTATTACATTAGAGTTGGATTCTGAGAGTAATTAAAGTGTGATGGTCTAGTAACTTGTATTTTATATGGAGCACTGTTAATTATGTTTCCATCTCTTGGGACTATCCAGAATTAGCCCTAGAAGTTCTATAGTTACCAAGATGTTGCAAAAACCAAAAGATAATCCCGTTGTACAGGTTTACAAAGTGAAATGATCTCTCCAAAGGTTCTGTGGCTTCTCAGGGCCTCCAGGCTGGGTATTTTCCATTAAGACTATGAGGTGCTGACCTAATAGTCACCTGAATTCTAAGTGCGTGTATATGTTTTCTGACTTCTAAAATAAAAGTAAAATTTCAAAACCTGTTTCTTTTTGAGGCTCACTATTTGACTCTCTTAGGCTGGACCTCCCCCAAGTCTGCGGCCACCTGCCACATTTGATGCTCCTAAATAAATCGAGGTCTTAGCCTTCGTTTGTCGTCTACTGAGCAGACTGACACTTTGCAAAAGCAGATGGTCTTGTGTCTCCCTTGACAGAACAGGCAATGGAAGGCCATAATCCATAGCTTCAGACCTGACCTTAAAAACTCATGTCACCAGAAACCGTGAAAGCCACTTGCTAATTATGCAGCTTTCTTGGCACTGTTTGGTTTCCCAAGGCTGGCCCCAAATCAGAAGGATGTTATATTTTCCAGTTACAAGTCTGTTTGCGGAGCCCAGAAAGCTATTGTTTATATTCTACATTTGAATGAAAAGTGCTGGCTGGCTGGCACTGTGCTTGGCCGCCCTGCTGCATGCCTCGGCTGGGATATACCCTGGTTCCCATGCCCTCCCATTCGATCCTTCTTTGGCTGGCCTCACATGCCGCCTGCCCCTCTAGCTGGGTCCAGAGATTTGCTCACGAAAGCGTACAGGGGGAGGGGAAGAAAGGGGGACTGGTTTTGCTTATTAAGATTTTAAATCAGGAAACACTCCTGGTGTTTCTCTTCATAGCTCCACCAAAACTGGTTCTTTATCTTGTCAAGTGTACCTCAATAAAGATAGGGTTAAAAAGTAGTTCTTAATCTAATAAGAGCTTAAGAATAACAAACCTGCAGATAACTCAGTGTCCTCCTTGACCTCCCTCAAATGAGATAAGATGCATTCTTGTTCCCATTCTCCAGATAGTAATCATAGCCACTTCAAAAAGAAAGAGAGACTTATTTTACGCTGAACTCCAAACACAGTTCCCCTTTAATAAAAGATTGTACTGAAGAATTAACTCTACATCCTGGGTGATGTCATTTTTCTCTGCTTGAATAACTACTTACTAATGTTCTAGGGTTTTTTCTTTTCCTGCTTTCTCATTAGCAGTCTTTTAAACATTTCTTTTTTTTCTCTGGGCTCTTTAATGTGATGCATGTAATTTAGCAAAAGCTAAAGCAGACAATTTTGCAGTGATCCAATAGAGACGTGTGGAGGTGGTTTATGCTTGTGGCTAAAAGGTAAAAAGAAACATCTCAGACAATAACTGCACTTTCCTGCATCGACCTCAGGGGGGCACCAGATCACCCAGCACCGTGAAGAAAAGAGCCCTAGATGGCAAGTTCTGTTTTCGCCTTCGGGAGGCAGGCCTTGGGAGGCAGGCCTTGGCAGCCAGTGGGAGATGAAGAGAGAGAAACAAAAAACAAAACAAAACAGGGCAGTAGTTGACCTAGGAGGTCACTGCCACTCAGAGACTGAGCCAGGAAGCAGCAGGGGGCTGAGGAGCCGTCTTCCCACCCAGGCTACACAAGCCAAGGGCAGAGAGGCGCTGGGCCAGGCCAGAGGAGGATCCTGAGGTTTGGGGGACTTTGCTCGGCTTCCAGAGCCGGCATCCCGTGTCTTAACGTTCTCAGACAGCGCGGGTAAATTTAAAACACAAAAGTACATTTGGTACTTGTTAAGTTTTTTCTTTTTTTTCCCCTTAAGCCCAGAAATGACAGATTTATCACTAATTAAACAATAATTTCATTATAGAGTACTGAAAAAAATCCTGGTAGTATAAACAACATCTGGTAAAGATTAAAAAGAAAGAATAATTTTTCCAAGCTCAAATTTGATGAAAGTAACACAAATGTTTTGAAACAAAATAGATCTTAAAATGCAAAAGGGATATTTACAGTCTTAAGTTTGGTATTTTGAAAGTAGAAGAGAAGAAAATGGCATAATAAAAAATACATGTTTATAAAGATGCCTTATTTTATATGACAGATACGAAGATTTTTTTATATAGGTAGTTTTTTTTTAGACCAAATTGTTTTGAACTCAAAAGAGTCTATTGAAATAAAACTTACAAAGAATTTTTTTTGAGAGGAGTGTTATTTTTTGATGAATAGTCACCTTTTAATTTACATACATAGATTAACACAAGGGCTCCTGCCTGTCAAGGGTTTGGGTGAGTCAGATACACAGTGGGATATGCTGCTGGCCATAAAAATAGACCACGAGAGAGAATCTACCCCAGGCTTACCGAACTTCAGTTTATCTCTCACCTGAAACTTCTCTATTTTTTAGGAAAAATATGTGTAAAAGGTGATAAATGAAGAAAGCTTAAGAATTTTGTTTCCATGTCTTCACTGCCTTTTTGTTTTTTACAAGAGGAATTCACTTTTCTCAGTGAATTACCTCAAATCATAGTTTAATTTCCCTTTCTGGCTTGTATTCTCTCTCTCCCCTCTCCCCACACTCTTTCCATCTCACACAGATTCATAAAATGATAGGAAAAAAGGAAAGATTTCCTCCTGAGAGTTCTCAGGCGGCTAGTCATAATCATTGACGAACTGGGATGAAAATAACAGGTTAGGCACCAGGGAGGACTTGTCTGGTAGCTCAGCAGTAAAGAATTCACCTGCAGTGCAGGAGCCGCAGGTGACGTGGGTTCCGTCCCTGCGTCAGGAAGATCCCCTGGAGGAGGGCATGGCAACTCACTCCAGTATTCTTGCCTGCAGAATCCCATGGACAGAGAGGAGCCTGGGGCTGCGGTCCGTTGGGTCACAACTGAAGTGAAACCAAGGACAGAGTGAGCATGGGTGTTATTTGTGCCGTTCATGGCACAGAGTGGCAAGCCGGCCTCTTCCTCACCCCTGCCTACAAAGCAGCCTAGAAAATGCAGCTGCTGCACACTTCTCTGTGTTGCTTAGCCTTCCCTTGTTTTTGTTTTTTTCTTCTGAGCGATGAGAATGGGCTGTCCATCTGGGCAGAGAAGAAACAAGCAGCGCAGTCCTGGGTAGCTGTGGAAGAGGGAAGGGAATGTGCCCCCAGAGCACCCTGGCCCATAAGAAAAGGAAGCCCGAGTCCAGAGCTTTCCCTGTCTTCTGTTCATCCTCTGACACCCAGTGAGAGAACTGGGGGCAGTGTGAGAGAAGGGAAGAAGGGCCCGACCGCTGGTACTGATGGCCTCCTGGCAATGAAGTTTCCCTAGACTCGGAATAATCAGTACGTGGACATCGTTAGACCAGATGGAGGAGAGAAGAGCTTGAGAAGGAACAGATTTTGGTAGGATGGGGAAAAACAGACAAACAGATGGAACCCAAGAAAGGTTTTCTTTTCTGTCCTCATTCTAATAGGAAAGATAATTGCTTGGTTTGTGGGGTTTCAGAGTGAGGCCCCAGAAGTTTCAGTTGCAGAGTGACCCGTTGTGTTGCTTTGGGGACCCCTTTTACAAATAAAACAGGACACAGAGGGGTTAAATGTTTGCCTCTTCCCTCACATGAATGTGTAAAGATTGGGGGTGGGGGGTGGGGATGGGGAGTGGTAATTTATGGCTTCCAAAGAAGCATAAATTAAGACTTTAATTCTATTTGGAGGATTCCCTTGATAAGAAAAGCAGCTTAAGTTTGCTTTTGTGATTTGGTGTCTTTGGGACACATGCCTGGCCTGTGAGCACCCCGGGCTTCATGAGGGGACTCACTGACCCTGAAATGATGTGCTCGGAAAGTGTGAAGAGTCTCACTTTTAAAACCATCAGTAAAGGCTGCAGATGAGAAGGAGCTGTTCATAATTCTGGAGTGTCAAGGGAGACTGGTTTTCAAATCAAAATCTCTGCCATTGCTGTTTCAGCCGGGTTCCCGTCTCTCCTGGCATCTTATCTGTTTTGAAAGCTAAAACAGCTCGTAGAAGCAGGTTAAGGGCAACCACAGTCTGAGCTGTTGGGACAGAAGGACATCTAAGAGGAGAGTTGATCGGCATGGAGGGAACGGGCAGATTCCACACAGTCTATATATTTAAAACATTTGATTGAACTGTTTCCACTAGAAAACCCTGCATGAAAGAAGAGCATGTCCAAGCTCTGGTCCTCTTTTCAACAGAGTCAGAACTTTCTTGCTTTCCCACTTGCTTTTCAAGGTAGCCCTGTTCTGTACATTGATCAGCCTTTCCTCTGCCATTTAGATATCTCTGTCATCAGTATAGATTGATTTTCTACTAGCATCAGATTTATAGAGTGGTTCCGGAGTAGTTAGACCATTTAGAAGAAAGAGAATTGTTGGTTCTGGAGTAGTTAGACGATTTAGAAGACAGGGAATGGTTCTACTTTACCATTTTCAATTTTAGTCTTATTTTCTGCCAGTGCATTTTTAGCCTCTGTCACACGACGGTGTTGGACACTCTTATTCAAGAGCCATATTGTCTATATATAAAACTTGGAAAAATTCTTCTGGCAAACTTGATGAGTCACAGTTCTTCAAGATAGGCAGTTTGGTTTTCTCTTCTTGTTTGATATTTTCCATTATGAATACATAGAAACTTCCGTGATATTTTCTGAGCATATATCCAGTGACCTTTTAATAACTGTTAGTATTTACGGTGAGGCTGAGAAGCAGGGAGATAACTGACTTGTGTGAGATCAAAGTCAAAAAATACTCTGCCTCTCTTTTGTTGAACCATCAATCAGCCAAATTACTTTCTTCAGTATGTAATGAATTTAATCTATGAAAAATTTCAGTTGGTTTCTTTTAGATAAAAATGGACATCAACGAAAGATTAGGGAGTATTGACTACTCTACCTAGAAAGCCAAGGTCTGCATCCTACAAATCATTAATCTCTTCAAATAAAAGGAGTTATCCCGTGGTAATGCTCGTTCCTGGAGCCTTCTGTGACAGCTGTAATGGCGGTGTGTGAACACTAGATGGCACACGTTCAATATTATTGTCCATCTAGAAATGCCAGCACAGAAGAGAGTGGAAGCTACCAGAGATAGGCACCATTCTTTAGCCTGGCCTAGAAAAGTTAAGAGAAGATATATATCCTTTTTTCTATTTTTCTTGTTGAGAGGGTATGAAAAACTGTTCCCCAAAGCTCAATGTGACTCAAAGAAATTCCATATAAAGCTTAATTTACTAACCTGTGGATGTCACCGTATTATATCTGTTTTAGAACACATATAGCGTCTTCCTCTGACTTAATCTCACAGTGTGAGCTCCAGCCAGAATGATATGGGATCATGGAAATTTGCCCATGGTCCAGTGGTTAGGACTCTGCAGTTCCACCACCAAGGGCTCAGGTTCGATCCCCGGGTGGTAAACTAAGATTCCACAAGCCATGCGGCCAAAAAAAAGGAAAAAAAAGCAAACAAAAAGATATGGAATCTGGGTTAGGCCCTCTGAAGCCCCACCCAGGCCACAGTAAGTTGGCTTCTGCAGATTTAAGTCATCAAAACTATCATAAAGACATTTGTGGATTAAATTAGATGGCTTTCGTTATTCAAGATGATAGTATCTTTATTTTTTTCTTCATCCTAAATAATTTAAGCTGCTAAATTCATAGTGCTCTAAGATGTAATATTATTTAGGCTGGCATGGTGGTGGTCACTGCCTTCCTTAATAACAATTTGAAATTACTATGTACTCATTTCCTAATCAGCAGGAATGAAAAGATAGCAGGTCTAGCTTTGACTTTGAGGCACTTTTAAGTCATGTGAGGAGATCAGACACATAGGGGACATTACCTAAACCTAGCAACACAGGGCTTCCCTGGGGGTGACTCAGGTGGTAAACAATCCACCTGCAATTCAAGAGACCTGGGTTCAACCCCTGGGTTCGGAAGATCCCCTGGAGGAGGGCGTGGCAACCCACTCCAGTATTTTGCCTGGAGAATCCCCATGGACAGAGGAGCCTGGTGGGCTGCAGTCCAGGGGGTCTGAAAGAGTCAGACACGACTGAGCAAATAAGCACAGCACAGCACAGCAACACAGGTAGGCTGTGTGTCTTCATGGTAGCCTGCTGGTAGATGGTATTTTCTAATTTCCCATGACACTTATTGACTCTTTTTTGTGTATCATGTGGGCTTATTGTTGAAAATGTGGAATTTACAGAGTATAGGTTGAATAAAGAAGAAGAAGAAGAAAGGCTGCCCATAGTCCCCAAACCCCAAGAGAACTTCGGTTTGTGTTTGTGTGGAGGGCTTTTGCCATGAACTAGTTGTTCTGTTTTTTCTAACTCAAAGGAATATGTCCATTTTCTAGACACCAGCAGTTGTGGACAACTCATTTCCCTGATAAGAGTGAGTCATTATTGATGAAATGCTTCTGATATTTTACTTTCTCGGGGTCTTTTCCTTTACAGCCTGAAGCTGCTGCCTGCCACCCTGCCATATTCAGAGTTGTTGATGAAATATTCAGGTAAATACTGTGATTTTTTTTTTTTTTGGTGTTGTTTAAACAAATGTAAAGAAAAGTTAGTTGTATGAAAATGCATAGAAACCAAACCAGGAACATGCAGATTCTTCCACCCTTTTGCTGGATATCCCTGGGGCACCCCTTTCTCCACTTTCAAAAAGCAAAAGTTCTGTGGATGTTCCATTTGTGGGCATGCAGTGTGCAAATATTTGTAAAGAGCATCCCAGGCCCATGTGGAAGAGATATGAAGTGCTTAATAATTTAAAAACCAAGAAAGGGAGCTCTGCACATTGCAATTTTCAAGGAAGTCTTTAGAAAAGGGAGTGACAGATTTCTCCTGCTTTCACGCAAGAACTGAAATCTGATGAGCTGACATTGCTGCTGAAAAGAATGTTTCCATGTTTCCCTTTACATATTTTGGTTCACATATTTTCCAGATTAATCACTGAATGTGTTGTGATCTGGCCTTGTATTGTTCAGGTCTGCACTCCTGGAAACCGATGGAGCCCCAGAAGTACTAGCCGGCATTCAGGTGTTTACACAATGCTTTGTAGAAGCTCTGGAAAAAGAAAACAAGCAGGTTCGTAATATTGCAGATATTATTCATTCCCCCAAGGAAAAAGAGGCTGTTAAGAGTATTTGATTAATCATCAGAAAAGAACACTTTATTTTCAGTGATTTTGATAGACTGTTTTGTTCATGGAGAAAGTTTTCAAACAAATACACCAGCAAAGGCAAAATCATTTTGTGTGTCTACTCAGTCATGTCCAACTCTCTGGACCCCCATGGGCTGTAGCCCGCCATGTTCCTGTGTCCATGGGATTTCCCAGGCAAGAATATTGGAGTGGGTTGCCATTTCCTCCTCCAGGGAAAATCATTCTAATTGCAAGTAAATCAAGATGGTTCCTATCTGTCCCGTGTCCTGGTACCCAGAAGCATTTATCTATTGCTGCGCAGAGAACTCTACCTTATGATCAGGTACCACCCCAGAGGCTGAACTTTCTGGGCCCTGTGTTGTACACTGTTTGTTGAGTAGGACTCTGCCCCTCCCAGGCCAGAGAAAGGTGTTCTAGAGTCTGTATGGCATGTGCTAAGAAGAAAATGGCACTTATTATAAAGCAATACTGGACATTCTTAATTATTAGTTTCCATTCATATCAGAGGCCTAATTGTGAATTGGATTCCAGGAGAGACAGGAGGTAGTGAGTGTGACACTCTTCCATTATAATTTGAATAATTATAGAGGAGGAGCTTGGAATGGCCGTGACCAAAACGTGTGACCTGGACTCAGTAAGCAAGCAGCCAGGCCGAGGAACCTGCAAGAAGAGAGGGCGGTCGGCAGAGGCAGCTGACCGATGGAGTGACCTGTGAGACTGGAACCTTTTCTACCAGAGTTTTCACCTTTGGGAGTTTTCATTGGCCTGCACTTCTAATGGCCACAGACCTGATGTCTGTGTGGTGCTTTGCCCGCCGAAGGGCCTGAACCCACTGCAGTTTCTCGTGAGGTCCTGGTCCCTTGGGATGCTTTCCGCAGTTTGCCTTAGGGGAGCAGTGCCGTGATGCCTGCTGTACTAAAATCCTATACACCCCTATGCCAAGAAACCTCTCAGGTTTTAGCGGATGTTTCTGTTTTTAAGGCAGTGATAAATATTTATGATGTTTTTTCCCATCTTCTCCTTCCCTAGGGAAGTTAGCTAGACTGTAGCAAACAGCATTATCAATGGTGCCCAGCCTGGAATTCTGGAGGAGAGCTCTGCTGAAAGGCACTGGTTGGGCCTCATGCTTATTTTGAGGCAAACTATAAATATCTTATCCTCCCTGAACATTCTTTGTTTTTCCAGTTAGGAACCACCCTCTAAAAAACCTGCACCTTGAACTCCTGGAACAGACTGAGGTTGGGGTGGAGGGCGTTGGTAAAAGAAGTGTTGCTCTGTACCATTAGCTTGAGTCTGTCTTTCTTATCAACTTTGTCCTTGAGTTGCAGGGTTGGCCTTAACACTTTAGATTCAGACTTATAGTCACTTTTAATTTAGAATGGTACCCTGCCCACGTGCCGCTAGTGGTAAAGAATCTGCCTGCCAGTTGGGGAGATGCAAGAGATGCAGGTTAGATCCCTTGGAGTAGGAAATGGCACCCCATTCCCATATTCTTGCCTGGAAAATTCCATGGGTAGAGGAACCTGGAGGGCTACAATGGGGCCACAAAGAGTTGGACACGACTGAGTGATTGCGCATACACCCCACCCAGGCTACACGTATCTGGTGGTGTAAGGGACACAGAATGGGTCCTGGTGTAGGCAAAGCAGGGATCCAAAAAAAAAAAAAGCCAGAAATTCACTGTCCTTCCCTTGGGCTCAGGATGCTAGAGCAACAACCTCTTAACTTTGTAGATGCCTTCATCCCTATATGTCATGTCATGTCTCTTCCTGGGGCTGTTCCTGACTGCCTGCCTTTCTAGGCAGTGCCATTCTCATCATCAATCCCCTGCCTTCCTGAGTGCCCCTTCTTAGATTAATCATAGTCCCTGATGCATTACACCCTCTGTCCTATGTGATCCATGTGTAACCCTCTTTCTTTCTGTGTTTTATTCAGTCATCCACATATTCATTATTAATAAATGAATATCTACCAACCTGGACTTCCCTGGTGGCTCAGACGGTTAAACGTCTGTCTTCAATGCGGGAGACCTGGGTTTGATCCCTGGGTCGGGAAGATCCCCTGGAGAAGGAAATGGCAATCCACTTCAGTACTATTGCCTGGAAAATCCCATGGACAGAGGAGCCTGGTAGGCTACAATCCATGGGGTCGAAAAGAGTCGGACACGACTGAGCGACTTCACTTTCACCTTCACTTTCTTTCTAGCAACTGACATCCAACAAGACCTGGTCCCCTAATAGAAACTTCAGGTTATTCCCATGCTCCTCTATTCTATCATCCTGACTTTCTCCCTTCAGGTAACTGCTGTCCTTTATTTTTTCTGAAAATAGTTTGATCATGTATATGTTGTTGTTGTTTAGTAGCCAAGTCATGTCCAGCTCTTTGTGACCTCCTGGACTGTAGCCTGCCAGGCTTCTCTGTGCATGTGATTCTCCAGGAAAGAATACTGGAGTGGGTTGCCATTTCCTCCTGGAGAAGGTCTCTCTCCCCAACCCAAGGATTGAAACCACACCTCCTGAGTTGGTAGGCAGATTCTTTACCACTGAGCCACCAGGGAAGCCTGATCATGTATATATGATTGTTAGACCATGTTTTCTTTATTGATTGTTTTTGCACTTTATAAGGCAAACGACAGATGAAAGTGGTACTGCGTGTGCAGTCTTCTGAGCCTTGTTCTTTCCAGCAGTATGTCACCAGGCTTGCTCTGTGCTGTGGGTGGTGGTGGGGATTGCGTGTAATACTCTGTGGGGAGAGTGTATACAGTGTAGCTGTCTTCCTGGTGGTGAGCCTTTGGATTATTTCCAGATTTTATTTTCTTTCATAAATAGAGCTTCTCTGAACATTCAGGATATGCTTAAGAGTGCTAGTGCTGATTATTAGGTGTGCAAAGGCAGCTTTGGCGGATACTGCCAAATTGTTTTCATACATGGTTGTGCCAATTCACATTCCCCCCAGCAGTTATGAGAAATCCCATCAATCCGCATTCTTTCCCATTGTCAAAAATGTTTATCTTCAGCACGTCTCATTCTCTTTTTCATCCTTTCCTCTCATCCTTGTTTTGTTTGGAGAGCATAGTTGCAGCCCCATCAAAGTGCCCAGTCAGACCAGTAGCCAAAAACTTAAGGCTGTCGTGACCGGCCTCTTTCCTGAACTTGCCTCATGGCTCCAGGACAAGCAGCAAACAGTTCAGGTTCTGGTTCTAGTAGTGACAGAGTTTAATGATGTAGTGGACTAAATCTCCTGCAGATAAAAATTATAAACTCTGGAGAAAATATTTTTAAAAAACTATTTGAAGGTACTGGAAAGCAACCCAAAAAGCAGATAAAAACTAGAAGGGTTTCAACTCTTGAAAATGTAAACCACATTGGGTAATCTTCTAACTTTTCCCAGAGGGCTCTCATGTGAGGGGTGGGAAGGAGATTAAATGAGGGTAGGGGGTGGCCCGAACCCAAGGCATAATCTGATTGGCTTGAGGTGTCAAAAGACAGAGCTGTGGGCTGCCAGAACAAAAAACAGATGAGGCAAAAGAAACTAATCTCGAAAGATAAACCTAGGGACTTCCCTGGTAGTCCAGTGGTTAAGAATTCGCTTGCCAGTGCTGGGGACATGGGTTCAACCCTTGGCTTAGAAAGATCTCACGTGCTGCAGAGCAACTCAGCCCATGCAGCGCAACTGCTGAGCCTGCATGCTCTAGAGCTGGTGCCGGAGCAAGGGGACCACCGCAGTGAGAGGCCTGGCCCCCCAGTGAAGAGCAGCCCCCGCGCACTGCAAGCAGGGCAAGCCCGTCCACATCAGCAAGACACAGGGCAACTGACAAATAAGTAGATAAACAAATGAAAAAATTGTAAAGATCAATTCAAATATACCTACAGGTACCTTAATTACAAAAGCTAAGTGAAAACCAACTAAGTATACTAGGTAAAAAGGAAATATGTCAGACTGAATGAAAAACTAAGACCCACTATGCACTGTTTTCAAGAAATCCATTCTAATTATAAAGGCACAGATTAAAAGGAAGGAAAGAGATATGTTATGTAAATAATAAGCACAAGAAAGCTGCTCTGGCTCTACAAGCAGCAGACAGATTAGGTTTTAAGGTAAGGAATACGGACAGAAAAAAGGAGGGACAGTTTATATAGTTCCTCAGGAGAAACACCAATTACAAATGGATATATGCCTAATAACAGAGGTCTGAGATACACAAAGTAAAAACTGAGAGAAGTAAAAAGAGAAACAGGCAACTCCACAGTAATAAATAAAATACTTGGGAGAAAATTTAACAAAAGGTGTATAAGATCTCTACATGGAAAACCACAAAATAAGAAGACTTAAACATATGAAGAGAAACCATAATCATGAATTGTTGAGATGCCTGCTTCAATGTGATCCTAGTTAAAATCCCAACATAGTTTTTGAAACAGAAAATGATAGGCCGATTCTAATGCAGAGAACCTATAGTAGCCAGGATAATTTTGAAAAAGAAAAAAAAAAAAAAAAAACCCTCCACCCAAAATCAGAGGATTCACACTGATTGATTTCAAAACTTTAAGCTACAGTAATAAAATTCAAGACAGTGAGGTACTGGCAAAAGGATAGATCAGTGGAACAGAATCGTGTCTAGAAATTTTCATGTTAATCAACTGATTTTTGACAAAGATGCCAAGGAAGTTAAACGTGGAAGGTTTTCAACAAGTGGCACTGAAACAGCTGGATACCCAGATGAGAAGACATGGGCCCCTACCTCACAGACATGAAAATTCATTTGAGATGGGTCATAGACTTCAACATAAATGCTGAAGCCATAAAGCTCCTGGGAGAAAATGAGAGTATCTTTTTTGACATTAGGATAATCTAATATTTCTTAGAAGGAATGCAGAAAAGCACTAAGCAGTATGAGAAAAATGGATAAATTAGACTTCATCAGAATTTAAAATGTCTGGTCTTTGTAGACATCCTTAAGAAAATGAAAAAGCTATCCACCCAGCAGGTAAAAAATATTCTCAATACATATATCTAATAGGGGATTTGTGTCCAGAATCTATAAAGATCTTTTACAACTCAAGAACATAAGAAACAACTCAGTTTTAAAAATTTTCAAAAGACTTGAATACACACTTCAAAAAATATGTATAAAGTGAAAAGTGAAGTTGCTCAGTCGTGTCCAACTCTTGAGACGCCATGGACTATAGCCTGCCAGGTTCCTCTGTCCAAAGGATTCTCCAGGCAAGAATACTGGAATGGCTTGCCATTTCCTTCTCCAGGGGATTTTCCTGACCCAGGAATTGAACCCAGGTCTCCTGCATTGCAGGCAGATTCTTTACCAACTGAGCTATAAGGGAAGCCCAACAAGCATGTGAAGCAACTGAATTCTCGTAAATTGTTGACCACTTTGAAAAATTACATGGCAGTTTCTTACAAAGTTAAACAAGCATCTACTCTATGACCTAGTAATTCCATTCTATGGTATTTACCCAGGAGAAATAACAGCACGTGTCCACAAAAAAGACAGAAATAATGAATGTTAATTGCGTCTTTATTCATAATAAAACCCAAACTGGAAACAATCCAAATGCCCATCAGTGGGAGAATAAATAAACAGATTATGGTATATTCATACAATGACTACTTCAGAACAATTTCTTTAAAAAATGAAGTATTTAATCCACGGTAACAAGGATGAGTCTCAAAAGAACATGTTGAGCCAAGGAAGCCAGACAGAAAACACACACTCTTATGATTCCATTTGTGTGAAATTCAAGAATATACAAAACTACTCTCTCTCATCAAAATAAAAATATCAGATGCCGGGGTGGGGTGGAGGGATTGACTGTAACAGCCACAAGGGAACCTTCTGAAGTGATCGAAATGTTCTGTGTCTTGATTGGAATGATGGTCATGTTGGATTAAAAACACACACTCTTATGATTCCATTTGTGTGAAATTCAAGAATATACAAAACTACTCTCTCTCATCAAAATAAAAATATCAGATGCCGGGGTGGGGTGGAGGGATTGACTGTAACAGCCACAAGGGAACCTTCTGAAGTGATCGAAATGTTCTGTGTCTTGATTGGAATGATGGTCATGTTGGATTTACACATTTACCAAAAGCCACCAAATTGTACACGTAAAGCCCTTACAATTCACTGTAGGCAGATTTTACCTCAACTTTTTACAAAAGTACTTCAAAGCTACTGTGCCTGGGGGCATGGAGGGTACAGCTCTTTGGCCCTCAGAGGATGTGTGAGACCACTGTTGCTTTTTGACAGAACCCATCTCCCAACTGCCTTGGAAACTCTCACATAAATAGATTTATGTATATAATTGGGTTCATGTGAGGTAAAGAACTGATATAAAGACATCAAGAGCATAACTTTATTTTTCTTAAGTCCTGGAAGGCATCTTTAAAAAGGTTTAATTTTTTAGAACGTATTTATAAGATTATCAGAAGCATCTTTTATTTTTGATCAGTGTGCAAGACATCATGACCACATAAAGTACTAGAATTTCTTTTGGGGGCAGAGGATGCAATATTTTATATTTCCTTAATACCTTTTCCAATGCTAATGTTCAAACGGCTTTAAATTTTTTGTTCTATTGTAGTTGAAGTTTGCACTCAAGACCTACCTTCCTTATGCTTCTCCATCTCTTGTCATGGTGCTCCTCCAACACCCGAAAGGTATGTGAAGGTTGATTCTGCCCATATTAAAATAATTTCTGGGAAAGTACAGTGACAAAATCATAACCCTTTCCTCCCAGTTCCTTATCTGTAAAACCAGGGAGATGGATAATGTTCCTTTAAACTCTCAGCGGATTTTGATATGAGAATTTGCTTGACTTCTCAGTTACGATCATTTAGTAAAAGAAAGGAAAACAGTGGCCTCTAGTTGGGTTAACACAAGGCCTCTGCTAGTGCCAGGAAGGTCCACCTGGATGCCAGGAACAGGCTAAGACTTGGCTGATTTGGAATAAAACAGTACATTTATCTGTGTTTCATTCTTTCTTCTCTGTGCCCCCTGCTGCAAAGATAAAATGATGAATGGAGCTAAGAAAATTTGGGGGAAATTTCTCCTGACCTAGCCAAGGGAAGTCTTTTGAAAGAATTCAGTAAGTGTGTTAGACCACAGCCTTCTGTGATTTCATCTGCCAGCCTTCTAGAGGCCATATTCATTTGGGGAAGTGATGAATCTGTCCTCATTCAACTGATGTTGATCTGTTAACATGCCTCTGAGCTCCTGCTTATGAAACGTTTCAGAAATAGAGAATACAGACATCCTTCCCCACTAATGCCTGAAATCTAAGGAGAGGTGACAATGAAACAAGACAGACTCTCTGCTGAAGAAAAAGGCATCTCATCTGACCATGGAAAGACAGGAAGAATCCATGATATGTCCTTTTTGTCCTTTTTTCCCTGAGACTTGAGTCAGTAGATTCACTTGCAGAGAGTATGATTTGAGGTTTCAGAGCATTTTACAAAATCAAAAATACTCTTCCTTTTTCTAAAAGATTAAGTTTTCACCCAAAGTGACCCACTTGACCCTGTCCTCTCAGACGCTAGAGGTGGAGGTGGAGACAGGCCTGCTGGGATCTCTGGTCAGCTGTTTTGTGAAACTTAAACTGTGGGAACACAATGGGAAAACTTTAATAAGACAGGAACATCAGTGACTCACTTTCCAGGGGCATGTCTCTCAGCCTAAGTCAGATCAGCAAAGTCCAAGGTCAGCCTGTGTAGTAAGCAGCTAAATGAGCTCCATAAATAACATTCCTGGGTTGTTATTTTTTAAGTTTGGACATCTATAAACTAAAGACTATTTGTACTGGTTCCTGCATAATTTTCTGCATATTACTTTTAGAAAAAATAATGTTATATCTACAGATTGAAGGGTTTCTTTACAGTAGTCTTCTATTCATCAAAAATTGATTTTATGCCCACTGTAACGTCCTAGGAGGTATAAAAGATGAGTCACTTATGAACCCTGAATATCCAGGAGCTACAAGTAAAATAGACATAAAATAACTATCTAAAAAACTAATAAAAGGAGAAAATGAAAATGCCTTGAAAGGCTGCAAATCAAGAGTTACGAGAACTCGGAAGAGGGAGAGAGATAATTTATGATTCTTTAATCTGTAGCATTTGTGGGGTAGTAGTTGTTCCTGTATCACTTACATTATCTTTCTGGTGTATTTAATTACAAAATCTATCACTACATGGAAATGTGATAACCTTTTTCAGCTGTTGTTTAAAACTACAGATATGTACATGCTCAGAAGTGTTTAAGACCATGGGAAAAATGTGAAACCAGAAAAACTAACTTAAGAAAAGACATTTGTCCTTTTCTGTATAATATCCATACTTTTTTTCTGGCCTTTTAAAAAAATTGTAAACCTGAAGTCATATTCTAAATTCATCCCAATCATAGTTGGGAAGCACATTCCTAATTCCTTATTGACTATTTTTTTTGAAAAATGTATTTTGAAACCACAAATTATTAGTGATAGATGAGGGGGTGCATGAGTAGAAAAGTAAAAAAGCTGGGCATCTTCAACATAGCCTTTCTAAATCCTACAGTGGGCTGCCTGTGCAGTCTCATGCACCTGAATTAAAGAGCCTTTGTAACTCTGCGTAACACTAACAGGTCTTTCTTCCCAGGCCTGAGAGATAGATTCTGGCAGGGATCAGCTTGAGGGTAATGGTATGGATTCCGTGGACAGGGAAAACTAGGCCTTTCCCCTAAACAGGCCCCTTCTGGTCTCCACTGCAGTTGATTCCTAATAGGTTTTTCAGCTCCTCTCTGATGGCTCTCTCCACCCACAGATATTCCGCAGGGACTATGGCATCAGTCACTGAAACGTATCTCTGAAATGCTCAAAGAAATAGTTGAAGACTACGGGTAAGCAAAGACCAATGACTCCTAGATCTCTTTCACACGTGGTTTCTCTGGTATCCTTATCTTTCCTGTGAGAAAGCCTGAGAGGGGAAGGCATTGCAAGCATACCTCAGAGATATTGCAGGCTCGGCTCCAGACCACGGCAATAAAGGGAATCACATTCTGGTTTCCCCGGGTATATGAAAGTTAGGCTTGCACTGTCCTATAGTCTATTTACTGTTCAGTGGCATTATATCTTAAAAAAGTATACATACCTTAATTTAAAAATACTTTACTGCTAAAAAATGGCGGTGACTCATAATCTTTTTGCTGGTGGAGGATTTGCCTCGATGATGACACTGCTGAGTGATCAGGGTGGTAGATGCTAAAGGTTGGAGTGGCTGTGGAAGTTTCTTAAGACAACATGAAGTTTGCCACATCAACTGACTCTTCCCTTCACAAATGATTTCTCTGTAACATGCAGTGCCTTTTGACAGCATTTTACCCACAGCAGAACTGCTTTCAAAATTAGAATCATTCCTTTCAAACCCTGCCACTGCTTTATCATCTAAGTGTATGTGATATTCTAAATTCTGTGTTATCATTTCAGAAGTGTTCACAGCAGCTTTACCGGGAATAGATTCCACCTCAAGAAACCACTTTCTTTGCTTATCCCTGATAAGCAGATCCGCATCGGTTAGAGTTTTATCTTGAGATTGTAGCCATTCTGTCTTCAGTCTCCCCTTCTAGTTCTCCTGCTGTGTCTACCACATCTGCAGTTACTTCCTCCGCTAGTGTCGTAAACCCCTCATAGGCATCCATGAGGGCTGGCATCTACTTCTTCCAAACTCCTGTTAATGTTGGTATTTTGACCTCTTCCCATGAGTCACAGGTGTTCTTGATGGCATCCACAGTGGTGAATCTTCCCAGAAGGTTTTCTGTTTACTTTTGCCCAGATGCCATGGAGGAATCACCCTCTACACCAGCTATTTGTTTGGTTTTGTTTTGTTTTGTTTTTAGTCACTAAGTCATATCTGACTGTTTGTGACCCTACGGACTGTAGCCCACTAGGCTCCTCTGTCCATGAGACTTCCGAGGCAAGAATATTCCTCCAGGGAATCTTCCTGGCCCAAGGACTGAACCTGTATCTCCTGCACTGGCAGGAGGATTCTTTACCCCCAGCCACCTGGCAGCTACAGCCCTATGAAATGTTTTTCTTAAATAGTAAGAGTTGAAAGTCAAAATGACTCTTTGATTCATGGATTGCAGAATGGATGTTGTGTTAACAGGCATGTAAACAACATTCATTTCATTGTACATCTCCATCAGAGCTTTTGGGTGTCCGGGTGCAATGTCAATGAGCAGCACTATTTTGAAAGGAATCTTGTTTTTTTCCAAGTAGTAGATCTCAACAGTGGGCTTACAATATTCAGTATGTTCAGTCACTCAGTCATGTCCAACTTTTTGTGACCCCATGGACTGCCTGCCAGATTCCTCTGTCCATGGGATTCTCCAGGCAAGAATACTGGGATGGCTTGCCATTTCCTCCTCCAGGGAAAATATTCAGTAAAACATTGTAAATAGACGTGCTGTCATCCCGGCTTCATTGTTCACTGACAGAACATAGGCAGAGTAGATATAGCATCATTCTTCAGGGCCCTAGGATATCCAGAATGGTAAATAAGCATTGACTTTAACTTGAAGTCACCAACTACATTAGTCCCTAGCAAGAGAGTTAGTCTGTCTGTTGAAGTTTTGAAGCCAGGCATTGATTTTTCCTCTCCAGCTGTAAAAGTCCTAGATAGCATCTTCTTCTGATATAAAGCTATTTCATCTGTATTGAAAATTTGTTGTTTGGTGTAGCCAGCATCATTAATAACTTGCTGCAGCTTCTACACCAGCACCTGCCGCTTCACCCTTCACTTGTATGTTATGGAGATGGCTTCTTCCTTAAGCTTCATGAACTGACCCATGCTAGCTTCCGACTTTTCTTCTGCAGCTTCCTCACCTCTCTCAGTCCTCACATAATTGAAGAGTCAGGGCCTTACTCTGGATTAGGCTTTGGTTTAAGGGAATGTTGTAGCTGGTTTTGATCTTCTATCTATACCACTACAGCTTTCTTCATATCAGCAATTAGACTGTTTTGCTTTCTTATCCTTCATGTGTTCATGAGAGTAGCACTTTTAATTTCCTTCAAGAACTTTTCCTTTGCATCTGCAACTAGGCTAACTGTTTGGTGCAAGAGGCCTATAGCTTTCAGCCTATCTCAGCTTTAAACATGCTTTCCTCAATGAGCTTTATGATTTCAACCTTTTGAAGTAAGAGATGTGCAGCTGTTTCTTTGAACACTTAGACGCCATTGTAGGGCATTGTTGTTCACTTGCTCAGTCGTGTCTGACTTTTTGCAACCCCATGGACTGCAGCATACCAGGCTTCCCAGTCCTTCACCATCTCCTGGAGCCTGCTCAAACTCTTGTCTGTTGAGTCAGTGATGCCCCCCAACCATCTCGTTCTCTGTCATCCCCTTCTCTTCTTGCCTTCAATCTTTCCCAGCATCAGGGTCTTTTCCGGTTGAAGAAAAGGGCATCAGTTGGACTAACTTCAATATTGTTGTGTCTCAGGGAATAGGGAGACCCAAAGAGAAGGAGATAAGACAACCGACTGGTAGAGCAGTCAGAACACACAGATTTATCGTTTAAGTTCATCAGCCGCTATGAGCACAGTTCATGGTACCCCAACACAATTACAGTAGCAACACCAAAGATCACAGATCACCGTGATCAATATAATGGAAAAGTTTGAAATATTATGAGACTCACCAAAATGTACACAAAAACAGGAAGTGGGCAAATCCTGTTGGAAAAATGAAGGCAGTAGACTTGCTTGATGCCAGGTTGCCACAACCTTCAATCTGTGGGAAAAAAAACACCATTTTCTGTGGAGTGCAGTAAAATGAGGTATGGCTGCATGTACCCCAAACAGGCACACCCATTGCTGAGTAAGAAGTGGAGGAAGCACTGCAAGCAGCTCGGAATAAATGGGCTGCGTGTGAGTAATGGCTGGTGTTAGATTTTGAAATGTACAAGTATAACAATACATAGACTGGACCTTAGGAAAAAAGCACTGCTCACATGCTGCACCCCCCACGCTCCCCCTGCTCCTGGCTTGCAGAACAAAAGTGGCATCTCTCTAGGCCCTTCTGTCTACTCTGCATCTCTAGGGAAGGAAATTCTAAACTTCTCCTGCATGGTAGGATGAAATGTAGACTGGACCTTAGGAAAAAAGCACTGCTCACATGCTGCACCCCCCACGCTCTCCCTGCTCCTGGCTTGCAGAACAAAAGTGGCATCTCTCTAGGCCCTTCTGTCTACTCTGCATCTCTAGGGAAGGAAATTCTAAACTTCTCCTGCACGGTAGGATGAAATGTTTCTTCTCCTCTTTGTAATAAATTTTTGTCTGAAATTAGAAAATCTATTCTAACATAATTTCTAATATTATATTCAGTTCAGTTCAGTCGCTCAGTCGTGTCCGACTCTTTGCGACCCCATGAATTGCAGCACGCCAGGCCTCTCTGTCCATCACCATCTCCCGGAGTTCACTCAGACTCACGTCCATCAAGTCCATGATGCCATCCAGCCATCTCATCCTCAGTCGTCCCCTTCTCCTCCCGCCCCCAATCCCTGCCAGCATCAGAGTCTTTTCCAATGAGTCAACTCTTCGCATGAGGTGGCCAAAGTACTGGAGTTTCAGCTTTAGCATCATTCCTTCCAAAGAAATCCCAGGGTTGATCTCCTTCAGAACGGACTGGTTGGATCTCCTTGCAGTCCAAGGGACTCTCAAGAGTCTTCTCTACTAGAGAAATATAATATTAGAGAAATAACACACATATTATTTCCCTAGGACCACTCACATTTAGACTTTGCTAAGTTCTTTGCAACACAGTGCCCCCCGGCTTCCTCTTAACTCCCTTGCTTTAGAGCATTTTATTCATTGTCTGTTCTAGTCTGTGCAGGTGGACGTAAGAAGCCCGGTTCAATCCCTGGGTCGGAAAGATCCCTTGGAGAAGGAAATGGCAACTCATTCCAATATTCTTGCCTAGAGAATCCCGTGGACAGAAGAGCCTGGCAGGCTGCAGTCCACAGGGTCACACAGAGCCGGACACGACTAAAGCGACTTAGCATGCATGCACGCACACTCGTCTACCAAGACTGTCTTCACTTGTTCCCTTTGCCACTTTTCCTACTTGAAATTCTCTATAATCTCATTACTGGTCATCACAAATTGTGGCCGGTGTTCTTCTGCTTATCATCACTGATGCAGGTTTGGGTGCCAGTTACTCACCCCACCCCAGGACTCTTTCCAGTAGGAAAGACAGAACCAGCAGGAGAGACAGACAGCCAAGTGGGCATCAGAGGACTGGCCATATTAACAACCTGCTGTGCCCTGGCAGCCCCCGATGCACCGTCTGGTTATCTGTGTTGAAGAGCAGGACTGAGGCCCCAAACTTGTGGGGGGCCCCACCTAAACCAGATCTGCCTCCACTAGGCTTCAGGCCACCTTCTGGGAGGGGTCTGTGAGTAGCTTTAGGCACCTTCTCAGCCAGCCCCTTGGGACTGCCTTGCACACTCAACTGCTAGAGGAAAGGAGGGAGAATTCCCAGGCCTTGAAGCATGATCTGTGTGGGATGCCCACGTGGGAGCAAGGGGCATGAGGGGCACCCTGCTCAGCTTACTTGTCTGTGAGGCCTGCAGGAAGGAGACCCCATGGAGCCTGTCCCTTGCCTTTGGACCATAACCCAGCCCACCACTCAGGTGGCCCCTGGAGCATCAGCTCTCCCTCTTGTGGGGACAAGGAAGTAAGACGAATGCCCCTCTTTGTTCCTTTTCTGTCGTTTGGCAAACTAGATTTCACAATTTACTCACTCGTTCTCGGGACAGGAGGAAAGCAGTGGCTCGAGGAGGTGGGGGGACAGTGCTGGCTCCAGGATTCCATGAGCCAAGCAGAGGACTATGGACCCAAATCCAGCAAGGATGGAGCACTGTAAAAGGGACCCAGGGCTCTCCTGTTACAGTAGCTTCCCCGCCTCAGAAGGAAGATTCTGCCCCACGTGATCTCAGGCTAGTCTTGCTCCATTTCTCCCACTGGAGATGTTAGGCTGCTAGGGCTGTCTCTGAGCAAAATTAATGGGTCTTTACCTTAACCAGAGTCTATCCTTTATTCCAACTCCCAGTTCCCTATGTGACAAAAGGACATCTTCACAAAAGCTTTAACTTTTCAGCACTGATGAATACATGATGAGAGGAAAGAATTCAATATACAGCTCATTGAATGGTTCTATGAAGACCTACAAGACCTTCTAGAACAAACATCCCCAAAAGATGTCCTTTTCATTATAGGGACTGGAATGCAAAACTAGGAAGTCAAGAGATACCTGGAATAACAGGCAAATTTGGCCTTGGAGTACAAACGAAGCAGGTCAGCAGGTCAAAGGCTAACAGAGTTTTGCCAAGAGAACTCACTGGTCATAGCACACACCCTCTTCCAACAACACAAGAGAATACTCTATACATGGACATCACCAGCTGGTCAATATAGATCAGATTGACTATATTTTTTGCAGCCAAAGATGGAGAAGCTCTATACAGTCAGCAAAAACAAGACCAGGAGCTGACTGTGGCTCAGATGATGAGCTCCTTATTGCCAAATTCAGACTTACACTGAAGAAAGTAGGGAAAACCACTAGACCATTCAGGTATGACCTAAATCAAATCCCTTACGATTATACAGTGGAAGTGACAATAGATTCAAAGGATTAGATCTGATAGACACAGTTCCTGAAGAACTATGGATGGAGGTTCCTGACATCGTATAGAAGGCAGTGATCAAGACCATCCTCAAGAAAAAGAAATACAAAAAGCCAAAATGGTT
Source organism: Oreotragus oreotragus (assembly GCA_006410675.1). NCBI lineage: Eukaryota > Metazoa > Chordata > Mammalia > Artiodactyla > Bovidae > Oreotragus > Oreotragus oreotragus. The sequence goes on along the minus strand of SJYX01020991.1, from coordinate 350,303 downwards.
GTCTGAAGAGACATTACAAATAGCTGAGAAAAGAAGAAAAGCTAAAGGCAAAGAAGAAAAGGAAAGATATACCCATCTGAACACAGAGTTCCAAAGAATAGCAAGGAGCAATAAGAAAGCCTTCCTTAGTGATCAGTGCAAAGAAATAGAGGGAAACAATAGAATGGGAAAGACTAGAGATCTCTTCAAGAAAATTAGAGATACCAAGGGAATATTTCATGCAAAGTTGCGCTCAATAAAAGACAGAAATGGTATGGACCTAACATAAGCAGAAGATATTAAGAGGAGGTGGCAAGAATACACAGGAGAACTATACAAAAAAGATCTTCATGAGCCAGATAACCA
>SJYX01020991.1:336944-347139 GCA_006410675.1 Oreotragus oreotragus | reverse complement strand
GAGTTGGACACGACTGAGCGACTGAAATGAACTGAACTGAACTGAACTGAAGCTCCGGGAGTTGGTGAAGGACAGGGAGGCCTGCCGTGCTGCAGTCCGTGGGGTCACAAAGACTCAGACACAACTGAGTGACTGAACTAAACTGGGAAACTCATAATTGCCAAAATTGACTAGAAGCTTTTGTGAGAAAAGGAAAAGCACGTGTTTCCGCCCGCATCCCTTCTCTGGGCTCTGTCTGGACTCAGGGCGTCCCCTCGGTTCTGCTCTGGGCCGCCTGGGTGGCTGCCGTGTGGCTGGGGGCCCCACCTCCACGGCAGCCCAGCTGTGCAGGCCAGGCGGAAGGCAGAGTGCTGCCCGCTGGTTCTCATCTTGCATCATTCTTGCTGGCCATGGGCCGGAGCTTCCTTTCTCCACTGTCTGGGCTCACTCGGGGGCCCTGGGTGTCAGGATGGAAAAATCTGAGGTCCCCAGGGTCCGGGTGGTTTAGGGAAGCCTGCCTTTGAACATCCTGTGATGGTTAAGGGTGGCGTTTTGAGCTCTTTCTCTGAGCCTGACTTGTATTCCTTACAAGCTGTACTTCAGTGGTTAAGAACAATTGAAGCCAACCATTCACAGACATTACAGTCACTTTAAAAACCTAAAGGGAAAAGAAATCAAGCTGCCTAACTGCCATGTGTTTTGTTTCTGTTCCAGGTCCTACGGAGCCCCCTTTGAGAGCTGGTTTCTGTTTGTTCACTTTGGAGGATGGGCTGATATCACGGCTGAGCAGTTACTGATGTCGGAAGCTGAGGCTGAACCCCCAGAGGCCCTGCTGTGGCTCCTGGCTTTCAGCTGCAGCCCAGGCGCCGGGCATCAGCAGAGAGCACAGACCATGGTAGGTGGCATAGCCCAAGGCATGCGGCCTCAGGGATGGTCTCTCGGGCGCAGGAAGGAAGCCTGCGGTGGTGGGTTTGGCTTTCACTGACCTCCAGGCACCTCAGCAGGTACAGGAAGCCATGGGCCTGGAAGAGTGAGTGGGACCTGGGCATGCAGTCAAGATATTTTCTTGCCCTCAGGAGTAGCCCGGGAGGCCAGGTCTCGCAGGAGGCACCGAGGAAACAAGTGCAGCCCTCCTGTCCCTGGGCCATTCTCTCTCCCTAGTCACTGCTGTCCTGTCCTGAATCACAGGCGTGCCGGCCTGGGGGCTGCACCCTCCGGGGGCTGTCATACAGGGTCTGACCCTCTGCTGAGGAGCACCATCCTCTTTCTTCTCTGCGGCCTCGCTGTGTCTGCTTCCCTCTTGACTTGAGTCCTTTCTTGGATCAGTCAGTAGATCCTCACAGTACCGGCTTTGTTTAGAACGCTTACTAAAGTAATCACATGATATTAACCCCTTAGCTTCTGAAAAAAGGACTTGGTCATTTCCTAAATAACAGAGCAGCAAAGTACAGGAGTGGCTAAGTGTCCATGGCAAAGACAGTTGTTATTTTGTGTGGAATATGATAATTACAGGAGCCATGTATTGATTAAAGGCATTTGCGCCTTCCTTACAAACATTTATTTGCTGTTTTTTAAAAGTTCAACTGCCACCGCTTTTTCCTGATTTTAATAATTAAAGGGAGTGGGTTTCTTTATGTAGAGAGCAGTGCTTCCATTTGCTTGATGTTTTCTGTTGTTTGAAAAAAAAACGAGAGACTAGTTCAGTATGGCTGTGTATTTTACTCTAAAAGCATGTTACGTGGCAGGGACAAGAAAAGTTTGTGATTTCAAAAAGCTGCAATTTGGTGATCATTCTGGATCCCCAATAGAACATTTTTTAAATAGAAATTAACATGTATTTCAAGATTTCTATCAGATTAAAAAGAGAGGTTACTATTTTTTTTCCCTTTTAAAATATCACATTAAAGAGAACCCTAATTTGTTTTTGAGCTTCCCCAGTGGCTTAGTGGGTGAAGAATCTGTCTGCAGTGCAAGAGACAAAGGAGACGTGGATTTGATTCCTGGGTTGGGAAGATCCTGTGGAGGAGGAAACGGCAACCCCCTCTAGTATTCTTGCCTGGAGAATCCCACGGACAGAGGAGCCTGGCCAGGCTATAGTCCGTGGGGTTGCAAAGAGTCAGACACGACTGAGCACACAGCACATATGAATACTAATGATTTCTGCAGCTTTTTATATATATTTCATATTCGATTCTGTATTAGCTAAACTGGTAGGTTTTATGTTAAATTCGGTATGGATCCTAGAAACTGACAGATTACTTTTCAAGTATAGAGAAGTAAATAGTCCCATAAGATTTATTTTCTAGAGAGTTCTGCATTGGCATATCTTTCTACCAGCTAAGTTAGTCCTTTTTTGGTTTATTTTTTAATAAAACTTACACATAATTCTCACTCAGGGGGTGCTTTGGCAGCCTGGATAAAAACAGATTAGATCACTCAGAGGAGCTTAACGCCAGGACGTCAGTTTCCTTCCTAGCTGTTCCGTCCGAGGCGGCTGTCTGCCTGGGACTGAGGCCCTGGTGTGGGTGGTATCCTGGGGAGCAGCGGGGCCCTGCTCTCCTAGTTTAACTAGTAGTAGTAATACATAGTTCTCACTCCCCTGGGTTTTGTGAGCTTAATCCCTTTGATGGGTCTGTTCGGTGACTCGACAGACTGTAAACTGCCTTTAAAAACAAGATTATTGTACAGTTTGACTGAGCTCGACATTACTTGTGCTTTTGCCTTAGAGTGAAACTAAAAGTGTCAGTCGCTCGGTCGTGGCCGACTCTTCGTAACCCCATGAACTGCATAGCCCACCAGGCTCTGCTGTCCATGGAATTCTCCGTGAGAATACCTGTGCTTTTGCCTAATTAAGACATAATTAAATCACAGTACTGAACCGGACGTGATAGTGTCCTGTGGCTGGAAACGTCACCTCTGCTGGGCATCCTTGATTCAAGATTGGGGCAGGTGGTGATGGGAGCTCGAGGGAGGAGCGGCAAAGAGCAGCCATTCCTGCCTGGGATGCGACACGGCCTGTGCGGATACCCGCTCCTGTCTCTGCAGACTGTGTTCTCTGCCAGCCAGTGTTCCCTTCCTTTTGTTAACTTTGAACTGAATCATGATAAAAAACAAAAACTTCCTATGTTTGTATACTTCCAAAATTTTTATTAAGTGAGGGTTCATACACTTCAACCCTGTCATTCTCCTTCTAGGAATTCTCCTAAGGAAGTTATTAGAGAGCTGTGTAAAGATTTATATAACAGGATCATTGCAGTGTTGTTTGTAACTGCAATAACTGGAAATGGCCTACACTTTTAGTAGTTAGGCTATTGCCTAAATAAATTGTGGTGTAGTACTGCAAGGAGACCCAACCAGTCCATTCTGAAGGAGATCAGCCCTGGGATTTCTTTGGAAGGAATGATGCTAAAGCTGAAACTCCAGTACTTTGGCCACCTCATGCGAAGAGTTGACTCATTGGAAAAGACTTTGATGCTGGGAGGGATTGGGGGCAGGAGGAGAAGGGGACCACAGAGGATGAGATGGCTGGATGGCATCATGGACTCGATGGACGTGAGTCTGAGTGAACTCCAGGAGTTGGTGATGGACAGGGAGGCCTGGCGTGCTGCTATTCATGGGGTCGCAAACAGTCGGACACGACTGAGCGACTGAACTGAACTGACAGCCACAGAATGGGCTTCCCTGATAGCTCTGTTGGTATAATAGAGTCTGCCTGCAATGCAGGAGACCCCGGTTTGATTCCTGGGTCAGAAAGATCCGCTGGAGAAGGGATAGGCTACCCATTCCAGTATTCCTGGGCTTCCCTTGTGGCTCAGCTGGTGAAGAATCCACCTGCAATGTGGGAGACCTGGGTTCAATCCCTGGGTTGGGAAAATTCCTATGAAGAAGGGAAAAGGTAACCCACTCCAGTATTCTGGCCTGGAGAATTCCATGGACTGTATGGTTTATGGGGTTGCAAAGAGTCAGACACGACTGAGTGACCTGCACTCCACAGCCACAGAATAGCATTCTGCCATGAAAGATCGTGTTATCAAAGAACTTGTGTGTATAGATAATGGCAAATTGTTTACAGTGCACTGTGAAAACCCCGGAATACAGTTCCTTGTATATAGTGAGTGCTGTGTTCACAATGCATAGAAAAAAATGACAAAGATATGAACTTCACTTTTAATAAGTCTCTTTGAATAGTGGTTACCGTCATTTTGATTTTTTTCTTTTTACTTTTTTGTTCAAATGTTTTACAGTAAGCATATGTAAATTTTCATACTGCAGGATAAAAATTAATACTTAGAAAAGAAAGCTTATATTTTTCTCCTTAAAAGATTAGAAAGCATTAACATTTTTGGCATATGAGGAAGGTATTTGAAAAGAAAGGTGGCCTGGAGTAAAAGAGAAAGAAAAAAGACAATCTCAGGGAATACCAGGTGAGGGAAGAAGATGAACAAGAACATGATTATGGAGGCATCGCTTCCTCAGCCCTGACATTTTTGCAGACCAACCTAGATGCAGGACGGCCGTGGGCTCCTGTGGATGCCATCAGGATGGGCCCAGACAAGAGGTGCTGAGGGAGTGGCCCTCTCCTGTTGGGACGTGGCCCTCCGCCACAGAAGGGCCCAGGGTGCAGTTTCTCACGGTCTTGCATTGTGGTCAGAGTTGCTCACACAACACTGGTAGTATGTTGGAATTTATGACAGACTTCATTGAATGAAGCCTTAACTTTCAGAGAAGAAAGAACTCACACACAATCCATAAATTGGTCATGGGAATTTTTAGAGTGGGCCTAAGTGTTCTTTTGAAAATGAGGGAACATAGCTGTTCATGAGTTCCATGTGGCATTTTGGATCTACAGCTTTCAGTTTTTGCTTTGTTTTCCAAGTCACAACTTGATGTACCATTCTTATAGCAAACAGAAGTCTCAGCATGAAATAAATATTTTTTATGCAGAAACAATCCACAGACCTGTAACAATCACTATTATTATATGGATTCCACAGACTTGTGACCTCTGCTTGAGCTTTAAATATGTATGAACAGTGTCCCAGTGTCTAAAACAAAACAAATGTGGGGTGTGTGTGTGTGTGTGTGTTTGAGCCAGCACTTCCTCCCCACCAAAGAAGGCAAAAGGCAAACCTCACTGTTATCAGCACACGGACTCAGTGGAGGTCCAAGCACGGGGCTTTAATTGATCTGTGGCTGTGATAGTGAGCAAGTCTTCAAGGAGCTTTTTGTTCTTTTTCCCACAATATAAAAATATGACTACATTCTGCTGAGGACTTTTCTCCATTTCCTTCTGTACAACAACAACAAAAAAAGGTCAGTTCCTGGCATGGTGCCCTGGCTGCTTAGTGAGCAAGACGAAAGTCAAGAAATTTCCATTACGCCCATTTGGGTTTGTGTGGAGCAATGTGTAAACTCAGACATGGTCCACCCTCTCTGCCCTCCCTCGGGCGCCAGTCCTCTCCCGTTTCTGGGGCTGCTTCAGAGAATTGAATCATCCTAGCCCCACACGTGTCCCAACCCTCCCCTGATCTCTTCTTTTGAAATTATATTCCCAGGTGGAGGTGAAGACAGTGCTTGGCCGCCTCACGAAGCTGTTCAGGAGTCCAGCCCTCTTGGCCAGGGATTTGCAGGCAGCAGCTGGAGAGAACCGAGGTGGAGACCCCAGACCGCCTGCTTGTCAGCAGCTGGTCAGACGCCTCCTCCTGCACTTCCTGCTCTGGGCTCCTGGAGGACACGCGATTGCCCGGGAAGTCATCACCCTCGTAAGTCNCTCTTGGCCAGGGATTTGCAGGCAGCAGCTGGAGAGAACCGAGGTGGAGACCCCAGACCGCCTGCTTGTCAGCAGCTGGTCAGACGCCTCCTCCTGCACTTCCTGCTCTGGGCTCCTGGAGGACACGCGATTGCCCGGGAAGTCATCACCCTCGTAAGTCTCCCCTTTTCTGGCATCCTGGTTCTCATTCCCAACCCAGGGGAAGCGTGGCTTATCACTCAAGGGCCTGGCCTTTGAAGAGCCTGTGTCCCAGGATGCTGTCCAAGCATGGATGGACAGGAAGGGAAGAGACAGCCAAGCCAGACGGGGAGCCTGCCCTGTGCAACACGTGCGTGGCATAGAGGAGGGAAGAGGGCCGCAGATACAGAAGGAGACTGCCCCCAGGTCACACAGCTCATGGCCAGGATCCGGGCTGAAAGCTAGTCTCCTATCTGCTCAGGCCATCTTTTTGTTATAGCGCATGACTCTTCTTCCTTGTGAAGAAAAACAAGACTTCACTGATAATGCGCTCACTGCAGTGGCTCAAAGAGTTTAATTTTTAAATTTAAAAACCATTTGCTAATTACAAAGGAGCCCTTCCTCAGTTCAGTCCAGTCACTTAGTCATGTCCGACTCTTTGCGATCCTATGGACTGCAGCACGCCAGGCTTCCCTGTCTAACACCAACTCCTGGAGCTTACTCAAACTCATGATTTGTGATGCCATCCAACCATCTCATCCTCTGTTGTCCCCTTCTCCTCCCACCTTCAATCTTTCCCAGCATCAGAGTCTTTTCAAATGAGTCAGTTCTTCACATCAGGTAGCCAAAGTACTGGAGTTTCAGTTTCAGCATCAGTCCTTCCAAAGAATATTCAGGACTGATTCCCTTCAGGATGGACTGGTTGGATCTCTTTGCAGTCCAAGGGACTCTCAAGAGTCTTCTCCAACACCACAGTTCAAAAGCATCAAGTCTTCGGTGCTCAGCTTTCTTTATAGTCCAACTCTCACATCCATACATGACTACTGGAAAAACCATATCTTTGACCATACAGACCTTTGTTGGCAAAGTAATGTCTTTGCTTTTAAATATGCTGTCTAGGTTGGTCATTCAGAGAAGGCAGTGGCAACCCACTCCAGTACTCTTGCCTGGAAAATCCCATGGACAAAGGAGCCTGGTAGGCTACAGTCCATGGGTTTGCAAAGTTGGACACGACTGAGCGACTTCACTTTCACTTTTCACTTTAATGCATTGGAGAAGGAAATGGCAACCCACTCCAGTGTTCTTGGCTGGAGAATCCCAGGGACGGCGGAACCTGGTGGGCTGCCGTCTATGGGGTTGAATAGAGTCGGACACGACTGAAGCGACTTAGCAGGTTGGTCATTAGCTCTTCAGTTCAGTTCAGTTCAGTCGCTCAGTCGTGTCCAGCTCTTTGTGACCCCATGAATCGCAGCACACCAGGCCTCCCTGTCCATCACCAACTCCCAGAGTTCACTCAGACTCATGTCCATCGAGTCAGTGATGCCATCCAGCCATCTCATCCTCTGTCGTCCCCTTCTCCTCCTGCCCCCAATTCCTCCCAGCATCAAAGTCTTTTCCAATGAGTCAACTCTTCTCATGAGGTGGCCAAAGTACTGGAGCTTCAGCTTTAGCATCATTCCTTCCAAAGAAATCCCAGGGCTGATCTCCTTCAGAATGGACTGGTTGGATCTCCTTGCAGTCCAAGGGACTCTCAAGAGTCTTCTCCAACACCACAGTTCAAAAGCATCAATTCTTCGGCACTCAGCCTTCTTCACAGTCCAACTCTCACATCCATACATGACTACTGGAAAAACCATAGCCTTGACTAGATGGACTTTAGTCGGCAAAGTAATGTCACTGCTTTTGAATAGGCTATCTAGGTTGGTCATAACTTTTCTTCCCAGGAGTAAGTGTCTTTTAATTTCATGGCTGTAATCACCATCTGCAGTGATTTTGGAGCCCCCCAAAATAAAGTCTGATACTGTTTCCACTGTTTCCCCATCTATTTCCCATGAAGTGATGGGACCGGATGCCATGATCTTCGTTTTCTGAATGTTGAGCTTTAAGCCAAGTTTTTCACTCACCTCTTTCACTTTCATCAAGAGGCTTTTTAGTTCCTCATAACCTTCTGCCATAAGGGTGGTGTCATCTGCATATCTGAGGTTATTGATATTTCTCCCGGCAATCTTGATTCCAGCTTGTGTTTCTTCCAGTCCAGCGTTTCTCATGATGTACTCTGCATAGAAGTTAAATAAGCAAGGTGACAATATACATTAGCTCTTAGGGAAATGCAAATCAAAGCCGCAGTGAGGCACTGCTCCACACCCACTAGGACATACGTGTATGCTCAGTTGCTTCAGTTGTGTCCGACTCTTTGTGACCCTATGGACTGTAGCCTGCCTGTCTCCTCTTTCCATGGGATTGAACACTGGAGTGGGTTGCCATGCCCTCCTCCAGGGGATCCTCCTGACCCAGGGACTAGAACATATATTATAAACCAAGTCAAACAAAATGGAAGCCACGTCTTGGTAAGGACGTGGAGAAACTGAACACTCACCTTCCAGTTGGAAATGCTAAAACGATGCAACCTCTGTGGAAAACGGTTTGATGGCTCCTCAAACATTTAAAGATAGAATCACCATATAATCCAGCTGTTCTGCTTCTGTGTGTGTTCCCAAAGGAACTGAGAGCAAGGCCTCAAACAGATACTTGTTCACTCCTGCTTATAGCAGCTTTATGCCTAATAGCCATATGCCCATCAGCAGATGAATGGGTGAACCAAATATGCTTTGTACATACAGTAGGCTATTATTCAGCCTTACAATGAATGAATGGCACATGCTACAACATGGATGAACCTTGAGGGCTAAGTGAAATAAGCCAGACACAAAAAAGGGACAAATACTATATCACTGTACTCATGTGAGATACCTAGGTCAATTCATAGAGACAGATGGTAGAATCAAGTGGGGAGTGGTGCAGAGTGCCTGTTTGGGATAATGAGCAAGTTATAGAAATGGACAGTAGCGGTCGTTGTACAACACTGTGAATATAATTCATGGCACTGCATTGTACATTTTAAAATGGTTAAAATAGCAAATTTTATGTTATAAGCTCATCTCAAAAAAACTGCTGGTTTTTTTTTTTTCCTGTTTCTAATGTTTTATAATACATATACATTAAAGTATAACTTGATGAATTTTTACAAACCAAAAACACCCATGCAACCAGCAACCAAATCAAGAAAGGAATGTTTCCAGTACCTAGAGGCCTCCTCCTGCTCTCTCCTGCTCTGTTTGAATGTGAACGTGAAGCAAGTCCCAGTGACCAGTGGGATTGCCAAAAACTCAGTCACCAGTACCCAGAAGGTTCTCCTTGGTCCCAGGAGAACAAGGTATGTGGGGCAGGCAGGCCACACAGCCAGCCTGTCAGGCCATCTTCTAGGGCTCAGACAGAAGACCTCCCAGAGCCTGGGTGTGGCCGAGAGCTGAAGAGGACTTGCTTGTCACATGCGGGGTGCCATCTTCTCAGGGCCCACCCCAGCACAGCCATCTGTCGTGTGCTTTTATAAAATGCACATCTCACCTCCAAATGCATTTGGGGTGGGAGAACTCCACAGGTGAGAGCTAAAGAATGTCCTCATACCTGTAGAACTGGGTATCAGCCAACCTTCCTCTCTGGCCACGAATAAATCATAATAGTCACTTGTCAGCCACTGCCTCAGCCAGGTGATCAAGGTCAACATCAGCAGTACTAGGTCACGTTGATGGGAAGTGATGAAAATGGCACTTGACCTCTGTGGCCTTCCTACCCCAAACCTATAACCCCAGTCTAATTATGAAAAAACAATTGACAAACTCCATTGGACACTTGACAAAAATATCTGAGCAATACTCCTTAAGACTGTCGAGGTCATCAAAAACAGGGAAGTCTGAGAAACTGTCACAGCCAACAGGAGCCTAAGGAGAGTCGATGGTTAAATGTGATGTGGTGTCTTAGATGGAATCCTGGACCAGAAGGACATTGGGGAAAAACTGAGGTCAGCATAAAGTCTGACCTAAGAGGTTAATAAAATGAATAGATACTGGCTCATTAATTCTGACAAATGTACTAAACTAATAAGATGTTAACTTTCGGGGGTATGGGGTTGCTCTGTATTATCTTTTTGGTCAAACTATAAATCTAAAACTGTTTTAAAATTGAAAGTTATTTTAAAAGTTAAGGGGACTTCCCTGGTGGTCCACTGGGTAAGACTCTGAGTTTCCAACGAAGGGGGCCCAGGTTGAATCCCTGGTGGAAGAACTGTATCCCACATGCCGCAACTAAGACCCATCACAGCCAAAAAATATATATATATATATATATAAATGTATTTATGTGTGTATATATATAAATTTAAAAAATTATATATATATATATATACATATATATATATATATATATATATAT
>SJYX01020991.1:309460-336854 GCA_006410675.1 Oreotragus oreotragus | reverse complement strand
AGCCAAAAAATATATATATATATATATATAAATGTATTTATGTGTGTATATATATAAATTTAAAAAATTATATATATATATATATACATATATATATATATATATATATATATATGAGAAGTGGCTTCCCAGGTGGCGCTAGGGGTAAAGAACCCGCCTGCTAATGCAGGAGAACCAAAAGACACGGGTTTGATCCCTGTCTCGGGAAGATCTCCTGGAGGAGGAAATGCCTGGAGAATCCCATGGACAGACTACAGTCCATAGGGTCACAAAGAGTTGGACATGACTGAAGCAACTTAGTACGCATATATAAAAGAAAACCTGTTTTCAAAAACAAAAAAGTCAAAGGCAGGCACGTCTGAATCATGCAGGCGTTGGTGGTATTTTTGTTGCCTGACCTCTGACCTCCTGCCCAGGCCCTGGCACCTGGGGGAGGGGCCTCAGCCCAAGGAGCCTGCTCAGGCCTGGCCGCCCTTCCTCCCTGAGCCTGTGCTCTCCTCCTCCCACATCCTGTCCCCCTGCGGGTGGAAAGCAGGCCAGGGGGGTCACAGAGTCCCAGCCCAAAGGCTGAGAGAGAATCCAGTCTAGAGAAGGCTCCTCAGAGACGCCCAGTTCTCTGCTTCCGTATTCCAACCGTATTTCCCTCCATTCCGAGAACAGTCCACATTCACACGGACCATCCTCTCAGGTCTCACCCAGAGGACGGCCCTGTGACTCAGGAGCTGGTCACGCCACCAAGCTCAGGCTCGTCTCCGATGCAAACAGCTCAACCCCAGTCAACGCTGCTGATCTACACCTGAGCCTGGGGGAGCTCGGAAAACCCCCGCACGTCTTCATGCACATTCCTAAGTCAGCTCAGCTGCAGAAAAAAAAAAAATAACATTAAAGGCTGAAAGGCGGTGTTTGTTTGTCTGTACCAGTTCCTAGGCAGGTGGGCGCTGGCCACCAGCACCTCAGAACCTGTCGTAGCTCGGCGTGCCTTCTGGGCTCTGTCCTTAGGGATGTTCTGAAACTGCCTCTGCTAACATCCCGGCCTTCCTGCTCGAAGGCTTCCTGTAGCGCCACGCGGTCCGTTGAAGGCAGCCTGGCAAGCCCGGCTACGCGCAGGACAGGGGCCAGGAGCCCCCAGCACTGGCTCCTCCCGGCTCCTCCTCGAGCCCCCTGGCAAGACCTCCGGGCCAGGCCTGCCTGACTGGGAGGGAGCAGGTGGTGGCCAGTTGGGAAAGCCTGGGCTTGGTGGGACAGCCTTTCTTTCCCGGGGGCTTGGGCATCACCACCCCCAGAGCCCCAGCCCTGGCCTGGCTTTGGTGAGAAAGAGAGGAGGGGGCAGAGCCAGCCCCCGGCCGGGTCCCGGCCTTGCTGTCATCGTGTGAGCTCCAGGCTCTGAGCCCTGTGCTCTCTGCACCGTGTTCCATCCTTACCCGAGTGGCCCCGTGTGCCGTCAGCTCGCCTTCCTCCTCTCGTGGCCCCACAGCCCAGCCTCTGCCGCCGGATGCCCCCACCGACTGCTTCCTCAGGCTCACGCACAGGCCCCAGGGCTCAGCTTCCGAGTCCCCACTGAGGCCCTTGGTCGGAACCCCTGCCCTTCCCGCCCCTTGTTCTTCGGCTTCTCTGCCCCTTGCTCCTGGTTTACCGTCTCCACTCTCTCCTGCTCGCAGCCTCTGTGATGAGGATGAGGCCCAAGCAGCCCGGCTGCGGCCCAGGCTCCTCGGCCCCTGAGGCCCATCCTCTCCTGCCCCCATGAGCTGCTCTGAGCTCTCGTTTCTCTCTCGGTCTCCTCCAGCCTCCTGCTGCGGGGCCGCAGCGCTCTCAGCCGAAAGGCAGCCCGGATCTGAAATACAGAGTTCGGTTCTGTTGTCGCGGAGCTCACAATGAGTTGAAGCCCCATACAGATGCCCTTGGCCAAGCGTCCTCCCTCAGCAGCAGGGGGGCGGGGTGACTGGAGACCTGGAGTGGAACGTGCGAGCTGAGGTGGCTTGCACAGAGCGTCAGCGATGGCTTCCAAGTAAAAGCCAAGAGAGGAGGATCTGGACACCGAGAGCCACGCCGCATCCGCCCAGGCCGGCAGCCCGGCCCCGCCCCTAGCGCCTGCAGAGACCCTCTGGGCTTGGCCGGCTGCCAGTAGGCGGCTGAGGCGCACCGGCATTGTCTAGGGGGCCCAGGGTGTCCCCGCTCTCACTCACTCAGCGTGCTGCCGAGCGACCTGCCTTGACTCCCGGACAGAGGTGGCGTGGGAGTGGAGGCTGCCCAGGGCCCCGGAGGCCCCGGTGGACCAGGGCAGCTGGTCGTCCTACNAGCACCGGCATTGTCTAGGGGGCCCAGGGTGTCCCCGCTCTCACTCACTCAGCGTGCTGCCGAGCGACCTGCCTTGACTCCCGGACAGAGGTGGCGTGGGAGTGGAGGCTGCCCAGGGCCCCGGAGGCCCCGGTGGACCAGGGCAGCTGGTCGTCCTACCAGAAGGGCCGAGCGTGCACGCGGGGAAGGAGCCTGGCCTTGGGCTGCTCAGGCGACTTAAACATTTGACTCACACACAGCAAACACATACGTGGTGCTCACTTTGGCAGCGCACAGCCTGAGGAGACAGAGATGACTAGCGTGGCCCCTGTGCGAGGGTGACATGTAGATTTGTGAAGTGTTCTATATTTAAAAGAAACAAAAAGACATAGATTACTCTCAAAAACAGAGGTTCTTATATACTTGTGTCTGGAAAACCACAATAAATTCTTCACACAGATAGACTGTGAGATTCTCCCCCTTTTTGCTGAACCGAACTCGTAGGAAAATGGCCCTTTAGGGTACCGACAACTAAGGCTGTATTCAGCAGAAATGACACTTCCTGTGTTTCCTGCTTCCCTTAAGAGTCAAGCGTCAAAACCTTCGTTGTTGTCGCTTAGTTGCTAAGGCGTGGCCAGCTCTTTGCAAGCCCGTGGGTGCACACAGCACGCCAGGCTTCTCTGTCCACTGTCTCCCGGAGTCTGCTCAGACTCCTGCCCGCTGCGCCAGTGACGCTAACCATCTTACCGTCTGCCGCCCTTTCTCCTTCTGCCTTCAGTATTTCCCAGCATCAAGGTCTTTTCCAATGAGTCTGCTGTGTGCACCAAAACATTGGAGCTTCAGCATCAGGCATTCCAATGAATATTTTGGGTTGATTTCCTTTACTATTGACTGGTTTAGTCTCCTTGCAGTCTAAGAGCCTTCTCCAGCACCACAGTTCAAAAGCCTCAGTTCTTCAGTGCTCAGCCTTCTTTGTGGTCCAACTCACACATCCATACATGTCTACTGGAAAAACCATAGCTTTGATTATACAGACTTTATGTCTGCAAAGTGGTGTCTCTGCTTTTGAATATGCTAAGTTTGTCATACCTTTCCTTCCAAGGAACAAGCATCTTTGAATTTCATGGTCGCGGTCACCGTCTGCAGTTATTTTGGAGCCCAAGAAAATAAAATCTGTTACTGCTTCCACTTTCCCCTATTATTTGCCATGAAGTGATGGGATCGGATGCCATGATCTTAGCTTTTTAGCTGTGAGCTTCAACAAGGCTGTGACCCATGAAGGGGGTTAAAATCTTAGGTGCCTATTAACAAACAAGAGGGCCAGCCGCAAGCCCAGGAATGCCATTTGTAAAGCTGTCTGTGTGAGAACAGGTGGCACTCTCTTCTCAGCATTTTCCAGCTCTCATATTAGAGTGAGCCTTTTGTAGAAAGTCAAGCATAGTACGCTCATTTGCTTCTATTTCTCACAGCAAATAACCCCCAAAGCTTGTGACAGGTGTTCCAAGAAATAAAGCATTTGTCTGTAGCTGTTGTTTGTCTGAGCTTTAGGAAATGACTCTGCTCACGAGATGGCCAAGGTTTGAGAATGGTCTTGCTTTGCTCATCACCTTGAAAACAAACAAGAGCCCTTGGGAGCTGATAGGAATGCAGCTGCCTCTGGAGACAAGATGGTTATGGTTGGTCCACTGGAGGAAGAGACGAGTCTGTCTGCAAAGTGTTTTAATTTGTCTTCTTTTCTGCCCTCATTCCAGATGGCGCAGACGGATACGATAATGAATGAGATTATTGGCTTCCTGGACTATACTTTGTACAGATGGGATCAACTTTGCATGGAAGCCCGTAGGTCGAGAAAACTGGCCAGGGAGCTCCTCACAGAGCTGCGAGAGCAAGCCTCACCCAGGCAGGTTAACCAATGACTCCACATGATGAAATGATGGGGCCACTTCTTAACAGCCACAAGTTTGTAGAAGACGTTCCCTCTTCGCATTGTAAAAAGGAGCCATAAACATCTGGCAAGATCTGGTAGCACATGTTTTACAAAAAATGTCAGGCGAGATTTGATTGTGGCTTCAGCAGCCCCTGTGCCTGGCTCAGCCCAAATGTCAGTTAGAGAACTGCTAAAGAAAAGCCTGGATGGGAGAAGAGATTTCTATTTCCTTTTTCCCCCATATCAAACCAAGACACACGACTATTAGTTGGATGTTTCAAACCCTTTGAAACAAGAAGTTGGTCATGCAACATTGATCATTTTAGAAAATACTGTAGCCTTTTTCCACTTTTTTAAGAAGTCCAGTAATTGTTACCAGTATCTCATCTTATCCACCAGGATGCTCTCTTGCTTTCCTAAGACGTCCTTCATCCAGGACAGCATGGATCCCTCGAGTGCCCTCCCATGGCCTCTGAGCAGAGCCCACTAAGCCCAGCGGCAAGTAGTGGTGACGGGAGCAACACGTCTTAGCAGTGAAATGAAGCCAGCTCTGGGGCCTTTTGCTTTACATTCGCTAAGCACCGGCTATTACTGAAAGAGCTCATGTTACCTCAAAGGTGACTGACAGGGTAGGGTTCAGGATGTGTTCTGGAAACATTGGAAGAGATTATATGTCAGCTGTCTTGTTAACTAAAATGGGAGTTGGAAATTCCTAATAAAGAATTGGAACCTCAACAATATTTATTTCACATCAATTAAAGACATTTTTCCCTTTTAGGTCTATGCTTTTGCGTTTTGTGTATTATCTGTCTGTCGAGTGAGTCAAGACGTTTATGTCCACTTGGATTTATGTATTAGTCATCTCTGAATCTGCCTTATTCTTGGCTTCTGTTTGAGGATGAGTGAAGTTTTGTTGTATTAGACATTAAGCTTTTAGAGAAATTACTAGTTTTGGTATACGGATCCACCTGAAGGTCTGGAAAATTCCAAGACCTTTTGACCTGAGCCTTCCATTTGAGAAATGCTGCAGTATGAAAGATATGCTGTTACAACACTCTCATCACAAGTGCCTTCCTCATGTGCTCCCCTGGAGCTGAGGATGCCTCTCCTCTGTTGATTCTTGCCAGGGAAGCTGTGACCAACCTCAGTGGACATGAAAGAAAAGGCTCAGTTCAGTGGTAGTGAGTCCCCCCTAACCCGAGTGGCCACTGGCAACCAACGGGAGCAACACGTCTTAGCAGTGAAATGAAGCCAGCTCTGGGGCCTTTTGCTTTACATTCGCTAAGCACCGGCTATTACTGAAAGAGCTCATGTTACCTCAAAGGTGACTGACAGGGTAGGGTTCAGGATGTGTTCTGGAAACATTGGAAGAGATTATATGTCAGCTGTCTTGTTAACTAAAATGGGAGTTGGAAATTCCTAATAAAGAATTGGAACCTCAACAATATTTATTTCACATCAATTAAAGACATTTTTCCCTTTTAGGTCTATGCTTTTGCGTTTTGTGTATTATCTGTCTGTCGAGTGAGTCAAGACGTTTATGTCCACTTGGATTTATGTATTAGTCATCTCTGAATCTGCCTTATTCTTGGCTTCTGTTTGAGGATGAGTGAAGTTTTGTTGTATTAGACATTAAGCTTTTAGAGAAATTACTAGTTTTGGTATACGGATCCACCTGAAGGTCTGGAAAATTCCAAGACCTTTTGACCTGAGCCTTCCATTTGAGAAATGCTGCAGTATGAAAGATATGCTGTTACAACACTCTCATCACAAGTGCCTTCCTCATGTGCTCCCCTGGAGCTGAGGATGCCTCTCCTCTGTTGATTCTTGCCAGGGAAGCTGTGACCAACCTCAGTGGACATGAAAGAAAAGGCTCAGTTCAGTGGTAGTGAGTCCCCCCTAACCCGAGTGGCCACTGGCAACCAGACCTGGGGAGGGTATGCTTCCACGTGGACATCCATTCACACTGTACTTCACAGCAAGTAATAAAAACAGGACAGTGATCTATCTCAGATTGTTTAATCTGCATTTCTGGAAATTTCCTTCCTGACCTTACTTCAGTCTGTCTGTAGTATTTCCTAATTCCTTTACAAAGCCTCTAAGTTCTCCTAAGCTTTTGACTTAGATCAAAGAGGACAGAGCCCAAAACTATAGGGAAAAAATGTATTGAATGGCCGCCCTTAATACAGAAGCGCTGTTATTCATCAGGGCTTCGTGATGTGTGTGGAAGTTGCTAGCTTTTTAAAATCTGTAATCTGCTTTATAGTTTGTCAGTCTAAATAAAAGTCACAGGGCACCTAATTTTGTATTAAGTATTACAGTTTTTCTCAGAAAAAAAATTCTCTTTACTCCCCAATTATAGACGCTTCAGGTTTCTCAAAACCTAGATAGGTCTGCCCCTAGAAAAGACCAATTATAATTTATCTCTAGGCCTAGGAAACTTACCACTGGATATTTAAAAACTGCTGAGGAGAGTGGGTGTAGGGCAGGCAAGTCAGCAGCAGCTGCTAAAACAAAATGAGATGCATCATAATATAGACACTTTTTTCCCTTTAAGCCATACTTAAATATTACCACCGAATGTAAGCTGAATTGATGTACACATCGTGCCCCCGCCCCAGTTTCTGAAGCGAGAGCACATCTGACAGAGCACACGCCCCCCTCCTGCTCACTGTGGTGTTTCAGACTCACAGCCCTCTCGCTCCAGTCCCCCCAGCTCCCTGGGCGCTGGGAAGGAGGGACCCCGCCTGCGGCTTCACTCATCCTCAGCACATCCCCGTGGCTCTCTCAGGGTCTGGCCGCCCCCAGTTTTACCTCAAACAGCTTGCACTGGGCTCTATGGACAATCCCTCTGCTTCCTGACGTGGGGTACCAGGGGGCTCCTGTCATGTCCAGGAGGCACCTGAGGCCGCAGAGGGCATGTGGGGACGAGCCCCAGCCTGGGCGGTCCTGGGTGCCAGGTCCATCTTCTATACCCGGCCCCGTTCTCACTGCTGGGACAAGGGTACCAGACAGGATGAGGGGACAGCAGAAAGCCACATCTTCCGTCAAAGCGGAGGAGTGAAGAACAGGGATGGGAAGAGGATCCGGACCTGGGCAGTGGGCAGAAATTCAAAGCAAATTGATACCGAGCCTGTCCTGTTACCCAGGGGGGCCTAGTGTTTGCACAGTAAGAACAAACCTGAGGAATGTTCTACCTTATTCAACAAGGAATCCAAACTGTGCGTTCCAGGGAGGAAGATAATGAGCTTGACTGAGCTTCTTGCCTTTCTCTTCCTCTGCCAGCCCATCACCACCCCACCCACAGCCAGTGGTGCTGGTGATGATTTCCTTCCTCTCCCTGACACTGGGTTTGACATGGATTTTGTGTATTTTGTCAAACAATCCTGTTATTAATCATCACCAAAACATCTCATTCCTAAAGAACCAAATTTAAGGCAAAATAAATATGTGTGTCTTAAAGCCTTCTAAGATCCAGGCCCACAGTTTGTTTATAGCATGGATCCAAATCATATCCCTCCTACACAGACTGATACTAACAAAGGAAAGTTGTAATGCAGGACTTCCTCTTCCCCCAATCCTTGATATAATTGTGCTAGTGAACAGCACTTGGTGTTTGGGGTAGGAAACTTGCATGCTTGGATACTGAGTTTCACACTTCTTAGATCTTCTGTAGAGGTAGAAAGTCTCTTAAATCAGTGTTGAAAATCTCAGCCCCTGGTTTTTCTCACAATGTGATGAATCCATGTGCATCAAGTTAGGATTCCTGTTGCAAGCAACGGAAGCAGACACAATGTTGAAAGCAAAAGGGAAGTGATCCAAAGAGTACTAAAGCCCACAGAGGACTTCCCTGGTGGTCTGGTGGTTGAGGGGCCACCTGCCAATGCAGGGGACACGAGTTCGATCCCTGGTCTGGGAGAATTCCACATGCTTCAGGGCAACGGAGCCCACAAGCTGCAGCTACTGAGCTCACGGCCCACAGCTTCTGAAGCCCCGATGCCCTAGAGCCTGTGCTTGGCAACAAGAGCAGCCGCTGCAGTGAGAAGCCCACAGCAAAACTAGAGTAGACCCTGCCATCCGTAGCTAGAGAAACACGTACAGCAACCGTGACCCAGCCAAAAAAAAAAGCCCACAGAACTGTTGAGCAGAGAAGGCTTAGCTGTAGGCAGCCCGCAGCAGTGCCCGAAATCCAGGTTCACCGTGGCCAGGTGAGGAAATCCCTGCTGTTGCCACTGAATTCTGCAACTCAGGACCCTTGTATTAGCAGCTTGTCCTGCAAGCTCTGCTGCCTCCAGGAGGGACAGGCCCCGGCACTGCACTCTTTGAAGGGCTGGCCAGAGTCCCAGCTGCTGCACCTGCCTAGGGAAGCCCAGGGCCCCCACATGCTCTCAGGCTGTACGAGGAGCTGGGGAGGGTGTCCAGCTGCTTTCACTTCTGTGATGTTATTGGACGCCACCGACCACATCCCCCTCAGATAGGAGGGGGTCAGAACCTGGGCAGCTAAAGAGAAGGACAAATGTCCACACACACTGTCTACTCTGGAGCATCACGGAAGGATGAGTGCCATGAAGCAGCCTAACACTAGCAGAAGACGGAGGAGGGCCCTTGGCAGAAAGCTGGTTTGCAGGCATCTGAGGTGGGGGTCATCAGTGTGGCACCATTAACCCTGGGGACCCAGCAAGTCTCTGCAGTGGGGGCTTCATCCCACCCTCTCTGAACTAGGTGCCAGCCCAGAGACGACAACTGAAACGGTCCACACATTGCCCAATTGAGAACCATTGCTCTAACTGGTGGTCCTTTCCTTCTGGAAAGACATCCTGGATAGAAACACAATAACTGCCTTAGAGATATAAATTAGACTTAATAGAATCCTAATAGGAGAACTAGGTGTCCTGACTCTAAAATTCTTATGGAAAAATAAACATTTTTAAGAAAAGCCAAGAAATGGGACTTCCCTGGTGGTCCAGTGGTTAGGACTTCACCTTCCAGTGCAGGGGGTGTTGGTTCTTTCCCTGGCTGGGGAGCTAGGATGCCACATGCCTCTCGGCCAAAAAAACAAAACAAAAAGTACAGTCACAAGGATCCTGAAAGTGAAGAGTTACATGCAGGATAATGACAAGCATGCATGTTGGCATATGTTCTTAAAGCCCGAGTTACTGCAACAGGTTGGCGGGACGTGGTGGGGACTGTCCCTGTCAGGGTGACAAGTGCCCTCCCCGGGGCTCCAGCCAGCTGTTCTCAGGCCTCCTACACCGGTCTGGGTGGCACCTGACCCACTGAGTCTCTCTTTCCTCCCTGACAGCTTCCCTTGGCTGGTGGAACATTCCAGGGCCTTCCTCTGTCTGAGGGGGCTGGGCCCTGCCCATCCCCTGACCTCTACTCTGCAAGCACTCTGGACTCCATCCTTAGGTCTCCAGCCCGTGGCCCCTCACTCTGCTGGCCTTTCACAAGCCACCTCTGTGCAGAGGGGCTACACCCTCCCCGGACCACAGACCTGAATACCCAGGGCCCACCAGCTATTTCCACTGGGCGGTCAGCGACAAGGTCAGCTAACATGGGCTGAGTCCACCAGCCCACCCTGCACCCAAACCAGTCTCCTCAAGTCAGTCGATGGCTCCAGCTTTCCAGGAACTCAGGCCCAATTCTGTAAGCATTCTGCCCTCCCCTCCTCTCACCCCCATGTCTGCGCCACAAGGACGTCCCTGTATCTGACTGCTCCTTGCCCCTTGTCCTCTGAGACACCAACATCCCCCTATTCTCCCTGCTCCCTCCCTCACTCACCTGCAGAGCTTCAGTGATCCCTTCCAACTGCCTTCACGTCACACCCCTGTTCAGAGCATGGTAAAACCCAACATTCTTAAAACAGCATTCAAGGCCCTACACAGGATGGACCCCAGGTAATCTACTTGTATACTTGACTGTCTCCAATACAAGTGCCTGGAATAGTGGCAGGTATACCATGGGTACCTGACAAATATTTTTTGAATTAGTCTAAGGATTTATGATCTGCTGGATCAAAGAAAAAGCAAGAGAATTCCAAAAACACATCTACTTCTGCTTCATTGACTGTGTGCTAAAGCCTTTGACTGTGTGGATCACAACAAAGTGTGGAAAATTCTTAGAGAGATGGGAATACCAGACCACCTTACCTGCCTCCTGAAAAACCTGTATGCAGGACAAGAAGCAAGAGCTAGAACCAGACATGAAACAACAGACTGCTTCAAAACTGGGAAAGGAGTACGTCAAGGCTGTATATTGTCACCCTGCTTATTTAACTTCAATGCAGAGTACATCATGTGAAATGCTGGGCTGGATGACTCACAAGTTAGAATCAAGATTGTCAGGAGAAATATCAGCAACCTCAGATATGCAGATGATACCATCCAAATGGCAGAAAGCAAAGAGGAACTAAAGAGCCTCTTGATGAGAGTGAAAAAGCTGGCTTAAAACTCAGCATTCAAAAAACTAAAATTGTGGCATCCCGTCCCATCACTTTATGGCAAACAGAAGGGGAGGCAATGGAAACAGTGGCAGATTTTATCTCTTTGGGCTCTAAAATCACTGCAGACGGTGGCTGCAGCCATGAACTTAAAAGATGCTTGCTTCTTGGAAGGAAAGTTATTCCGCTCATATGAGGCACCTAGAACAGTCAAATCTGGAGAGAAAGAAAATAGAACGGTGGGTGCCATGGGCTGTGGCGACAGAATGGAAGGTTATTGTTTCATGGGTGAGTCTCACTTTGGGGTGATAGAAAAGTTCTGGAGGTGGATGGATGGTGATGGGCCCACAATGACATGAATGTCCCTAATGCCACTGAAATGTAGATTTGAAAATGGTTAAAATAATAAATTTCACATATGTTACTGCAGTAAAACATTAAATTAAAAAAATTTAAATTATATATCCTTTTATCTAGTAACAAAAAGCCAGTTCTTCAGAGCTGCCTCCCCCCACTTCAGGTTGCATGGACCCACTGTGAGCAAGTCCAGAAATTATCCCACAGATGCACTGCTGCCTGTGTATATGCGGAATGCCCAGGGCATTGGAGACAACTCACAGCTTCCTCGGTAGAGGGCTGGTTAAAACCAACCATCAAAGCGTAGCACATGACTTTACAGTTGATGCCAGGCCCTGTGTTCAGGGCTTTACGTAAATTAATCCATGTAATTCTCACGACCACCTAACAATATTGTCCATGGTTTATAGATAAGGAAACCAAAGTCCAAAAGATTACACAGGTGACATCGAGCAGGGCTGGGATCTGAATAAACAGACCTAAGGAGATGACTCAGCCATGTGATATTCAGATGTCGCAGCCGTGGAAAGATCCGGGGACACTCTGCTCCACATATGCATAAGCCAGGGGTCTGCACGTGTGCTGCAGGAGTGCCTGACCCATCTCTGCCATCACTCTGCTCACAGTGATGGCTTTGGAGGAGGAGCTGGTCAAAAGGTGGAACAGCGCTTGCTCTTTGTTTACATACTGTTTATATTTATTTGCACATCCGATGTATGCAAAAAGAATTTACAATCATCAATATGTAAAGGAATGTTCGTTCTAAAGACAGGCTCACTGTTAAATGATGCTGCAAAGGGAAGGAGGCCTCCATGCCCACTTGTAACTCAGAGAGGAGACTCCTGCTCTGGCACCCCTGCTCACCCACCAGCTCAGTGTCATCTTCACAGCTTGTTTACAAATAAGAGTTTTCTAGAAAGAGTTACCCTGACCTAGAGGGGAGTGGCCTGGGGACCGAGGCCTTGGTCCCCCCAGTTGGGGCAGTTTGTGGGCCGTGACATCAACTTTCTTGATGTCAATCTATCCATCTGCCCAGCTTCTGTGATCACTAATAACCACTCTCCTGCTCTACAAAATGTCTCCTCAGCCCCCAGCTGCGGTGAAGCCACAATTTCTGCAGTTTTCTCTTCCTTGACATAATCATTTGATTTATTAAAGTAGCTAAAAATCATAAAACTACAATTCCTTTCCTTTATGTCTTTGCTTTATAACTCAACATAAATACACCCTTGTGCCTGTACCATCCCATGGGCGAACATTAAAATTGGCTCCTATCTAAATTGCTGATTTATCCCCATAATTCACATTTTCTTGAGCCTCCCTCCTTAGGCGGAACTGATGTTTAAGTCCCAGGAGATGTAAATCTTGCAGTGAGAACATGAAAACCTGAGGTATCACTCCTGGCTTTCCAATCTAACCAAGAGTGTCCTCACCGGTCTAAGAAACGCATTTCCACTTCCAAGGTTTGTCCTGCCAGACCTCATGTGACAAGGGCGGCCCATTACCTTGGAAAGCAACTTTCTGAGCTTGAGACTCTAAGCAGTATGGTCAGGCAGGCGGTCTCAGCACCTCCCACTCCACCCCACGGGCAGGAACACCTTCTGTGCTGGGCCTGCGGTGGTGGCTGCTGCTGCTGAGTCGCTTCAGTCGTGTCCGACTCTGTGCGACCCCACAGACGGCAGCCCACCAGGCTCCCCCGTCCCTGGGATTCTCCAGGCAAGAACACTGGAGTAGGGTGCCATTTCCTTCTCCAATGCATGAAACTGAAAAGTGAAAGTGAAATCACTCAGCCGTGTCCGACTCAGCAACCCCACGGACTGCAGCCTACCAGGCTCCTCCGTTGCCAAAGGCTCGGGCTGGAGGAAGTTATAGGCAGGAGTACAAAGAAGGCTTAAGCAAACAGAAACCATGGTGTGGACCCCATCCCTTCTGCTTCCCAGACAAAGCCACAGAGGAGCTGTTTGGAAAGTGGTGTGAGGCTCCCCTGCGGAGCAGAGCCTTGCCCTCCAAGGTGGGCATCCCATGAGGGAGCCCTGGCCACCCCATCAGATGTCCAGAAAAGGCCGGGGACCTAGGCAGTGCTACTGGAGGCTGAGGACAGTCCCTGGAGCAGTTCGGCCCAATTCAGTCCTTGGGGCTGAGAAAGCAAAGCCCTGAACTTCTTTTATCTCAAATGACACTTTGAAGGGACCAGATTAGTTTTATGGGAGCGGTCTGGAGAGGAAGAAAACATGCGGTCAGAGGTCTTTATCTGCATTTTTGCACTCTGACTCTATTCCCAAACACGCACACGCAGACAGACAGACAAGCATGGGGCTCCGGTGCCGGCTGCCTTTCTCAGGCCCGACCCCCACAAGCAGGCTTTTTGGCTGGTCCTGGTACCAAGGTCACGTCTGATCCGCTCTGATGCTCCAGTGCTAGGGCGCCTGGATGCCCACCATCGTCCAGGCAGAACACCAGTCCTGGGAACCACTGGGACCATCTGTAGTTTTACGGTAACTTCCTTCCGCCCCTAGGCTTAGCTGATAGCCTCCTCCCTCTTTTTCTCACACCCTCCAGTCATTGGACTGGAACAGAAATACCTCATTAGCCAATCAATCTCCCAGACAGCACCAAAGAGTGGGAAAAGATCTATAAAACCTCACCCATGAATAGCCTTAGCCAGCTTTTCCTCCCTTTCACCTTGTAAATTCCCAGGGCCCAGCCAGGGAGGGCGAGGTCATTGTACCCAGGACAGTGGCCTAGGGGCTTGAATGCTCTCCTCATTGAGCTTGGCCTCTGGGCACTGCCCTGGGAGGTCCAGGCAGCCCTTTAAACCCCCAGGCGTCTCCAGCCCCAGTCTTGGGCCAAGGAGGCTCCAGGTGGTCAGGCTTGGGCTCAGCACTATCCTGGCACCTTGTAAAATTCCCAGGGCCCAGCCAGGGAGGGCGAGGTCATTGTACCCAGGACAGTGGCCTAGGGGCTTGAATGCTCTCCTCATTGAGCTTGGCCTCTGGGCACTGCCCTGGGAGGTCCAGGCAGCCCTTTAAACCCCCAGGCGTCTCCAGCCCCAGTCTTGGGCCAAGGAGGCTCCAGGTGGTCAGGCTTGGGCTCAGCACTATCCTGGCACCTTGTATGGCACCTTTGCCATGGCTGGGCCCTGCACAAGAGGGCACCCCCTCACCTCTCTCTGCACCCCAAGGCAGTCCAGTCCAAGGTGCCCTGGGGGAGAGGATGCTGCTGCAAGGTAGCAAGGTACCGGCTAACACAGGTTACCTGTTGGCAAAGTGCCAGAGGAAGCATTCCTCCCCACACCCCCAACTTCTTGGGAATGGGGTGTGGTGAGCTTTCCACCCGAGGGAAGGTGCAGGCTTGGGACACCCAGGGTTCTGTTTGGCAGGAGCTGCTGGGACACCATGCTCCTTGCAGGGTGGGTTGGCCTTGCTGAAGTTCTGGGCAGATTCCTTCTCATACGCCTCATCCTCCCACCCAGCTGGCTACATCTATAGAATGAGGTGGCTGGCCTGGAGCATAAGGCTCTAGGAAAAGCCAGTTCTTAGAGGAACCACTCAGCTTCTGCCTTCCAGCTGTCCAGAGGGTTACCGCTGCCCTTGTTGAGGCCGGCTGTATCCAGGGCAATCCGGTGCAAGCAGAACGCCCTGCAGCGTGGCCTAGCCGCCTCGACGGCACTGCCCAGGGCTTTGCCGAATGCCTGTGGGGTCAGGCCAGTTGCAGAAACCGTTTAGAAGTCTTCTCTTCGCTGAAAGCGATGGGTTATGGTTAGGGACGAGGTTTGCTATTTCTGGTCACTGCCCTTGGGGCACCAGGTTCTGCCTAATGTGACATTTCTGTACCTTGTTTGGGATGGAGACTATCATTGCCAGGTTTTGATGTGGAATTCCAATCAAAATAAGTGCTTTGAAACTCTTTTAAAACTAAAATAGAGCCGAAAAGGGAGACTTGAACCTCTTCTCTTCTTCCCTGTCTCCCCTCCCACCTCTGGGTTCTGCATGGGTCTCACTGGAGCCCCCCGGCCTGTGTCCAGGCCCAGTGGTGGTGGAGAGGCCAAGTGGGTGGCTAGGGAGGGCAAGGGGCTCTCCAGGCCAGCCAGGGGGTGACAGCCAGGCCTGGGCCAGGATGAGGTCCCCCATGTGGGGCCCCGAGGAACAGGTCAACACGTGGGAAGCTGTGGCAAGGGCTTGGATCCTGTGCTGGGTGGGGGAGCACTTCCATTTCAGGACAGTCACTTGGCAATTAACCACTTAACTTGCTCAGAGAACAAGACCACCCCTCCTCACTGGTTTAACCAGCTCTTGAACAAACTGTCATCTCAGCATGGTTTGGACAGAGGGCAACGTTAACGGGGCGAGCAGTCCAGTCCAGACTCCACTGCTAAGTCCACAGCCGACCTACACCAACCGCAGAAGGGGCTAGGGTTTCCTTGCTTCCCCAGACCAGGGCATCGACGAAGCCTCCTGCTGGGTGTCCCCCTCTGGGTGGAGGTGTCACCTGACTGGTAACCATGCAGGTTCCTAGCGGCTCATTTCCTCATCTCAGCTGGAGGGCAGAGCTCATTCCATCCTGTCTGCTCACCCTGGGAACGTGATTGGAAACGTCGATGCTGGAAACATACCATTCCTGGGGTAGGAAAGATCAGAAACTGCCGCTAAATAAGAGCGACTCCCAGGCGATTGGCCCACGGGAACCTAACTGTAGCAGACTCCAGTTTAGTGCTCACCTGTCCCCACCCAGGCCCATCCCGCCTTCTCTTGCTGGATGACAAAACTGGGTGTCCCTGAGGATTCATTACGAAAGCGACAATCTGCATCCTGAGACCAACTGTGGGGAGAACCCCGAGCCAGGGGCTGGTGGTGGTGGTGTAGTTGCTCAGTTGTGTCCGACTCTTCGCAACCCCATGGACTGCAGCACACCAGGCTTCCCTGTCCTTCACTACCTCCCAGAGTTTGCTCAGACTCATGTCCATTGAGTCAGTGATGCCCTCCAACCGTCTCGTCCTGTCGTCCTCTTCTCCTCCTGCCTTCTATCTTTCCCAGCACCAGCGTCTTTCTTACGAGTTGGCTTTTCACATCAGGGGACCAAAGTCAATACTTCAGCTTCAGGGTGAAGCCAGGTGGACGCACATTCAGATCCCACCTGTCACTATGAGATCTTGGGGATCCCACTGTGCAGCCCTGGCCCACAGGAGGATTCGGGAAGGGCAGCAGACTCCCATACCCTTTCTCCCCGAGACCACCACCTTCTGTGCTTGGGGCTCCCGGGTCCCCTGTGAACACTTACGCCTGCATCCCTCCCAAGGGGCTCGGGTCCTGCTGATAAAGCAGCCTCAGTCCTAGGACCTGCCTGTTACCAAGGGGAACTATTTTCACAACATGAACCATGTAAGAATGCAGTGTTAGTTCCACAACCTGTTTCCTTGCTGACTGGTGGCCTCTCTGGAGCCCAGCAGTCCCAGCCAGGCTCTGGCCTCTCAGGAGGTGGGGTGGGGTGGGGGGGGGGACTTGGACAACCATCCCAGGAGCTCAGAAGACGGAAACACCAGTGCGGGGGGAGGGCCCCCCACCGCCAAAAGCCTGTGCCCACAGGTGCAAAGGCAAACTACCCACAGCCGTGGCCGGCGAGGCTGTCACTTGGCACGGGTCTGAGGGCCCCTCCTGCTGGCCGCACCTGTGCTCAGAACCAGCACAGGGCAATGGACCACAGAGCAAGGGGACCCACTGTCTGGTGCAAAGCTACTATGTGGCAGCTCAGCTGTGCCTCAGGGGTTTCTAAAGAAGAAAAAACCGTGGTAAAACAAGACCAAACCACCAGGCTGGTTGGTCGACTGCAGCCAGACCCCGGCTGTGCCCCGGGCTTGCTGCTTCACCTCTCAGAGGGCCAACACATACCAACCAGGGGGAGAGTCATTAATTCACGTTTTCACAAATAACAGCATTTTGACACATTCATATTTAAAAATCAGATTTTTATTACATCAACATGGTAAACAAAGCACAGAGAAGCAACATATACAAAGCACATGTAAGAGCGAAGAACCCACCCCAGGGAACTTTCTAAAATGACAGTCACTGTTACACAATTCTGGAGGTCAGGAGCTTCTAATGAAGGGCTGTGTTGAGCTGCCCATCGCCCCCAGGCTGGCTCGAGGCGCCACTGGTGCAGGCGGGTGGGTCCACTCCCGCTCAGCTGAGCCTCACGCCATCCATCACGTGGCACCAACCAGTGTGGCTTCTGGGGTGTTTCAAGGCCACCCTTCCCTTTGGGCAATCCCGGGAAGCTGAGTTTCTATTCTTAACTTCAAACATTTGTGGGTAAGAGAAGCACCATCACCCCAGGTTCCCATGGTGCCCGATGGTGCCTTTATCCCGTGCAGGAGGCACACGCCTCCCCCTCCCCCAGGATATCAGCACCAATTTGAACACTAGAGGAACCATGGAGGTGAGAAAAGAAGGAAACAAGAATGTGGACACTACACCCTTCTCTCTCTCTCTTTTTTAAGTATTAAATTCAGAAGTAAAGAGGAAGAAAGAAAAACCATGAATCCATTAAATTATCAACAAATCTTAAAGAATCTTATCCTGCACTTCTACCAAAGTTACTAAAACTTTGGAAAATCTAAATAATGGACATATCAATCAATGTAATTCTGTGGAGGTAGGCAGCAGCAGCTCCTTGGGCCTGGCAGACAAGCTCTGGCTTTCTGGGAGTGCAGAAATGCAGATCCACACGCTGAGGGATGGAGAACTGACTTGAACTCAAAGGGGAGACTCAATTAACATTCAGGATCTTGAGGTGGTTCATCCAGGATGGGCACAAAGGCGTCACACGGCCCCTTGGAGACTGCTGATGAGGGTGTGCTTCTTGACACCAGCTCTGCGGTGAGGCCCTTTGGGGAAGTCACCCCACAAGGCGCAGGCGGCCACTGACTGCCAGCTTCAGCAGCCTCATCACTCTTCCTTTGATGTCCAGCGTCCATGCAAGCCTGGGCCCACCAGGGCTACGAGCAGATGCATGAAAAAGATTCTCGCTGTGATCTTTCCTGCAAAGGAAACAGCAATAAAGTTTACTGCCGGGTCACAACGGAGGAATTCTTGTAAACGAGTAACCTTTGCTCTTAGCTTTGGAAAGAGGACCATGAGCAGAGAACAGGGAGAGACCAGGGCGCATCTCACAGCCCCGAGAATGGGCTTTACAGCTGCACCGTGTGCCATTTGCTTCACTCTCACACGGCTGTGAAAGCTGTGGCTGTAACTTGGGCTTCATTCACAGGACAGATACTAGAGAGGCAGCCTGTTTCAGACCCACAGTCACTCCGCCTGCTTTCTGGCCATAGCATGACAGAGGTGGGCGCTGCCCACATCACACGCATGGCGCGAACGGCATTCTGCCTTTTCGGGTGGAAGCTCATTTCTCTTGTATGAACAGAACTCTGACTGCACCGACACCCACACACAGGACACATACAGAGGGGCCACCACCGCTGCCGGTCAGCTCTGCTGCGGGCGCTCGGGCCGGTCTTCACGCAGCTGCAGTCCCAGCTCCCAGGCCTCTGGGCACTTACAAACAGGAAGGCTTTGCTCTAGGGCTCGACTCCTGTTCCTGCTGAACTGAGCCAGTGTGTAAAATGAGAACTGATATCAGCTCAGTAGGCACCGGAGGGCGGGTCCAACTGACAGCCCGGAGAAGCAGCGCCTCAGCTGGGAGCTCGCTCGGCCTCGTTCCACTGGCGCCGCACGACACAGACCTGGACTGCAAATACAAGAGAGAGTTCACCGTGCTCGGCAATCACAAGAGGGCGTCTCCTCTGAAGGCGCCCGGCTCTACTCACACATCGTCTACCGCTGACATGGTCTTACTTGACTTCTATGACCCATGTGCTTTTAGATTTTTAAAATTAATAATTTTGCAGCTTTCAATACATTTGAACTTTCAGACAGATGTTTACTCAGTGGATTTATATTTCTTTAGACTTTGGGAATGTCTTCATTCGTAACAGGACCAAGCGCATCCTTGGGGCCAGGCAGGCCCTTATCCTCCAGAATCCTGCTTGGCCCCGAGCTGACCGCTCAGCAGCGGCCTCTGCCCCAGCAGCTCCACCTTAACTGGCCCCATCTCACCTTCTCTTCAGGTGCAGAACTTAGCCACTGTGAACAAAGCGGAAACCAGTCACTGTTCACCAATCAGCTAAGCTCTGCACCTCGTCAGAGAGGTCATCGCTGGGCATAAGGAAAGGGCCGGCGAGCATCTTCTGAGGCTGTCGGCTTCTTCTGCTTGCAGAGAGGAGCTACGAGATGTGTGTTCCCCGAACTGCAGAGAGCGCAACTACGGCTTCTGGAGCAGCAGTCAGGGTCGTGGCTGCGTGGTAATCCCTGGCAATGTGATTTTAATCTTAAGTCACAAATCAGCATGCCAGGAACCCAAGCAGCCAGAGCACTCGGGGGCAGCCGTGCCGCCCACATCGCACGCACCAGCTTCCTCAGACACCAGGCGACGACACCACCTCCAGGCCTGCTACACCACCACGTGGGTTGTTCTTCCACTTGGTGTCGTTACTCAGCACCTTAGGGCTATCATTTTTAAAAATCAAAGGACCCACAGATGGCCACACAAAGGCCAGTGCAGCTTTGGGAGAGGAAGTGAAAAATGCACCAACCAGCGGGTCTGGGGCTGCCACGCTCAGTCTCCCAGCACATCACCCCTTGGGGCACAGGTTCTAAGTGTCGGGGATGTCTGCGGGGATGCTCAAGGGGTGGGATGGATTCCCAGCTGCTGGAGGGTGCAGCTCAGGGAGCAGCCCCATCACGGTCCTTCACCGAGCAGGCAGGGAGGGGGCAGCGGGCATGTGAGTGGCCCCTGCGTTCATCCAGGAGTGTGTGGGGGGCCTCTCCTGACCTGGCTGCTCCTTTGCCTGCTTGGGGCAGAGCAGCACAATGAAGAACCACCATGGCTGCGTGGCCCGCGGGGCTTCCCCACCGCTCGGAGCGCAGGGACCATCAAAGGCACGGTCTGCACCCTTGCAGCGTCACACACTTCAGTGAACACGACCCTCTGTGCGGTGACAAACCTGAAGAGAAGTATGATCTGTCCTGATCACTGTATGAGGCTGGCAACACGTAATCGTGTAACGGCTCTGTTTTTTAAACGCGGCTGTCTTTGAACAGGCTCAGAAGCTGCCCGACGGAGCGCTGGGGAAGCCCGCACATAGCCGCTTCGCTACGTGACGCACGGTCGGGGCAACTATTCCCAGTACTTCCCTTCCTGGCCAACACAGCTCTTCAACTCTCCTGGAAGAACCTCTTCAGTAGTAAGAGCTCTCTCAGATAAATAAGGCAGTTAAACATATTAGACAGAAATGGTGTTTTATAAGAGCAAAACATTAGAACAAATTAAATGTCCAACAATATCTACATAATATATTAAATAGCCATTAAAATTATAGAAAATTTATACAACATGAAGAATGAAATCTGAAGTAAAAAAAAAAAAAAAAGACACAAAATCAGACATGCCCTGTTATCATGTAAACCTTGAAGAAACCCGGAGAGTCAAGAGAAATAATAATGGTAAAGAAAAAAATACTTTTAATTTCACAGTTTTACATAAAACCTATGAATCATTGCTAAATTACATTTAGAATGCATAAATTCCATTAGAAACTACTAGAATGTAGACCTAACAGGTCAATTTCAAGCACAGTTAACAGAGGAAGCAGTTTAGATCATTCAGGACTCCCACTCTGACTCTGCTCCAACAAGAGATAGCCCACTGCGGACACGCTGCATGGAGAGGCACCCGGCGGAGGGCAGGAGGGCCTGCCAGCCTCTCCTGCCAGATGGGGGCAACCCGAGGGGCCTCAAGTTCCCACACATCTCCTCGCAGCTCAGAGGGCGGGATAGCCCGGCAACACCCCCCCACATTAGCCCTCACCTTCTAACCTACTCAAGATGTTCTCCTGTGACTCCTGTTCCCCCGAATAACAAAACCCGAAGCGGTCAAAACAGTGCTGGGGAAGGGGCTGTTCTGCGAGGGTGGACGGCATGGGCTTTTGTGGCCGCTTGGCCAGACGAGGCGCCACATACCCCTCAGGGCGGGAGCCCAGGACCGAAGCCACCAGGGCTCTCAGCTCACCATTTGGCTTACTGACTTACTTGGCTCCTAGGAGGAATCTCGGCTGAGTCGAAGAATGGAAAAAGGGCAAAGAGAGAGAGAGAGAGAGAGAGAATCACCTCTTTAGAATAACATCTCAGCTACCACCTCGGCTGAGCATCTGTCCATCTGCTCCCTGCTCAGCTCAAAGCACCTGCGGGCGAGATGCTGCTGCCGCGGATCCTCACTCAGCATCAGCTCCCCGTAGAGGTAGATGCCCATGGCCTGTGGGAGGCACAGAGGCCAGAGAGAGTAAGGAAAAGGAATCATGTGTCCCCATGCGCTCGAGTGCACAGTCTATATGTGCTTCACACACACGTGCTAGGCTGGAAGTTACAAAGGCCCTAGAAAAGGCAGACAGCTGAACAGCGGGCTTCAGGCAACTGCAGTTTCCGATACCCTTCTCCTTACAAAAACTCACCCAAGGAATTCTCGGCTATCAACTCCATCAACCCTGGTGGCTGACCTGAGGACAGAGGGAACATTTCTCCAAGTGACGGGGACAGGGACAGGGAGGCTCTCATGATGACTGACCCTATGGGAACCCCTGCAGTTGCGAGGAGACCTGAGTGCTGTGTGTGTGTGACTCAGACATGGACCTGCCTCCCTCCTAGCACAGCTGGGAAATGAAGACCTCCTGTCACACGGGTGGGGAGAACCTCAGGCCGCCCTGGAAGACGCCTGCCGTTCAGCCCAGCCCGCCTGCTCTCCTTCCACGGGCACACACTGGCTCTTCTGTCTCGAAAACAATGCTGCGAAAATCACATCGGTGTTTTTCCTACAGTTTTAGAGACAGCTGGTTATGCTCTGAAAGACCAAAAAGGTCTCTTTGGACCCGCCTTCTCTCTTGTTCTAAGCTCAGTTGCGCTATGACTATGTCCTGCTGGAGCAGGAGCTTCCGACAACAGTGCAGAGATGGAGACCCAGTGGTGAGGAGCTCAGAGACTCCTTTCTGAGAAAGCTGATGGCAACCCCTACTGGCAGAGATCGTGGTTCCAAACACAGGGCAGTCAGTTCTGGTTTTCAGAACAGACTTTAAGTCGCTCTTAAATTTTGTCCCTCCATGTTTCCAAACACCTCTTGGTTCACTGTGCAAATGTGACATTTCTTCTGGTACAAAGTCATGTCTTTTCCTTTGTGGGAATAACAAGCCCTTACTTGCTGGCTGCCCCCTGTACTCTGTCCTCTCAAAAGAGCCTTTGTTTGCACTGCCCCAACTCTCCACCCCAACAGAAACGTGGCTCCATTCTATCAGCCCGCAGCGCTTTGCAGAACGCTCCCTTGGAGGCATCCACTGGCCGTGCCAAGGGAACGAGCCGTGGCCGACAAGAGCCATGGCACAGGCCCCACCATGGCCCGGCAAGCTGCGGGGTCGGGGGAGATGCTGACCCCCACACACTGCAGCCCAGCAGAGGTGGCGAAGAAAACATCTTCAAACAGGTTCATGGGCTCCTTGCAAGATGACTGCTTTCCTTGGTGAACCATGTGGAAAGTCCTCACAGGAAGGCAGCTCAGCTCAGGGGTCCACCTGGTATGGCACGTGCAGACACAGACCAGACCGTCCCAGCCAGCCAGGGCTGTCCCAGTCTCATCCCCAGACATACAAAGGCACAGACACACACCATCGCGTCACTGGGCCGCAACCCCAACCTAACGAACCTGGGGTTCAAAGATGTAATGCGGTCTGCCCGTGCTTTATTTGGTTAACGGCAGTGGGCCACAGCTCCATCAAACCAGGGAGCTTCTAAAGAGATACCCAGAAGAAACAAGCTCAAAAGTTGGGTAGGTATGCTCCTACCAACTCTTCAAAATCGTTGGAAAGTGTTGAAGCACTTGTTTTTTAAGTAGAGAAGGCAACAAACTGGGCCCCCATGTTAAGCATACTGCATAGTCAGGAACAGCATTTAAAGAATCCCCATGTGCTGAAAAATGAAACTTACCTGATCCTCTTGAAGGAACCTCTCCACGTCTCTGTACGCTTTTGTGTATTTGTGCTTAACAATGAGTTCACACCAGCGATGGCGAACCTTAAGAAAAGAGAGAAAATCCCATAAGCAACAAACTGGTAGGTTTCCTTGGCCCTGTAAGTTTAATGATGGAGAACTTTTCCTATTAGAAGAAGTTACTCTGTTAACACCATTGAGACTTTAAAATTTCATTTTAATGTCTTTTACAAAGAAAGGAACCACGCTCTTTGTTAAGAGGACTGCCAATCAACTTTAGGGGAAGAAAGTGCATGTTTCACTTAGGTGTTCTGATGTTTTAAAATACAATTTTGCCATACAGTAGATAAATGCAAAACGTAATTGGGAAATTAAACGCACGCCCCCAGCCAGGGAGGCTGGAGCTCTGCCCTGCAGGATGCTGTCCATGAAGGTTTCCTTCATAAACCACAACTACTTGATTTCCTGCAATACGTGATTTGGTTCAGTGCTGCTGATTGTAACAATACACACAGTAAAAGGAAGACACTGCGCTCCACATTCCTAAGAGGCAGAGCGCGCCTTCTGAGGAGCTTGGGGCACCTGCTGGAGGGGAGAGGAGAGCAGACCACCCTGCCGCAGGCAGCTCCAGCTGCATGCTTTGCTGCACCACCTACGGAAAACAGACAAGATACACATGTGTGCCTTTTAGTGAAGATGCATGATGAAAGATTCACCAGCAGGAATTCGTCAGGAAGCCCTCCCCCAAACCCTACAGACAATATGAGAATCTGATCCCAGCACTGGCTGCCTCAGCTGATAAGAGGCAGTCTTGCCCCTCCCACCCACCTCTTCATCTCTAGGCCACTTCAGACACACTCTTTATGTTGAGACTCTACCTAACAGTCCTGGGCCATTGTCGACTGCATTAAAGCCCTCTCAATTATGCCCAGTGAGCAGTCCACCGTTTTATATTCCATTATTGGTTCAACATTAGCTATACATGGAAGTGATTACATGCATTTAAAAAATAAAAAAGCCTCCTTCCATCACTCTTTGTTGTTACTGCCTTTGAAAGAGGAAGACCTTTTATAGCAATCCATTTGTGGCAATAGTAAAATGTAAGCAATTTCAACATTTTGTTTGGGGCCCCTGTAAATTATATCATTATGCACTGATGGCCGGATCTCTCCTTTAATCTACTATAAATAGATTTACACACAAACAATTAGGAACAAAGCAAAAGAAACATTTTTTGGAAAGAATCCTTCCCCTAGGCTACAGTGCACTCTGAGACACACGGTGGTGCCCTCTGCTTACAGGCAGCCAGGCCCTTTGAACTTCTAAGAACAGGATGCCAACAAACTTTTTACATCTACAAAGGAATTTCGGAGGTGCACGGAAATGAGCTAATAGCCTCGGATCATCACAACAAAGGGGAAGCAGGTTTGGCTGGACAGGTCTTGGAAATCTTTCCACCTTCAACAAACTGTTCTTTCCTATATGGCCAACAGAAAGGGACGGCATAAAAGGAAAGCGTAGCAACTAAGATGTTCTAAGCAGAACCACTGGCCAGGCAGGGCCCAGACCGCGCCAATCAGAGGAAGCTCCCGGAACAATCGGATCCCACTCTTGTGTTTTGGTTCAAGTACAGGACACAACCAAAAGGGTCCCTTGGTCCATTTCTCTGGTTTCTTTTCCAACTCAATGAAACCTAGATGCCTCAGGGACTACCAGTCACATCCACACAGCACCGGAAATGCCATGTTCTTTGTTCCTAAGCTCTGGGAAAGGAGAAGGCCTGGTGGGAGGGCCACCATGCAGCGTGAGAGCCAGGGCACTGGACCTCCTGCTCTAGGGCTTTGCAAAAGAGCCTTACTTCTCACAATTGCATGTGGGGACAGCTGTCCCGGCTCTTAGCAGAGTCAAGTATAAGAGAAATCTGTCAGCTCCACCGTGAGCTAAAGACAGGCTTGTGCACCAAGCCTTTGACAAGGACAGTTGCTGATCATTCCAAAAGTTAGGGACGTTATATTTTGAGAATGGAGGTATTTATTACTGGCATTCACTTCCCCACCCCGCCCCACCCTCTGCTCTCCTTTATCTTATTTACACATAAAGAAACAACAAAACACAAATTAGGGTTTGTTTCTTAGTAGGGTAAGTCCACAATGACTGGAAGAGGATTAAGGAGCTGGGCTGAGAGAGGCCTCCACAGCCAATATGAAGTCAGCGTCTCCACTTCTCTTCCTGTTAAAAGTCAGTGTATTGTCAAGATTAATAAGAGATCTAGTCTTCTGACCCCTGAAAGCTAACATGACATCCAGGAAGTACAGACCAACCCCTTTCCCCACCCTACAAAGAGCAGGAAAAACAACAAGCCTTTTCATTACAACAGAATTAAATATATTGCAAAATTTCAATGACAGGATGTTTAAAAGACATCACAGAGATGCTGTGTGAGGCTGAGGGCCCAACAAATATTTCTTGCTTGCGGACAGGGTTTTTACTCCTCTTTGTATTTCTTTAAGAAACAAAGAAAATCTCTATCTTTTAGCCGAGGACCCAAAACTTGCAAGGAAACGTCACCACTTGGAACGGGGGTCTTTCTGAAAATGTGGCAGCAGGCTGACAGCTGTCTCCATTTCTCCCAGCAGCATTGCCACAGTGGGCACTCATGGACTATCTTCCTTTCTCCAGATCCCTGAGAAGCTCAAATAAATCCCTGACACAGGTCCTCACATACTTGTACCCAGCTTCTTCCTCTGTTGATAATAGAGGAAAGTGAAGTTCTCAGCGCTGGGGAGCAGTAGAGAATTCGGAAGCAGAGGCAGGGCTCTATGAGCAAAACTATCCACTCTGCAGGCCTGCTCTTCTTTATTTTCTAATTAATTTATTCATAATGGGGGCAGTGGTCACCTCGTCTTTCCTCGGTGAGATGAAAAGTGAACACCGTAGATACATCTGGCCCAGCCACAGTATCTATGGCTTCTGGACTATTCATTCAGCATCGGCATTCAATGGGTAGATACATACACCGAAACCGATCAATACTTACACTTTAAATATTCACATAATACCACAATGTCTCAAGAGAAGTAAAAAACTTTTAATGACTTTTTCAACTGTGATTCAGATTCATAAAGTCACTCCAAACCCACACCAGGAATCATCTGAAAGCCTTGAGCCAGCCAACATCTTAGCCTGAATTCCAGCAACGCTGTCAGGCTACCAAAGGAAAGAGGCAAGGGTGAGGGAGGGGGGGAATCGGGTCAGGAAAATAAGAAACCTGAGAAAATCAGAGAAGGGATATTTCAGGAGCGGTTAGAGGTGGAACTGCCCGTGGTGGTGAAGAGCAGGACCAGGGGACCCCTGTTCCCAGAGCTCCGGAGTCTTCAGTGCAGACAGTGGCTGGCTCAGCCCAAATCCTGCTAGCTAGTACCAGGACAGGAGTGTGCCCCCGCCCAGGGCCACGCTGCCGGTCCCATAACACACTGAAGCATATCTGTGCTNGGGGACCCCTGTTCCCAGAGCTCCGGAGTCTTCAGTGCAGACAGTGGCTGGCTCAGCCCAAATCCTGCTAGCTAGTACCAGGACAGGAGTGTGCCCCCGCCCAGGGCCACGCTGCCGGTCCCATAACACACTGAAGCATATCTGTGCTAACAGGCCTGGGCCGCCTGAGAGACGCGAGCAGACATGTGGGCCAGAGATCCAAATCACTGTCTGCACAGGATGTGCATACATGTGTACACACACACACAGAAACAAATGTTTCTTTTTTAACAGTTTCCCTCACTACAGCAACTGCTAATAGCTTCTGTTGTTCTCTTCTCTGGTTGGTGACCTGCTGAAGTGACCCTGGGTCCTGATCCACAGAAGCGTCTCCCAGGGCAGGGGAGAGAACAGCCTCTGCCCGTGGGCTGCTGTGGGAGCCCCCCCAGGCCGCTGCCGCAAGCGTTAGACAGCGACTTTCACAGTCATTGCTTGTCCTCTTAGTAGGAGCAGTGTGTTTCTGGCTTTGGTTTTTACTTCAAAAGCTCTATTTATTGAATTCATAAAAACGTGAGAGTATCAACTCCAAGGAAAAGTTTGTTAACTGCTGAAAACCGTAAGAGCAAGGTGCCTGTCAGGCGGGCAGTGAGGAGGGAAGGACTGGGATGGGGGCGGGACCACGCAGCAGCCCAGGAAGGCGAGCCTGGACTGGGATAGTGAGACACCAGCTGGAGCGGAAGGGGAGGGAGGAAGCCTGCGGAGGGTCCTGAAGCCTGGGGCAGCAGGAGGGGGGGGTCCTGAAGCCTGGGGCAGCAGGAGGGGGGTCCTGAAGCCTGGGCA
>SJYX01020991.1:274950-307115 GCA_006410675.1 Oreotragus oreotragus | reverse complement strand
GGGGGGGGGTCCTGAAGCCTGAGGCAGCAGGAAGGGGGGTCCTCAAGCCTGGGCCAGCAGGCACTTCTCAGGCCACCCCTGGGAAGTGCACCCAGGGCCCAGACACCTGGGGACTTTGCAAACTGTTTGCAAAGACAGCCTGGCCCCAGCACCAGCCTGAGTTGCATGGCATTTCTACCATTTCAAGGACGTTATCGCTACCCAAGAGGCGAGCTGAACGACTTCTGGCTGGCTCCTCTGATTTCCAGCACCTGCTTTGTAGGGTCAAACCATGGCTCAGATTCAGGGACAAGTCCCATGACCCAGTGGGCACCTCTGTGATATAACCATGGCCTTGATTAGGACATGCTGGGGCTCCCTCCTGGAAAAGGAAAGAAAAACTACTGAAAGATAACTCCCCACCTGCCTGCCTCTCCCCAAACTCTAAAAATTTTAATGCATCCAGAACTAACTGCTATTAAACTCTGGAACAGGGGTTGCCAATTTTTTCTGTCAAGGGTCACAGTAAGCGTCTACAGCTTCTCTCTCAGTCCATTTGCCCTGTATCACAGGAGTATCCATAGACAATATGTAAATGAGAGGGCATCACTATCTTCAGATAAACTTTCATTTTCAAAAACAAACAGTGGGCTGGACCTGCAGGCTCAAGGCTGCTGACCCCTGATCTGCAAAGGAAGCCCATGCTGGTCAATGTTTAACACCCGGGCCCGCCCCCAATCCACCAGCATGACGCCACAGAACAGAGCCAGGAGGTCTTTGTGAGNAAACAGTGGGCTGGACCTGCAGGCTCAAGGCTGCTGACCCCTGATCTGCAAAGGAAGCCCATGCTGGTCAATGTTTAACACCCGGGCCCGCCCCCAATCCACCAGCATGACGCCACAGAACAGAGCCAGGAGGTCTTTGTGAGCCAGCTCTGGGCAGTGTCAGCCCGTCCTGCCAGAAAATCTAGGGTGTTCTTGACTGTGGGGCTTTTCTTTCCTCTGTGAGCTAAACTCCTCTGAGTAAGAAACCTGCTCTGGCTTCCCTGGGAAACAGAGCACCTCTCAGCCTACAGCCAAGTGTGAACGCAAGGTGCCAGGTGTGGGTGGGTGGGGGATTGGACACTGAGGAAATGCCAATTTTAGGAAGAATAATCCCCGGAACCAGCTCAGTCCCAGTCTCCCACACTGAGCAGACGCTTCTGTCTGCAATCCACTACATACTCTAGACCCTGTGTTCATCAACACTTTACAATTCTCAATGCTCTTTTATACCTTTTATCTTTTTTTTGTCTTCAATTTCAACAAGTCATTTCAAAGAAATAAAAATTTTTATGAGAATGCCCTCCTCTACAGGCTACTTACTATAACGGACTAATTTCCCAAAGTAGTTTTCAGACATTCCTTAAACATAATTCTTCTTATAATAATGTAATTTGGAACTCCAGTGTATATACGCATGGAAAGATCAAGGAGGAAAAATATAAGTGCGTTCTTCAAGTGGTTTAAATCAGGTAGAAAACATCTTAAACACTCAGCTCCTTTGGTTGGGGGTGGGAGGCTGGGTTCCTTGGAATGGACTCTGAAAACCTGTGTCTCACACAGAAGAGTTACTGTGGCTGAAGAATGAATGGAATCAGAGGCTGAGCAGACATGCTGAAGGGGTGAGACAAAACAGCTCAGTTCCAACAGCTTGGCCAACACCCCTCAACTTGGTTCTGGTAGCCACGCCGCCACTGACTGCACGGCCAAGGTCAGAAGCAGAAAATCGGCCTGTCTCTGTCACCACGAGCCGGGGCTACGGTTGGTTCTGGCGCAGCTCACAGCCACGCTTGAAAAAGCGTCTGTGGCTCCTGGACCTGGCTGCTTCCCTTGCTTTTTTTTTTAACATTAAGAATTATAAACCAGTAACTTAGCACATATAAACAACACAGATATGCTATTTTACATTTTTCCTTATTCTCCAGGTGTCCTGCCAGAGTCACTAGCTTAGTGTGTCCGTATACTTTGATGTAACGGGGACTGTAGGACGCTCCCCCCTATTGATATACTACAGCTCCATTAGTCTTTCAATCATCTGACGATGCCAGAAGTCCATTTCTAGTGTCTTCTAGAAAGTCCCAAGCCAGAAGTCTATTTCTAGTGTGTTCTAGAAAGTCCCAAAGTGTGTTAATAGCTTTTGACCAAGAAGCTACAAGGGTCGTACAAGTTGACACAGGTCCAGACCAAGGACGCCTGCCGTGACGCCAGACCACAGTGCTGTGGCCTCGCTCGGCACACCCAAGGCGGCCAACAACCTGAAACTGGTATGGCCACAGCCCTTAACTCACCTCTTGGGCCCGGAACGCGTAAGCCCACCTGCTTCTCCACACGTGGGTCCCTCTCCCAGAGCTGGGTCTCAGCTTCTCCAGCTCTTTGAAACTGTTGTTCCTTACTCAGCAGTTTGTCTTTACCAACAATAAAACACAAGCTTGGTGAGAGCTGGGCCCTGAGCGCTCCCAGGCCGTCTCCAGGCCCTGTCTCAATGCCTGGCACATAAGTATCTGCTTAATAAATATTTCTGAATGAACGTACCATTTTAAAAACTCAGACTGCTTTTCAGCTACTTTGAAATTATAACGCACGGTTGGAAGCTGTAAAATGCTTTGAAGAATACCACCCAACCTATTTATGACAGGAAACATTCCTCTTTTTCAGTCCTTTTGATTCTAAAATTTACTGTTGGGGGGGGGGGGAATTTGTCCAGGGAACATGATCTGGGCAGCACATTAAACCTCATTTTGAGTTCCATTTCATATCTGTAAACAGAAAGACCAAGGCTCATGGCTTTTGTGAGTTAATAAGTCTAACACTGCAATAAACAAATCTATTTTTTCAATCTGAGTCCTTAAATTGGATTTATCGTTGCTTTAAAGCGGGTTGACTGCTGCTGAGGGAAGCATAACTGGCAGCCGAGGGGGGGGCAGGGAGACCTTTGCAGAGTGGCTCCGGGACAGACGGCCTTTCCAGCACTCCATTCCGGCGCATCTGTGATGGTCTGGGATGTCTCTTTCTCATGTGGCACAGTTGGGGGTATGCCTGTCACACCAAGATTCCCAACACTTCCCCTCTCCTCTCTCTCACCTTATAGCTCCTTACTTTCAAAGGGCTATGATTTGAACACTGTTTTAACTAAAGGGAATGCAAAGTTGCTCTGTGTGCTGCCACAAAGTCAGGCTGGTACATCTCATTGCCCTGAGTTAAGACAACAGGCTCTCAGCTCTTTTTCCTAATCTTGCCTGAGTCAGTCCCGAAAGCTCTTAGCTCTATGGCAACTGGTTACAGCCAGTAATACCAGATTTTACCAGCCATGACCAGAGCTGTGGCAACGCGCAAAACAGGAATCATCCAAACCTGCTATGGGGATCATCACACTTGACATGCACATGGAGTGTGACAGTGAGGGTCAAAGGTCATGACAAACATCAAGTTTTACATGGTCTCTCAGGCAAGTTCCAACCTTTCTTCCATTTCCTATGTATATTCTGTTTCATTTAATGTCATCAAAACTACTCAAGAAAGCTAGCTCTAAAACGCAGAACTCAGGAGCCCATGATGAGTCCACGCTGAAGTATGGTACAGTGAGCCTTTCCTCCCTACCAAAGTCAAAGTGAAAGTCACTCAGTCGTGTCCGATTCTTTCAACCCCATGGACTATGCAGTCCATGGAATTTCCCAGGCCAGAATACTGCAGTGGGTAGCCTTTCCCTTCTCCAGGGGATCTTCCCAACTCAGGGATTGAATCCAGGTCTCCTGCATTGCAGGCAGATTCTTTACAAACTGAGCCACAAGGGAACCCTAAGAATACTGGAGTGGGTAGCCTATCCCTTCTCCAGCAGATCATCCCGACCCAGGAATCAAACCGTGGTCTCCTGCACTGCAGGCGGATTCTTTACTAACTGAGCTATCTCTCTGAGCTTCCTCCCTACCAAAACGGCACACTAAATGGCAACATTCCAATGTGGAATTTGATAATTAGGAAATTACACGTTGCACCTCCTTTCCTCATTAATATCTGACAAATAGTCTTTACTAAAAAAAAAAAAAAAAAAGAAAGAAAGAAGACTTTTACTGTTGCCAGAACAGTGACCATGAGTTACTTCCTCTGAGAAGCTCTGAAGGGACACCCGCGCCTCCTCTCCATTCCCTCAGGGGCAGCCCTGACCGACTCCGGAGGGCCACGTCAAGCCTACCAAAAAGGTCTGCTCTCTCTCGAAGGGGTTTCCCTATAGCCTTAGTTATCCAATCACCTTATCGTGTCATATACTAGTCACTCTATTCCAGAACACTTGGAGATCCAGGAAACATCATTCTCCAAAAGCGAAGTTTTGGGTATTAAAGATGATTTGGTGAATAAAACAGACAAGCTCCTGCCATCTTAGAGCTTACATTTCAGTATAAAGTCTAAGAAAAGTTCAGTAAACTCACGTTAGTGGCAAATGTCACCACAGGACCTAACAGGGTGTGATGAGGGCAGTGGGAGAGGCCCAGGGGTACAGACAGGAGGCCCCGAGAAGGGGCCGCTCAGACGGAGGCAGAGGGGGCAGAGACTAGCTGCTGGGCGGGACAGCCTAAGCGCTGCGGGCTTCTGGCCCTTCCAACTCCCCTTGCCCGCTTCTTCTTAATGGCTATTTCTTCCAATACCTTCCTCATGGAAGCGAGAGAAATGGACTTATAAACCAGCAATTCCACTTCTTACGTATAAGACCCAAAAGAAATGACCACTTATGTCTACACACAACACTGCACCCCAATGTTCACAGCAGCATTACACATAACAGCCCCAAAACCCAAATGCCTATCAACTGATGAATGGTTAAACAGACGTGGCTTACCCATACCATCAAAAATACTTGGTGATAAAAAGAAATGAAGTATCAATACATGAAAACATGACTGATTCCTGAAGAAGGTATGCTAAGTGAAAAGAAGCCATTTACAAAAGGTTTATGTGATCCCGCTTACTCGGAAGTCCCCCGTAAGCAAATCTGTAGACACAGAGACGAGTCTGGCTGCCAACGACTGGAGTGGGGGGAGAGATGGGAATGACAGCTAAAGGGTACAGGGCTTCTTTGGGGGATGACAGACATTTTCCACAACTCACTGTAGCGATGGCTGTGCAGCTCTGTGAATATACTGAAAGCTACTGAAATGTCTATTTTGAAATGGTCAATCATGTGGTAAGTGAATTATTTCTCAAAATAGTTGCTATTAAAAACAACCCAAGAGTCAAGCTGGGGAAGGCTGGTTCAGGAAATGGTCCCTGAGGCTGCTGTCTGACAGTGGAGCCCAGGGGCAGGCCTGGCTCTGGGCTGCTCTCCCCACTGCCTGTGGACTTCCTATGCACTCAGCCTGGGCATCTGCTTCTATCCACTGACGGGCACAATCAGTTGGTCGACGGAACACAATTCCACATGGCTCAAAGCTGCAGAGCAACAGGCAGACCACGCCGCTTAGAAAATCACGTCAGTGCCACCCGTAAAACTGAGCTTAAAATTTCATACCCCGACAACCAAAAACGCCTTCGTACCACATCCGTGGAGGTGCTTTCACTTTTTAAAAACAACGTGAATTCGATACAACTGCTTTCTCTCTGCTATCAGTTATAAGCACAAACATTCACCTGTAAGAGGCATAAACTGCCAGGGAATCCTGCAGGATCTCTGCGGCGCCACCTCCCTGCAGGGCAGGCTCGGAGACCACACTCAGGAGGCTGCCACAAGCTTGAGGAAGAGTGCATTCTATCTGCAGCCTGAAGGTTCCACAGCTTGAAGGCAGAAAAATCCAACTTTCAAATCTTGGTGTACCATGGAACTAGAGAGCAAAGGGAGGTGTTTGGGAAAGGCAACAGAGCGAAGAAAAGCAATTTGGGAAGACACTGTGGCAACAGTGAGCCCTCTGTTCCAGGGCATTTAAGGCTACATGGGATGACAACTCCATTTGTAACTGTGAAAGAAAACAGCAGTGCTCACAGACAACTGCGTGCTTTCTGGAGGTGTGGATGTGCAAAAGTATATGAACTACTGACACAAGTATGAAGAACTGAGGAACACCATTAAAACCCCCCACACTGATTTTATTCTTACCACCACGAAAGACAAAAGGAACAGGAGCTGGGTTTGCGGTGCTATGGAAAGAAGAGCATCAGGGCAATGCTATTTATAACCCAGAAAATGTGTGCATCTCTGCCTCTGAGATCCTCTGGGCAGACTAGGGGGTGGGTAACATACACAGACAGTAAGAGTAGATGATGCCTCCTAAACCTTCAAGTATCTATACAATAGGGCCTGTTGCTAAGTACAGTGGAAGAAGCAATGGCAATGAATTAAATGACCAGGAACTTTAATAGTCTGGCTAAACCTATAGCTAAATATCCTCCTTTAAATGTCCTTTTCTACTTTTATGTATAGATAAATTCTAAATGTTATGACTGATTATAATTGTTTATTTAACAGAGG
This sequence comes from Oreotragus oreotragus, assembly GCA_006410675.1. NCBI lineage: Eukaryota > Metazoa > Chordata > Mammalia > Artiodactyla > Bovidae > Oreotragus > Oreotragus oreotragus. The sequence goes on along the minus strand of SJYX01020991.1, from coordinate 300,641 downwards.
TCCATCTAATCAAAGCTATGGTTTTTCCAGCGGTCATGTATGGATGTGAGAGTTGGACTATAAAGAAAGCTCAGTGCTGAAGAATTGTGCTTTTGAACTGTGGTGTTGGAGAAAACTCTTGAGAGTCCCTTGGACTGTAAGGAGATCCAACCAGTTCACTCTAAAGGAAATCAGTTCTGAATATTCCTTGGAAGGACTGATGATGAAGCTCCAATACTTTGGCCACCTGTTGTGAAGAATTGACTTATTTGAAAAGACCCTGATGCTGGGAAAGATTGAAGGTGGGAGGAGAAGGGGATGACAAAGGATGAGACGGTTGGATGGAATCACCGACTCAATGGACGTGAGTTTGAGTAAGCTTTCGGAGTTGGTGATGAACAGGGATGAACAGGGAGGCCTGGCATGNCTTATTTGAAAAGACCCTGATGCTGGGAAAGATTGAAGGTGGGAGGAGAAGGGGATGACAAAGGATGAGACGGTTGGATGGAATCACCGACTCAATGGACGTGAGTTTGAGTAAGCTTTCAGAGTTGGTGATGAACAGGGATGAACAGGGAGGCCTGGCATGTTGCAGTCCACGGGGTCACAAAGAGTCAGCCACGACTGAGTGAACTGAACTGAAAGAAAAATTAGGCAGATTATGCCAGGAGTGGCTCATTTTTTCTTTAAACAACATCTCATTAGCCACAAAGTGCAGTTAACAACTCAAGGTAAAGAAAATGCAGGCTCTGGCCTCAGGAATAGGAGAGGAATACTAATCTAAACAAACAAACAAACAAACAAACAAAAATCAAAGCTCTCTGTCATGTTAGATCAGTTTTCAAAAATCCTTTTATCACTGTATATAGCAATTGAGATCTGATCAGTTACAAGGTTTCCATGGAAAAATTCTAGGGGCACTGAATAAGAAAGAAAATTCCAAGGAAGAAATATCTAGATATATCTACCTGACTTTGAAGACATGTTCTAAAACATTAAATGTCTCATTAAACCAAATACAACAAAGAAAAAAATACACAAGTATAACTAAAGAATTACATAAGAGCTTTGTTTATTCGCACATTATAAAAGGCACATGGTTTAAAAATCTCGCTATGTCTAAAGTAACTAAGGAAAATCGCCCCAGTCCCTTTTATCACCCATATCCTGCCCAGCTCTCCAAACCCACAAATTACAATGCTGTGTCAAAAGGACAGCTGTGCCCCTCACCAGCACTGCTCTAGCATTTAAAAAAATATTAAGCCACAATACTTCTAGCTCACGTCTTAAAGTTCAGATCCATCAGCCTTTGACTCTCTGATGTGTCAAAGAGCCAAGGAGCCAGACCCCTAGTCCCTGGGAAGAAATGGGGAGAAACAGCCAGATGCTGGCCATGGTAGGTGTCAACCCGCCTTTCTGGAAGCTCATTCCACCTGCCCCCCTGTACCTGACCCCGGAAAACCACTTGGCTGATTGCACCACACCATTCGGACCCTCCACAACGGTCTCCTTTTTATATGTTCGCTCTGAGAACCTGCCTCCTGGGGCTCTGTTCCATGATGGTTGCCTCCTGACACTGCTGGGCAGTGACCCGGGGAGGCCCCCAGCACAGACTCCAAAAAGGAAGGAGGGAAGGAAGAGGCACCCACCAAGGGGGCTGGGGCCAGCGCCCTGGCACTACTCCCAGACCCGGGGCCTCGGTGGCCTTGCACAGCCCTGTGGTCCCACAGGGCCGTGGCGCCAGCCCGGCAGGCTGCCCTCACATACTGCTGCGGCCATGGGCTGACGTCAGCAAGGCTGGGTTCTGCTTTTGTGCTCCTTAGATTCCGCATCAAGATGGACCAGAGGAGGAGGAGGCACCGAGCTCAACACACGGCAGTTTACTAACTGTAACTGCTGAGCACCCTGAGGCGGCAACAGAGCCCACCAAGGCTGCATCTAATCTTTCCTCTAAACTCCCTGTCGGGAGAACAACATAGCAATGTTTTCTTTATTTTGGAGCCAGAATACTATGGGAAAACAACCAGGGGACAAGGGGAGTGCTGAGCTGCATGGTTGGGAACGGACCCCAAACACTGTGTAGAAGCTGGTCACCGTGACCAGAAGGGATTTTAGCATAAAGGGAATGGGCAGAGTCATAGCTACTCATCAGGCTTAGATTTTAAACAGGATACCCACCTAACCTTTTTTTAAAAAATTTATTTATTTTAATTGGAGGCTGACGACTTTACAATATCATGGTGGTTTTTGCACACACTGAATCAGCCATGGGTGTACACGTGTCCCCCATCCTGAACCTCCGTCCCACCTCCCTCACCAACCAATCCCTCAGGGTCATCCCAGTGCACCGGCTTCAGGCACCGAACTTGGACTGGGGTTTATTCTCTGCCCTTTTAGTATGCGTCTCCAGAGATCTGTTGATCATGGAATGTTTTTAGTTCATAGAAACTATGCTTTTGGTCCAAATGAAATTCAGAAATGGGCGTCAGAGCTGTCAAGACTTTTGTAGGTCTTCAATCCTACTTTCCACCTGTAGACTTCAAAGAAAGGCTGTAGTATTTTAAAATAAACAGTGAGGTCTACTGATGAAGTAGTAACATCCACGCCCTCCCTGCAAAGGCAGGTGGCCAGTTTACATCGTTTCAAGGGCTCTTTCCCCAGAGGAAAGGCAGCGGTGGCAGAAAGGACTACAGGGCTGGATGTTTTTCTGTGTGCAATCCACCTTGAAAGTGTCCTTCTCAAGAGCAAAATGTAGACACAGATGCTGGCTTGGCTTTTTCTGGGCAGTAGTTGTCAAGCAGGTTTGCCCTCCCTCACTAGCCTGCTTCTTCAGATTTACTTGCTACTACACTAGTTTGCAATTCCTTCTTTTTCTTCCATGTGAGACATCTCTGCTTTCACCTCCCCCAAGGTTACACTCTTTGGAGCCTTGAGAGACTACAGTTGGCTCAGGGCAGCCCCTAAACATAGTTAGCCAACTTCAAGCTATTCCACTGTGTTGTAATCGTCAAGCACTTCGCTAGATGAGATGACAAAACTGTCTTTTGTGGTCAGTTGCTTTAGAGCAATGGTTCTTCAACCAGGATGACTGTATCCCCCAGATGATATCTGGCAACTCCTGGAGACATTTCTGATTTCCAAAACAGGGGTGGGACAGGAAAGGAAGAGAACGGCCACTGGCATGTCAGGAAAAGGGCCGGAGATGTGACACATTTTATCATGCACAGGACATCCCCCAACAGAGAACTATCCACTCCAAAGTATCTGTAATGCTAAGGCTGAGAAACTGTGGTTTAGAGTAACCCCCTCCTCCATTCCCGGATAGCTCAGCTGGTAAAGAATCCACTTGCAATGCAGGAGATCCTGGTTCGATTCCTGGGTTGGAAAGTTTCCCTGGAGAAGGGATAGGCTACCCACTCCAGCATTCTTAGGCATCCCTGGTGGCTGAGACGGTAAAGAATCCACCCGCAATGTGAGAGACCTGGGTTCGATCCCTGGGTTGGGAAGATCCCCTGGAGGAGGGCATGGCAACCCACTCCTACATTCCCACCTGGAGAATGCCTGCCTCCTCCATGGACAGAGGAGCCTGGCAGGCTACAGTCCATGGGGTTGCAAAGTGTGTTGGCCACAACTGAGTGACTAAGCACTCCGCCACAGAAAAGGCCAACAAGCCTCCAGGTGAAGGGTTCTGTGGCCAGACGCTGCTCGGGGGCTAACAGAGGGGTAGTCTACTTCTTTTCTCTTTCTCATGTCCAGTCCTGACAGGTGAGAGGGACAATATATAGGTGGTCTGAGCTCGACAAGGGGCTTCTCTGGTGGCTCAGAGGGCAAAGCATCTGCCTGCACTGCAGGAGACCTGGGCTAGATCCCTGGGTCAGGAAGATCCCCTGGAGAAGGAAATGGCACCCCACACCAGTACTCTTGCCTGGACAATCCCATGGACAGGGGAGCCTGGTGGGCTATGGTCCATGGGGTCGCAAAGAGTCGGACACGGCTGAGCGACTTCACTCTTGAGCTAAACAACAAAACTTGGCCATTTCACAAGAGAATGTGAATCTTACATGACTTCAAAACCTCTCATGTTGTTGACAATCCCACGAAGAAGGGATTTGTGGCTCCACTGTAATCCTAAGGAGGCGGAGGCTCAGGAACCCTGGCCACAAGTCTGTAGGGAGGAGGCAGGAAAGCTGGTGAAGACTCCGAGATCGTCTTGTCTCTCATTTTCATAACTATGGGCGGCGACTCATTTGTTGCTGTTCAGTTGCTCAGTCAGGTCCGACTCTTTGTGACCCCACAGACTGAAGCACACCAGGCAACCCTGTCCTCCATTATTTCCCAGAGTTTGCTCAAACTCACGTCCACTGAATCAGTGATGCGATCTAACCATCTCATCCCTGCTACCCTCTTCTTTCACCTTCCCAGCATCAGAGTCTTTTCCAAAGAGCTGGCTCTTCGCATCAGTAGGCCAAAGTATTGGAGTTAGTGGGTCAAAGAATCAATTTGTGCATCACAATGCACATGTTTAAAGAAAATGAAACAGGAAATAATAGCAAACATAAAAGTATTTCTGTGAAACCCTTTTTTGCCAGTTAGTTGTGGTCAAAAAGGCTGACAGACAGCAGACTAGTCCAGACTAGACTTGCAATCGTCTGATCGGCTGTGCAGGTTAGGAAAACGGGGCCCAGGAAGGTGGGTGATTTGCAGGTGGCCTCCAGCCATTTGGGGACCTTTGACCACATCCAACTTGTTGCTAAGATGCATCTGGGAAAGCGGCACCCCTGAACACAGGTTAGGGCCAGGGGCAGATGGAGAAACAGTGCTCACTCCTTCCCACCACAACCTAATCCAGAGGGCCTTTTCCTTTCAACCAACAGTGCTTCCCCAAATACAACGGTGAGAAGAGCTGGTGCTGATAATGACCTCTCCCAGAAAATTAATTTTCTGGCTCAGCCTACTAAATGATACATCAGAGCTGCGCATGGTACCGTGGGGGAACTTTCTAACATCCCACCACTCCCATCCAAGCCAGATGAAACAGTGAATGGCTGTTTCTGAATTTTCTGAAAATTCACCCAAGGGGTGCCCCAGTTTTGAAGTGCTGAAATGCAGTCTATGGAAATCAAGTTGCTTTAAGGTCAGCTGTGGGGCTCTTGGGGACAAAGGTCACACAGAGCCAAGGCACATGGAGCCTCACCTTGTGAACATGGAAGGCTATTTTCACAGCTGAGGAGACCTGCTAAAGCAGGCAGGAAATGATTTTAAAAGGGATCTTAGAAAATACCTTTTGTTTCAAGAATCAGTTGTACATTTTAAAACCTTTATGGGGCTTCCCTGGTGGCTCAGTGATAAAGAATCCATCTGCCAATGCAGGAGACATGGATTTGATCCCTGATCTAAGAAGATCCCACAGGACCATAACTAAGCCTGTGCTCTGGAGCACGGGAGCTGCCACTACCGAAGCCTGGGCACCGTGGAGTCCGTGCTCCACAATCAGAAGCCACCGCAAAGAGAAGCCCGCACGCCACAAGAGGAGAGCAGCCCCCGCTCGCTGCCGCTGGAGAACGCCCCCACAAAAACTTGATTTTTGTTAAAATAAATAAATAAATAAAAACCTTTATGGGGTCTTTGAACCAATATGCTCAGCAACTGTACACAATCCATTTCTATGAACTAAGCTTCCCTTCCATTTTCTGACCTAGTTTAAAGCAGCCCAGCATATGGCTAGAGGTTTCTTTGACTGAGGAGGTAAAATACGGTAACTACTCCTGTAGCTAGTACTACTTTCTAGGCTAAGGAATGCAAACATTCCCCCACCGATGCCCCACTTTTCAGATGGCTGCAACAAGAGTGTCGCGGCAAGGCGGAGAATGGGCAAAAATGACACACGTCACCGTGCCCAGCTTATTACGTGTGCCCTCATGCACATTTCCTTTTAAGATTCAGAACACACGTGTCCCTCCCTGCAGGGCAGACCTGTGCACTCACACCACATGACGCAGCACACGGAGGACAAGAGGCACGTAACGTGGAAACGTGTGCCCTCGACAAGCAAACAGCCGGCAAACAACATCAGCCTGGCTGCCACACCCAGAAATCCTGACCAAGACTGGACATTCTGTGAACACAACCGAAACACAGAAGCAACACAACTAATACAAATACTGAGCTATGCAAGGATAGTCATGAAAATAAACTTCCCAGTGAAACAGCAACAGCCCACCCACACCAAGAAGGTGGGAGGGAAGGGACAAGTGGGCGTGGCAGCCAAGAAGATAAAGCAGCTACTGAACAGAGGGCCCAGGGCACAGGCTTCTCCACAGTCCAGACGTCTGGTCCAGCAAGAACATGCTGCTCCACCAAGGAGCGCTGCGAAATTAGGGGATTAAATGAGCTATGGCAAGAGCACGCTCATCTTCTCAAAAAGGGACCTCACATCTATGCTTTTAGGAGAAACGCTAGTCCAAGAAGGAGTGGTGGGGGAGGGGTGCGCTTTATGTGCCTCCTGGAAAAGTGAGGAAAACCCCTGCTGCCATGAGCACTCCCTGGTTCTGTGCCAGACACCCCCAACCCCCCGCGGCCGTCCCGGGCTGAAGTCTTCTGCACAGACGCCTAATTCAGCATCATGGTCCCAGGGCCTGTGGCAGCACCTGAACAAGGGTGTCAGCTCCATAACTCACACGGTTCCTTGCCAGGAAGTTACCTTGGGAGCCATTTCCCATAGGGATGCTCCACACACAACCTGCCACAGTCCAGCATCTCGGCCATGTTTTGAATGACTACTATGTATTACATATTTAAAAGTCCTGATAATAACTGAAAGGAGCTATATGTTTGGTCAAGGAGAAGCACCAAGAATAAAGTCAGGATCCTCATTTTTCCAGCAAATAATTCTTTCTCCCATGAAATGTCCTGTCACTTAAAATAAAGGCAGATGGTTAGTCAACAAAATTCCTGCTAATCAGTGTCACAGTAAATCACACTTAAACTAATGAAGTTTCTAGAAAACACCCTGGTTGGCCAATATCCTATTGCTTTCCTTGTTCGGAGTGACATTTCAAGGAAACCTCACAGTGAGACACGCTGTCATTGTAACCGACTAGATGCCGGGGCCTCAAGAGGGCCTGGGAAGGGGGCAAGGCAGTGGTATGTTAGGCCGCAGGGCCCTAGGACCCTAATCTGGGCCCTATCCACCCCTGACCTCAATCCTACTGGCCCCAGGGCAGGGGTCAACAAACTCAGGATGGGGCAGGCCAAACCAGCCCACATCTAAGAGTGCTGTGGATGTTTTAGAATAGCTTTAAAAAGGAACACCTAACAAAAAGAATTATCTTGAGATGTGGTAATTATATGAAATTCAAGTTCCAGGGTCCATAGACAACTTTACTGAAACACAGGCACTTCTGTTTGCTGGCATACTAAGGCAGATGTTAACAGCATGGCCTGAAATATTAAAATCTGCTCCTTTACAGGAAGTTTGCTGAGCCCTCTCCTGGCACATGTCATGCTGCCAGCTCTGAATGGAGATCACTCCTGGACCCCCTGGCTCTGTATGGCCAACTCCTTCTTGCCCTTAGGTGCTGGCTTGAATGTCACCTTTTCTTGTGGCCTTTCCTGAAGTCTATCTAGAGACACTGAGCTCACTTTCACTTGTAACCTCCTTTGAAGCTCTTATATGAAACTATCCTGTTCATTTACTCATGAGTTGTTTTTCCAAAGAATCCCAACCTGCTGAGGATGAACTCTGGCCACTGCTATATCTCTAGTGCCTGGCAGAGCGAGGATCTGTGAAATGCATGGACCAGGCCAGTTACTTAAATCAACCAACGCCTCCCCCAGACCCCAGTCTCTCAACACCAAAGAGCCAAGCCTGAAGAGACTGCTCTGGCTTTGGACACCACAGTGCAGTCTGAGACACAAAACAAGCAGCCAAAATAAAACTGGTTATATTTCTCAAAGGTTTAAGAAGTTACATATAACAACAAAGTTGATCTGTAAGTTAAAGACACAATGTGCTTTATGTTTATGCCAAGGAATGGGGTAAAACAGGATCTCCCACTTCCCAGCTTCTGGTGAGGAGTGACAGGTGCCTGGCACCTGCTTTGATCCTCCCGCTTTCGTCTGCCCACTGCCCGTCACTGGGGCCTGGCATTTCAGTGGTATTCAGTCCTGATTAAAGCATAACCTCATGCCTATAAATAGAAACCTCTTTTAAACACTAATTAAAAATAACAGGCTGGCATTTGGACTCTCCTATAAACAAAAATATAAGAGCTGAAATAAATAGCAACAGTTGCATGTTTGATCTGTGCTGAGATGGGTAAAAAGGTACATATGTTTCCTCTGGAGTTTTTCAATTAACTCCTGAATTTATATAAGGGTTTTAAAATGTATAACAAATGCCGATCTTACCTTTTAATCTAATAATGAGCAGGCTTTTGTTGACTTACTCCATAATTGTGAAAATAATTTCAATAATATTTTATTTAACCCAACATGTCCAAAATATCATTCTGACACCGTAATTGATAAGGAGAAATTACTGAGACATTCTGCTTCTCTTTATACTATGACTCCAGAACCCACATATTTCAGCACACCAGCCACATGCCAAGTGCTGAACAGCTACATTGGCTAATGGCTACCACACTGGACTGTACAGCTTTCAAACGTTCATTTATTCTCAAATGAACAGAAATCAAATTTGTTTGCTTTTTAGGAGTTTTATATAAGAGAATTTTTCTGTGTGTGTGTGTGTTTGTGTTTTTACTTAAGATGACTAAATACATTATTTATTATTTTATGTATTAAAAAAAAACACCCTGGGACTCATCTTAGGATTCACACTGCATTCTTCATAATCAGCTAAAAGATATTAAGGGCCACATCATATTGCTTTCCCACAAGCATCCAATTTTGCTTTTCAAACCGCGGCTGTTAAGATTTAGCTTTCATTTCCTTTACACATGGCCCCCTTCCTGTTCTAACTGAATGCAACCAAGCAGCTCTGGTGCGTCTGAGCCAAGCTTCCTTAATACGTAACAGGACGGCGCCACCGTCATGCACACGATGATGCACCCAAGTTCACAATTCAGAAACCTTCCATTCGTCTGCTCATTGCTTTAGGAGACTTATGTCTGTCTTAACAATTTAAGAGGAAAGGGGGGAAAACTCAGGACTTAAAAACACCATGGTAGTGACCAGGATCAGAGGCCCCTACTGGAGCACACACAACCAGGGAAGCATTTTCAATAGTTTGGGACACAATGGGACCATCAGTCTTCACCAGCAGTGAGGGCCCATGGTTTAAACCCTGAGGGTGTTCTTGTTACCTCGGCATCCTGCTCCGAGAGGTGGTACGTCCTCTCAAGGCTTTGCAGGGTTCGTGGAGTCACAGTCTTCTGCTCCAAGAGATGCTCCAGAAGCAAGACCAGTTGGTCTGGAAGAAGCTGAGGACAAAACCACACAGCCCGTGAAGATGCCATTCAGCTTACAAGAAATTAAACCCAAATGTTCAGACCAAAGCCAGCCAAACCAGCGTAACCTGGACACTTGCAGCGGCTGTCTGAAGCATGGCAAGACTGGAGGCCTGACTCTGCTAAAACCTCAAGGTTTACACTGCTCTCCAAAGACACTGCATTCTGGCGCCTGATGAAGGCCTACTTTCCTTGGGTTTTTCATGAAAGTTCTATATTTAAGGGCAGATCAAAACTGTTTATCTTTTTTTTTAGGTTGTACACCATGATTTTTTTTTTTTAAGATGTACAATGTGATGACAATGTACATATACACCGTGAAGGACAAAAACTATGCTTATCTTAAAACCCTGCCATGGTTTTATTAGATTTTTTTCTTTACAGGATGCATATGCCAAAAAATGTCATTTAGCCTAGACAAATACTCAAGAAACCATCTGATTTTAGGTAAACACATGAAAGTTTAACAGAAATAAGAAGCAACTTTCGTATTTCCTTCTTTAAAACATAAATCTTGCAAATGTACACCAAAAAATAAGCATGCAATAGAACTAGAGCCACGTCTCATAATCCATTATAAAGACTGTACATATCCCATCAGAAAAGAGGTTGTTATGTATGATTATATGCATACATACACTCACCCACCCCAACTACACAAGGTCACTCACATTCCCGAGTTTTCATACAGGGTAAGTAAAAATGGCATTACCATTTAAAGGCAAAAAGAGGAAGATGTTTTTATATATTAATCGCTCAAAAATAACACAAACTAATCTGTGAAGAAACAATACTTGTGAAATCCAAGAACTTAACATATCTGTCTTATTCACTCTACTTTTTACAGTTCCTAGACCAGCCTCTAGCACAGAATAGAACTCAAACTATTGACAAAAGAAAAAAAAATCAATTTAAGATGCATCTTGTAGGAACCAAAAAATATTTATTCTAAAATGAAGGTTTTAAAAGAATTACTATGAATTCCACTATTCTCGACATTTAGCTTTTCTCCATTCCTGCCTATGCCCAGACAATCCTTGTCAACTAACCCAAATTTACAGTTCTGAAAGTCAATACTATAGCAATAGAATATTCACAAGAACACCTGGATTTTAATCTCTACTTTGTTCTCTAAAAGAAATTTAAAAAATTACTGGTTTCTCCCCCATCCTCTCTTTACCTTTCAGCCCCCAAGTGTGCACTCCGCCTCTGCCTCCTGCCTCCATTCACATACACACTTTTCCAAAACGTGCTTGTAGGAAAACCCAGTAGAAACTGCATATATGACATTTACCACGTAATTCCACAAAGAAAGCATTTCCTATTATTTTCTCACCTCACTTTTCTAAGGTCTAATAAAACCCCCACTTCCCTCTAGACAGACGGACACAAAGGCACAACACTTGATTCTTGGGTATTCTCGTTTCATAACATCACATCGTCCGCTAGAGTCAAGGGTGGATCCTCTCTCAGGCTGACAGAAGAAAGGTGCTTCAGCAAAAACAGGGTTACAACTCAGCACTGACCCTGACGTTATACAGGAGAACACTTAATTTCCTTCCATTAAAACTATTGTGTTTGTAAGATGCTTTAAAGATATCAATTTACAACATAATGACTAGTACCAAAAAGCCAGTTTTCCATTTTCTACAGTTTCAGACACAGGAGGCTACTTTTAATATCTTGTTATTAAATCTGTTTTATAAAACAGACCAAGTCCAGAACCACAACTGCTGAGGAGAATCCATACCATACCCTTGTACACCATTCACACGAAGGGTGCTTGGCCAGCGGGCCCTTATGGCCCCGGGCAGAGGGAGGCATCTCACCCAGCCTCTGGCACGCCTGACCAGGAAGCAGAGCTGAGACTCCGTGCGCACCCCGGCACCCCAGGTTCCCTCATGCTCCTTCCCATCCATCTCCCTGCAGTCTCCCTCTCTGGAGCTTCCTTCCCTACGTTCCAAGAGGGGCTTTCCTCTGGTGGAGGCTAAACCTTCAGCCCCACCCCTGATTGTAACCCTCATTCCCCGCTACGGCCACTCCCTGACTGCCCTCCTGCACTTGAACCCTTCTCACCGAGTCTTTTCTTTCTCCTCAAAATGTCCCCACCCCATGGCTACATCCCTTCCCAAAACGTGCTCCACATGCCTCCACCCCCAACTCTTCCCCCTCGCCCACCAACTGCAGTGGCCTGGCTGGTGCCCGTCCAGCAGCAGCCCACCTGCCTGTACAGGCGCAAGGTGGGGGGTGTCCCCAGATCGGGCCAGACGGCTGGCCAGTCCAGCAGCCCCATGAGCACTCTCAAAATTGATCAGCAGAGCTTCCACAGGCAGCCAATTCAGGGCAGCCACAGCTACGCAAGAAGACAGGTTCTAGGGAAAGGCCCAGCCTGACACAGCACAGAACACCCATCACCTGGGGGCGGGGGCCTCAATCACTAACTAAACACAGCAGGAACAAGCCCAGCCAATTTGTGGAATTACAGAGAAGGAAGGAGTAGAAAGAAAAGCATCTCCCTATTATATGCCTGAGCTTACAAAGAGGCCTATTGTCAGTTGAAGATTTGGTTTAGACTAGAGAGACCCAGGGAGGAAAGAAACCCTGGCTAAGATGACCAGTTTGGTCTTCAACTTACCCTAATTGGATTTAACCAATCAACTCCAGTTCAAAGTCAGAGTTACTAATATGTGATCCTATCAAAATACCTGGATTCACACTTTTACCTCTCTTGTAGTTTCCTTATAAACAAAAAGTTCATACATACCTGCACAGAGAAACAGAATCAGGAGGATCACTGCAAGTTTCTGTCCTCTCCTAATTTTACACCATGGAAAAATACTTAAGACCAAGCCCCCTGACTTAAGATGGGCAGCCAAGATGGAAGGGAGGGGAGTCGAGCCTTGGCAGTTATTTGTTAAGTTTAATTTACTTTAATTGGAGAAAGGTAAAGAGCAGGCATGCACACACCCCACCAGCTCTCCCTCCTCCTTCACTAAGGCATCCCATGACTGATGCAAGAACCGGCTTGTTCAGAGGCAAGCAGAGGCACCAAGGACCGACACAGAGATCGAGAACATTCCTCCATAACGTGCAGCATTCTTCAGAATGGACTTGTGCAAATGACTTTCAGAAAACAACTTGTAGCCATCTGGCTTTCAACTGTAACTCTTCTAATTGGGGGAGGGGGATTGTATTTCAAATCAGTGATCAAATGCTATTTCAGTACACAGAAAACAAAACTAATTCAGTATCCTTCACTCACAAATGAGTAAATATTACATAATTTTCACATAAGATTAAAGATTGAAAAGAGGATATTAAAGCAAAAATGTGGTAAGTCACTCACTTTAATACAGCACATTTCTCTTTGTAAAATAAACATTTACTCCCTATAAAACCACCCTATAATGAAAAAGAAGCACTAAGTAATAAAATAAAATGTTTGCAAAGCAACTGAGAGATATTATACATGAGCAATCGAGCGCAGATGCAGTGCTGGGCGCCACCCGCCCTGGCAGCTGGCACAGCAGCACTGGGAGATGCTGTGTGGGTCACTCCAGTCCCACCCACGTAGAAATCAAATTAAATTTCACATGACTTCTAGGCCAACTGTGTTTAATACAGCACTACGGAGTGGGGTGGAGACAGACACGGCTTTAGTCACACCATAGAGTGATTAAAAAAAATAAAGCGCTTGCTTCAGCACATTATCTCCTGAGAAAGCAGCCCCTTCTAACATGATAGAAAGAATCTGCCTTTATTTCTGAGGGTCTTGTAGCACTCACACCCACAGTCCAACAGTGATAGGAATAGAAGTTCTTTCCTTTGCACAAACAAGGAACTCATGACGGGGTTATTATTTTTTCCATATGGAAACCAGCTTGGTATTTTTAAAATGCATCTGCCTCAGAAACTCAGACAAAATAGGTATGGGGTGCCAGAGTCACGTGGGGACTTGAAATAGAGAACTTTACAACATTGGCAAACTTAACTCGAACACAGAAAACAAAACACCAAAGAAGGTCAAGTCAATACAATGAGATTTGTTAAGAATTTTAGAAGTCTGTATTCTTGCTCTAAACATGGAGGATTCCATGACTGCTAATTACCCAGAAATGCACAAAGAGAGAAGAAAAGTCCACCTTGTAATTTTTTCCCAGTCAACCTAAGGGTTGAGGCAAGCCACACAAGCCTGAACAGTTCTAAAGGGCTTCTACGCAGGCTCTTGGAAAGAAAATATGGATTTTCCAAATCCACCCTCCAAGTCTACAAGGAGCACAAAAAAAACAAACCCTGACTCTTTCCGAAGCCTCGCAGCTTCTTACTGCTGTCACGGGAGCATCACTCATTCCTGGCTCCCTGAAGACCACCCACACGATTGAGGCCCCTCCACCACTTCTTCCATAAGCAGGACTCTGAAAGGGCCAGCTAGCCTCGATCAGATAATGTTCCCAAATGCATCTCACTACTGACCTTCCACAGGCGGGACCAACACAAGGAACCCAGGGCACGGAAATGTCCATGTCAACGGCTGCACCCCTCCAAAAGCGAAGGCAGGCACCTCCCCTCGCAGCCCAGCTGGTGAGCTGCAGCCGCACACGAAGGAAGTCTCAGAGAGGCTTCCAGACAGGGAGTGAGCCTGGGACTGATGCAGCCTCCGAATGACAGTGGCGTGAGTCCTATTATTACCCCATTATCACTCTGGGATCTGTGCCTAAATGAAGCATGCTTCCTCCCTGATGCCATTTCCTTTTATCCTGGCTGGAGACTAAAAGCGGATCAATGGGGGCAATACGTATGATGTCACTTCACTTTACAGCAACGGCCTCCCTCTCTTTCAGTTTGTCTGAAATACACAGAAAGATCAATTCTTCCCAAAAATGGTTAAAAAATGCTTAGGGAGCATTCTTCTTCCAGAAAAGCATTCTCTGCTATATTTGTCTATGTTACTACGGCAGGAACTGTTTACACTGAACAAAAACAGAAGAAATGGGGGAGGGAGGAAAATCTCAGATTCTCCGGTACGCTGGCTCAAATTCAACACAAGCAGGGTCCAAACCAGCATCAGGTCGGCTGACCTTTCAAAGTCACACGTTTTCTGGCATAGAGGCACAAAAGAGACAGCAGTTGTCCTTTGCCCCTTGGATTAAAAAGGTAATCCCACAGATGTAAAAGGTCTTTTATATAAGATGTCCCCCAAAGTCTTACAAACTTCTTTTTACTCTTCTCAGAAAACACACCCGCCATACTACACACTCTCAGGTGCCCACAAGGTCCACAGGTGTGACAGCAAATTGTTCTCATTCATATACTCTTCCTATTAAGGGCAACAAAGAACTCTGACTAAAGGACACAAGACAGAACTTAAATAAATCAAGTTATCTTTCAGATGCCGTTTCAAACTAAAATAAAATATGTAAAAATCTCTAAACTGTATAAATTTTCATACAATGATTTTTGAAAATGGTGTACAATGAAGATAAAAATCTACGAAGTTCCTCAAAACAAGAGTTCTTCCTCACGATCCAAAAAGAAACACAAAATCCAGAGTATCAGAACTCTGTTGAAGCCGACTCTGCTCCAAACACTGGCCAGGGCCATGGCCCTCACATCAGATCTTTCATCTGTCATTTTCTTAGTGATAAACATTTTTAAGCGAGAAAAATGAACTATTTAATAAAATATACATAGGCAAGTGTCTGGCCAAGATCTGTTGTCAATGAGAATATCATGATAAAATGAAAAAAATTTAGTCTAAAATTACAACTTGTACAGCAGAAAAACCCAGTTGATCTAAACTGCTCCTGAAAACAAAATTTCCGAAAGAAAAACCATCCTCTCCATGTTGAAGAAAAAGAATATATTTTAAAGAACTGCCAAATTTAAGAATAGAAGTCTCTGGTTCATATTATTTTGGGGACAGAAATTTGATTTGCCCACCAATGAAAGTCACCAAATAAAATAATTAAAAATGAAAATTATTTTCTTCAAGATAAAGGAATCAATGAAGAGACATATTTATCCAACATAATCAGTATTTCTGATTATCAAACATTTTTATATATAGTATGTCTACAGACAAATTTTAGGAAAACTCAAGCATATTTATATAACCCATTTCACACACAGAAAAAGTATATACTGTATTTTGGGGAAAACAAGTCTAACAGCTGCAGCTGAAAAAGATTATCAAGCTTTTGAGCCATGGTTTTGTTGTGGTGCTTCCAAAAGTGACACCACAGTGATCAAAATACATACCATTATTAGCAAAGATTATCTGAAATAATTCACTGGCATAAATCATTCTCAAATCTCACTCATGTCAGATTACAAAGGTCAAATTTTCATGTGCTAACACTTTCCTAACTTTTGTAAAAATATTATTAGCCAAACTGTATGCAATTTGATACAAAGCATATTATTTAAACTACATAAAATGCAATCCTCTTGTCAGCTCTTATAATATGTACACTAATGGTTTATGTCATAACAGTTTGGAAAATAAATCTTTGTAAACACTCAAACTGAAAATTCCAAAATATTTTATAAGAGATGCTTGGTATCTTTGTGTCTGCTTTCCCTATTCAGGAACTTGCCAGACCAATAACCAAAGGGGCCAAAGGGATGCCATTCCTGATCTGAATTTTATGCTTCTTAAGAAAACTATTGGTCATGAAGAAGAAACTATAAACTCCTGAATGATTCAGTCCATTCATCCTGTCAGGACAACACTCCTGCTCCATGTAGGGCTTAAGGCTTTCTAAAGAATTTGGAACACTCAAAACACTCAGATACTTCTAACTTCTGGAATTTACAGGTTTTTAGTTTGTTTTTTCAATAGAAAGCTGCTTCCTTTCTTTAGAATTAACGCTCTTATCTAAGTTAATACTGTGTTTAATAATTTATCTTCCAAAAGAATATACATTTATCTTAAGTAAGAGTATAGATTTTATGAATCTGAATTTCTAAGCTATAAAGTGGTATTTTCTAATTCAAAATTGTTTGCATACCAACTAATTTATGACTTTCAAAAGCCCACCATATGAAAAGACCTTTATTGTGAGAATTGACAGTCAAAATCTGTGTGTCAAAATCATGGCTATGGTATATAACCATCTCACAAGAGAATATTAAGCAGCTACTAAAAAGAATGAGATGTAACTGTTTCTGTAGAATCCTAAAATGGAAAGAAATGTTATTAAGTGGGTGATAAGTTAGGAAGAGAACGTAGATTATGGCCAATTTCTGTGAATAACCTTCTAAAGATACACAAAAAGAAATAAACTCTTTACATCAACTTCTTCCCTAGTATCCTACATGAGCTGCCTGATCTTTTTTTTTCCTGCCTCTAGATCAAGCTGAACTATTTTTCTTAAATCATGTTAAAAATTTTCTAGTAATTTACTTAAAAGAGAGAAGATCTACTTTATAAAGATATTTAATACTGCAGTCTCAGCACTGAAATGCATAAATGATTAAAGCATATGCTCTAGCAAAGTACTGAGCTAGAAACCTGGAAACCAGGTCTTCTGCAAAGGAGTTAGTTAAAAGTAGATCCCCTAGCAGGAGTGTGTACCAAGAAATCTATCACAGTCTCTCTATTCTTAGTCATAACAACAATATCTGAAAGCAACATAGATCTCAAAAGTTTTGATGTCGATACTTCTCTAAGCAGAGATGAATAATACCATTAAATCTAAGACGTAAGTTGTGTGCAAGCAATGCTCAAATACTGAAAGAATTATAGAGCACTTCCCTTGCTGCAATCTATTCAAAGTCAGTCCTCAACACAAGGGTTTATAAGGTATAAAGAATAAAAAGGGAAAAAACAAGGAAATATAAAAAGAATTTAAAATTTTCCAAATGCTTTGAAAATATACGTAAAGCACTGCATCGGTCACATACTCAGATTTTTATGTCGTCATTTATAATACAAATGAACCATCAAATATTTCCAGAGTTTTTTTCTAAGAGAAAATTAGTAACTGTAATTTCACTCTTGAGAGTCCCTTGGACTGCAAGGAGATCCAACCAGTCCATTCTGAAGGAGATCAACCCTGGGATTTCTTTGGAAGGAATGATGCTGAAGCGGAAACTCCAGTACTTTGGCCACCTCATGCGAAGAGTTGACTCATTGGAAAAGACTCTGATGCTGGGAGGGATTGGGGGCAGGAGGAGAAGGGGACGACCGAGGATGAGATGGCTGGATGGCATCACCGACTCGATGGACGTGAGTCTGAGTGAACTCCGGGAGTTGGTGATGAACAGGGAGGCCTGGCGTGCTGTGATTCATGGGGTCACAGATTCAGACACAACTGAGCGACTGAACTGAATTTCACTCAACCCAGAATTTCTTCCTTTCTTTAACTTCTGCTATTACTCCTAATATGTCAAAATCAGATCATCTGTGAGGGATAGATAATCTGTTACAAATTTAGTACCTCTAGAAAATAAGCGCATCAACGCTGGATGCCTTTAACATTCAGCTGAATTTATTCTGTTTAGCCCTACTTTCCTGGTAGAAAGTGGTGTATAATGTGCACAAAATTAAGGTGTTCATATGCACAAACAGAGGCTTTCCCAGGCGGCTCAGTGGTGGAAAAAAAAAATCCATCCTTCTGCCAATGCAGGAGACCTAGGTTCGATTCCCAAGTCAGGAAGATCCCCTGGAGAAGTAACCGGCAACCCATTCCAGTATTCTTGCTTGGGAAATGGCATGACAGAGGAGCCTGGCGGGCGACAGTCCGTGAAGTTGCAAAGAGTCGGACATGACCTAAGAGACTAAACAATATTCCTAAGGATTAGGGATAGTCTGAAAACAGTGGTTTCCTGCATTAATTACAGGTGATTAGCAAGTGGAATGGGGAAAAAACACACCAGGATTTACTGAAATTAAATTCTTTAAAATTTTATGGATAAAAATAGGATCCTTCTCTTTTTAGTTTATACAAGTAAAGCTGAGTTCTAACAAAACCATATTTTAACCTCTATAAAAAGAATGTACCTTTTTAAGGCACCTCCTTAAGGGGTGGAACCCTATCTTGCTCATATCATGTGTCACCTACTTCATGCCAGATACTCTTATCAAATTTAAATAAAGGACTTAATGTCCAACATGGAAAGACGGAGTAATACAAAAAAATGACTCCAAGAACAGCTGTCAAGCAACAGTTCAGTGATTTAGGTTAAAACTCTACTGAAAGAAAATTTACATAGCTACAGATGAAAATTCAAGCCACAAGTGATGCTCACTTCTAAAACAAGTCCCCAAAATACACAACTTTAATATATAAAAATTTTTTTAAAGTTTTGGAAACTTGTATTAATAACACGTTTTTACTTTAAAAGTTAATGGTAAAAAAATAAAAAAAACCGAAATGCCTCCTCAACTGTAGTTGGAAGCAATCAACAAAATGATGGTTCTGCAGTGTTTTTAAACTAATGAATAAGCTAGACTGCACTGCATATAACAACCCATCTCGCACGACGCGCAAGGATTCAACAGTAGTATCTCTCACAAAGACCTGTCCTTTTGCTTTCCAGTCTCGTTAAAACTTGTTATTACAGATTATGTTTGAAAAAATTATCAAAGTTAACATCTATAAAAAAGTAAGCCACAGCAAGGTGAGGAAAAGCCAGAAAAAGAGGAGGAAGGAATTAACTCATACTCACGCTCGGCTTAAGACGAACGACTGAAGAATAGACACACACACACACTCAAATTTTTAAGCAGAGAACATAATTCACAAACAAATTTCACTCTTGGGTATTTATTTATTGTGGTGGAGAATACTAACATTCTATTACTCCTAGTTCCTGTCCTTTTTCCTTCATAGGTGCATAGTCAAAACAACGTAAATTATCACTTTCGTTAAGATTTTAATTTCTAATATTCTTCTTATACTTTCTACCAAACTCAAACTAAACGTAAATATTAGTCACATGTTGACAATTTGTTGTGGTTTCTGTCATGAAGTCGACAAAGAAACTTATCTTAACGATATGTACAACCAACCACAACCAAAGAGAAATGGGGGTGTGAGGTGGAAGAGGACGAGGAGTTCAAATACAGAAATTACTGCTGTCAAAATAAAGGAGTCAAGCTGTTTTCACTTAATAAAAATGTGGTGAGAGTATTGCACAATTTACTATCCAATGTCTCAGTTTTCTCTCAGAGAATGATTTAACGTATATAAAGCCCAGGAGTCAGATTTCACTCCAATTCCATACACTTTCGGATTCTAGTCCAGACATGTTATATCCTGGATTAACTTTGAAAAGTTTTATTGAGGAACAGAGCAAAGAATTAACTTCTTAAGGGTCACTTAGACACAGAAATTCACATTATTGGGAAAAAACAAAACAAAACAAAACAATGGACTTAAAGAGCTTCAGGAAAAAGGCAGAGAAGAAGTTTCACACACTTTCAAGAAATGCTTCCTTCATTTTTAACGCTTCCTTCTCTCCCTTCCACCTCAACCTCAATGCATGTGAAGGGAATAAAAGCTCTTAATGGGTCAGCATTTTGTGTGAGAGAAATGGCTGTTTTATGGGCACATCATGTGAGACGGTGAAACAAACAGGTGAATGGGAACCAGAACCATAAAATGAACGCACATGAGTGATGCCAGCTTTGTTTACCCGAAGTTGCACGCTATGTACAAAGGCCTGAATAATTCATAAATTAATGTACTTCCCATCATGATGAGAACCATTCCCAACAAGCAGACGGAAACAGTATTATAAAAATGTTCTTACTGTGATCAGAATTCAGACATTATATACAGACACACACACACACATATATATATATATAATGTCAGATAATCTTACTGTGAGCTCCAACTTGGACTCATGGTCCAGACCAGCCTGAAGCTAGTTACAAGAGCAGAAACTCTGAAATTCGGCCTTGTCTGCTGCCACAGAAAAATGTTCTCATGTGAACTCAAATACGTCAAAGGCAATCAAGAGAAGTTAAGTCTTCAAAGATGCAGACCAGACACATACTTATTAACCACAAACCTAAAATCCTAGCAAGTCTGAGACCTACCAACACCTTTTCATATTTCCTGGCTGGCATGAAGATGAGAAAACATAATGTACGTTTACTAGTAGTAAGTAAACTCCTAAAGTCTCAAGTATTCCAAGTTATTCTTCAGAGACTCCTGAAGCAACTTCATACAGACTGTACTCAAGTTTTGGCATTCTTTTTATATCTGCCTTTATGTATGTACAACGTGCTCATATAAGAAAAAATTAGTAGTATTTTATAAGCATAATACATTTTAATAGCACAGAACTTTTGGAAATTACAAGAAATGTTAAGACATTTCTAAGTTTTTGAGTTGCTTATTCAATTTTAATGAAAAACAGTTAAGTCTACAGAAAAGACAAACCTTCCCTCTTCCGAATATCCAAGCTCATCTGCTTTATAAATTTCGGAATTTATGTTTAAAAAAAAGAGAGGAAATGAAACTATTTTCTGTCATTTTTAAGAGGATTTTTCTTACATAGTTAAAAATAAAAGGAGAAACTTCAAAAAATATTTTACTCTCTACATTTTAACAGAATTTTTGCAACTGTGCTTTTATGGAAGTTACGACACACCAATTATAATCTACACATTGTATTCCAGAGTGAAGCTGACTTACTTATAACAAATCAACTTGAAAAACCAGTGATCACAGACCTCCACCAAAACAAAAGGTGAACACATATTTTTTAATTTACTAAATGAACCTTCATAGATCGAAAACCATCTTCCTGCTGATTTCACAATGTAGGATCTCATCTCAGAACTTTACAAGTAGTAGTTACCTTTGAGACAAAAC
Organism: Oreotragus oreotragus; assembly: GCA_006410675.1. NCBI lineage: Eukaryota > Metazoa > Chordata > Mammalia > Artiodactyla > Bovidae > Oreotragus > Oreotragus oreotragus. Next base: position 279,358 of record SJYX01020991.1, on the reverse strand, counting down.
ATGAACAGGCTGCTCCCTCTAGGGCAATCCTAACAAAGTTTTCTAAAGAGTCAGTTTAAAACTTGGGCTACGTTTCCAATTAAGAATGTTTTCTAGGAATTGAAAGTAAAGACTCGAACCCTTACTATGTTGGCACACATCCCTTAACAAACAGCAAAGAGGACAGAGCTCTAGAGACTAAAGTTAATCTGTACAACACTTCTAAAGAAGGTTCCAGTCTGAGCAGTAATTTGTCACACTTTTCCTTCAAGTAAGCAGCACTTCAGAATGTATTTGTTTAACCCAACTGTCTTCCTTGAAGGTTTCGTAAATAAAATACACACAAAAAATTACAGTACCAACGCCCATGTCCTTGAATGCACTCAAAGTTCAAAATGTTTACAAGCACAGCGGTGTGAAAACAAAGGCAAGAGCCAGTCAGAAGCCCCATATAGTATTTTTGAAGGCAACTAGAACTCCCATTCACATCAAATGATATCACCGTGGTAGTGGGAATGCAACCTCCACAGAATGGGCTGTTAGCTGTGAGCAAATAAGGACAGATTTATGAAGCAGAACGATCACGAGTGAACCAAACTTGGCTTCCTTTCTTGCTGAAACTCATTTGGTGGAAAAGACTGAGGTTAGGAGGAGGAAAATGAGAAGGGATTTGGTAGACGGGGAAGAAACCACCTTAATTCTCCTAACGAACACCAGCTGACAGCCCGGGGCCTGACCTGGAAGGAGGAAAACTTCTTACTTACTGAGGCTCCCGTCGGGGCGCGGGCCGGAGCCCGGAGTCCGCCCGGATCCGTCCCGGGCGTCGGCTGATATCGGCAGCGGCCGGCGCGCGCCGCCTCCTCCTCCCGGGCCAATCCCCGGAGAGGCCGCCGCCGCGCCCGCCCCGCCCCGCGGGCCAGCCGAGCCGGGTTCCCACCGTGCGGCGCCCCTTCCCAGCCACACCCCGGCCCCCACCCCGCCCCGCCAGTCAGCTCCCACCCAGTAATTACTCTAATTAGAAGTTTTAGTCTCAGCAGTTAAACAATGTAAGAACCAGTCCCAACACAGCCTGCAATTCAAATGGCTTTGAGAACAAAGACAATCATAGCTGTGGCAATTTTTCTTCTAATTTATAAAATGTGAAGACTTTCTCTCATTGCTCACTGTACTTAAAAAAAAAAAAAAGCTTAGCTTCTAGTGTACATGCCACTTCACAAGGATATTACCGTGTCTATGGAAAAACACCAGACCATGCCCTCCCGTTACAACAAAGACAAAAGAAAAGGGAAAAACATCATTTCCAAAAAATGAATATTCAACTTGTGAGTTTAGCCTCTCCTGCAGAAGAACATTCACAAATGTTCCTGGATCACCTGGTAGACAGGTGAAAGATGTACAAAGATGTGGGAGGGCTGTTTTCTTTTCAGTTTACAGATTATGTGAATAAAAGGAAAAACTACCCAGGGCATCTTTCTAGTAAACAATCTGCAAAATGCTTAATTAGTCCTGGTGGAACTGATTAGGCCTATCTTCCCCAGAAATTAATAGTCCCCAGAAACTGATAGTCCATTCACAGTTCTGAGTATTAAGCTCTTCAGTCCAGTTTGAGATGTACAGGGGATATTTCAGGAAGAGGAAAATCATAACCATAAAACATATGCTTAGAAAAATTAAAAACAAACAAAACACACTCCAGAAAAGCCTTTCTCTACTTCCTTTCCCAGTTCTGGTTTGATCTTTAAAGCAATCTGCATCCATTTTAGAATTACTGAACAATCTAGAAATTAAGTCAATGTGAAAGACTATGGAAAAATAATAAAAACAACCACCTCAAAAACATTGGATAAAATAGGTTGTATGACCCATGTCTTCCCCTTTATATACATTTCAAAAACATTTTCATTTTTTCAAAATTTCAGGTAACTATGGTTTTCAGTCCCATTCCACGCATTTACTAGGTATGTTCTAAAATTTCTCCATTTTTAAATGAAGAAATCTTAATTGCCACACTATGGAATATTAATTTAGTACTTTATTTTGTTACAAAATGCTACTTTCGTTTAGCAGCTAAATTTACCTCTCTAAATATTAATGGCAGGTATTTGAACACAACTCTGTAAAGTTTCACTGCAGTAACCACCTTGAAAGTTAATCTCTTTTAATAACAAAAGCAACTAATTTCAAGTTAAAACAAGTAGAAAATAAAAAACAAAACCAAATGCAAACAATTTCAAATAAGAAACAAAACCAAATGCAGACACTTTCAAATGCTAATGTGTCTATGTCACCTAAAACTTTAAAGCCCTGAAAGTAACAGGACATTCCTAAATACTTAAACCAAGAAAACCAGGTGCCTGGGAAATAAAAACTTTAAAAGGATTGCCAAACACTTGTGCAGATAAAATAAACACAACGAGCAACTGAGGACATAAGAAAGCTCCTTCAGGAAAGAGCTTATATTCCCCCAAATTTATCTTTTCCAAAATTCCCCACTAAGTCAAGATCTAAATCTTTAAATGCTTTAAAAGTTTTCTTAGCTAAATCTATCTTGTGTGAAACACAGGACACCGCTCTTTAAATGTTAGGAACATTAGTAAGTTTGAGGCATATTTTCAAATGTATCACAACATTAAAATTAGTCAATTTTTCAAATAAATTTTTTCAGTTTGGAAAATGCATGACAGCCACCTTCATATAATTAACAAATATTCTTCAGTAAGACAAGAATTTTTTAAAAAGTTACAAATTATACCAAAATGTTCTTGCAAAAGTAAACATCTAACACGCAAGCACCATGACGCGAATTTATTTCAGAATTTACCTTTAAAAGGAAAAAGCTGTAGCTGATTAAGCTGTTGGTCTGCAATTCTGCTTTAAGTTCAAAAGGTAGGGAGCAAGAGATAAGATAAAAATCACATACCACATACTGTCCTCAGAGTATCTCCACCTAAGACAAGAGTTCTCACCATCATCAGATTTCAGTACTCACTGATTCCAATTCTATTTGTTCAAGCTCTTTTTATAAATACCACTTCCCCCTTTGCAAGCCAAATCAATAGCCCTATCCCATGAAATTATTATTTTTTGAAAGAAACCCTATCTGGGAAACGTTTTCCCCCCTTTCCTAGGCACAGCACAGTCGTTTGCCGGCCAACACTGCTGGAGCCACCTGTGCCTCACACCCGCCTCCCAATGCCCTTCAACATGGAGGTGGGTGACTCCTTTCCAAGGCAAGTCCCCAAATGCCACTACCAACTCGGCAGGGCCGGCTGACTGGCTGGACTTGCCCTAAATCCTTGCACTTCTTGCTCCCCGCTGCTCTCAACTAACTTAATCTAAGTTTAATTACGAAGACTGACATTTGTCCTCGGAGCCTGTTCCTCTCTCAAAGCAAGGAATGATCCAAATTAGAAGCATGAGGACAATGGATTAATGAAAGAAACTAAAATCCAAGTATCTTGGTCTCAGTGGAGCTGCGGCTGCAGTGCAGCAGCCGTGGAACTCTCTTGGTTCCCGAGCCGAGGTTCCGGTGAGTGCGCGGGATCCCTCACTACGGACAGAAGCCCTGAGTTCTTCGTCCGAGGACAGAGCCACCAGCGTCCACCGGGAAGGGGCAGCAAGTCTCCGCAGGGAAGAAATGGTGTGTTTGGGGGCGGAGGGGAGTATATGGGGGGGGGGAGGCGGTTTAGGGAATCTCATGTGACTCCGGCCCCAAAGCCCGGCTCCAGGAACGGTTTAACCGCGCTAGGGGTTGCTCCTCCCTACTCTGGACACTCACCCGACACTGGCTGTGAGGAGCCGGCTGAAGTCCGCCACCCGTGACACTGCCCGAGGCGGCCTCGTGGCCTGAGCATCAGCCCACCGCGCGCGGAAGGCACTGCCAGGGTGAGACAGTAGTGGGGCGGCGGGAGGGGGCCGGGGCGGGGAAGGGGTGGGGCTGCCGGGGGCACCCACGGAGGGGCATCCTGGCCCTACCCCGCCCCCTTTCTGCAGAGCTGCGGCCCGCTCTCCGCACCGCCCTGCGCGGTCCGTATGCCGGCCCTGCCTGGTGCAGGCAATGAAACTGTCCCTGAATAACCGTCCTTGCCTCCGAACGCCTGAACAGCGGGCACTGGGAGCACCTTTCCGCGAGTCACCTACAACCCGGGTCTAAGCCCGCCGGGCCACTCTCACCTAGTGACCTTGGGCGCAAGTTCTGTGACTTTCCTTCTCTCGTCCATTAAAAACTCCACCCCGCTCTCAAGGGTGTCAGCAAAGGGTCAGGAAATCAATCAGGAAACACCACCCCTGGCGCCCTCTCCGTCTTTATAAAGACCCTCTCCGCGGGCTCTCGGGAGTGAATCTACAATGGACCGTCGTCCTCCCCAAAGCTCCTTAAAAGACCAACTGTGCAGACAAGTAGCAGAGGGTGAAGAATGCAGCCAGTGAC
>SJYX01020991.1:226976-273640 GCA_006410675.1 Oreotragus oreotragus | reverse complement strand
GGGGGGGGGGGGAGGCGGTTTAGGGAATCTCATGTGACTCCGGCCCCAAAGCCCGGCTCCAGGAACGGTTTAACCGCGCTAGGGGTTGCTCCTCCCTACTCTGGACACTCACCCGACACTGGCTGTGAGGAGCCGGCTGAAGTCCGCCACCCGTGACACTGCCCGAGGCGGCCTCGTGGCCTGAGCATCAGCCCACCGCGCGCGGAAGGCACTGCCAGGGTGAGACAGTAGTGGGGCGGCGGGAGGGGGCCGGGGCGGGGAAGGGGTGGGGCTGCCGGGGGCACCCACGGAGGGGCATCCTGGCCCTACCCCGCCCCCTTTCTGCAGAGCTGCGGCCCGCTCTCCGCACCGCCCTGCGCGGTCCGTATGCCGGCCCTGCCTGGTGCAGGCAATGAAACTGTCCCTGAATAACCGTCCTTGCCTCCGAACGCCTGAACAGCGGGCACTGGGAGCACCTTTCCGCGAGTCACCTACAACCCGGGTCTAAGCCCGCCGGGCCACTCTCACCTAGTGACCTTGGGCGCAAGTTCTGTGACTTTCCTTCTCTCGTCCATTAAAAACTCCACCCCGCTCTCAAGGGTGTCAGCAAAGGGTCAGGAAATCAATCAGGAAACACCACCCCTGGCGCCCTCTCCGTCTTTATAAAGACCCTCTCCGCGGGCTCTCGGGAGTGAATCTACAATGGACCGTCGTCCTCCCCAAAGCTCCTTAAAAGACCAACTGTGCAGACAAGTAGCAGAGGGTGAAGAATGCAGCCAGTGACCCTACCAAATTAACCAGCCCACGAAGCTCCTCTCTCCTCCCCGGAGATTTCCAGGGTCTCCCCCAACCCCCTTCATCAGGCCTGCACTGTTGTAAGGACTTGGATTATTACACCCACTTTGCCCACCACGCCCAGGTTGGAGGAGTTTCACTAATTTGCACAACTCTGAGCCCCGACTTCCCATCTCTCTGCCCTCTGACTAACACAATGACATGTGTGACCAAATGTGTGTTGTTCAATATGCTCATTTGCAGTTCCGATCCCAATGTGAACCGATATCCCCCTGCCTGGAATTCTCCTGTGCTCGCTCACTATGTGAATCACTTTCCAAGGGCTACCTTTTTCAAGAAGCCTCCCAGAAACAATTTGTGCTTTTTTGGGTTTTGTCCTCTGATTCATCCCATGTAGGCAGTTCTATTAGGCCATGTAACACAATCATTAGAGTGCTGCTGTGCAGATGCTCAAATTTCTGAGCTCCTTGCAGGCCTGGGGTGTCTTCTTCCAATCTCCCCACACCCTAGGACCCATCACAGTCAATTCTGAATTAATGTAACCTGTCTTGTAGCAAGATCAAAGTTTCAAGCTTGAGCCCATTAACACTAATTTTTAGCAACTAAATGAAGAAAATTTGTTACAATCAGTTCAATCTTAGAAGAAAAAATTTAAGATAATAACTTAAAAAAAAACTTACACCATTAATTTCAGAGGAAAAGAAAGCCTTTACAGGTAAATGGTATATCTATTTTCAGGGACATTTTCTACTAGGAAGCTGTTGACAGATTAACAAGAGCAGCTCTTGCTTTATGCAAACGCAGATGGCGCTTTTCTCCCTGGGAACTTCACACATCTCTTATCGCAGTTGACTTTGCCATGGCCTTGGGGTGGGAGTGAGGGGGGAGAAAGAACGCACTTCCCAAAATTTCAGAAGAGATGACGGTAAAGGTCTCTTGCATTGCAGGCAGATTCTTTACCTTTGAGCCACCAAGAAGGCCCTAGCCACCTAACATACAAAATGGTTAAAACTACATAAAATTTTAACAGATGTGCACACCAAACAGGATGTTTATAGTGTTAAAAATAGAGTATCATTTTTATTGGAGGTTTTCCTTTGAAGCTATGTTAATAAAAACAAATTATAGCACAAAAACGCTCACAAACATGATTAATTGAGTTAATGAAACTGTAATACTTGGATCATTCTTTTGAATAGAAGTGAAGTGAAGTCGCTCAGTGGTGTCCGACTCTTTGCGACCCCATGGACTGTAGCCTGCCAGGCTCCTCTGTTCATGGGATTCTCCAGACAAGAATACTGGAGTGGGTTACCATTTCCTTCTCCAGGGGATCTTCCCGACCCAGGGATCGAACCGGGGTCTCCTGCATTGGAGGCAGACAGTTTAACCTCTGAAATGCCAATTTCCCACAATCTAAAATTATAAATTATTTGGATGTCACACTTACAATTTCTTTTTATATTTAGCAGTGATATTGGATATTGTAGTAAAATAAAACCTGACTTAAGCTAAAAATATAAATGACTTTTTTCCATTGTGTTATGGCATATATGTATGTGTACAAGTATATGAAAGTGTTAGTCTTTCAGTCCGACTCTTTGCGACCCCCTGAACTGTAGCCTGCCAGGCCCCTCTGTCCATGAGAATTCTCCTGTAAGAATATGGAGGAAGTAGCCATTCCCTTTCCTAGGAGATCTTCCTGACCCTGGGATCAAACCCAGGTCTCCTGCATTAGTAGGCAGATTCTTTATCGTTTGAGCCACCAGGGAAGTGTGTGTGTGGTGTGTGTGTGTGTGTGTGGTGTGTGTATGCCACCAGGGAAGCATGTGTGTGTGTGTGTGGTGTGTGTGTGTCTGTCTCTGTGTATTTTTCCTACGAAACTGTAAAAGAAGCTTTAAAAACCATTTCTATCACCACACCCTGTATTTGCCTTCTACCCAGCCTTCTGAGTGCCCCAACTCACTCACCCTTTAACTCTCAATGTTCTCTGGTATAGGAAGCGGGACACTGTGTGTGCAAGTGCGTGTGTGCGCACACTCAGTTTTGAGCCTATGGACCATGGCCAGCCAGGCTCTTCTGTCAATGCGTCTCTCCAGGCAAGAATACTGGAGCAGGTTGCCATTTCCTTCTCCAGCGGATATCCCTCCTGACGCAGGGATCGGATTCATGTCTTCCGTGTTGGCGGGTGGAGTCTTTACCACTGAGCCACCTGGGAAGCCAATCAGGGTAGCAGCCACCTCCCAATCCCTAGAACCTGTGACCATATTAGGTTACACGGCAAAGGGAAATTAACACTGTTCATTAATTGACCTAAAGATGGGGAATGATCCTGGATGGTCCAGGAGGGCCCAATACTACACAAGGTCCTTGTACATGAGGAAGGGAGGGAGGAAAGAGACAATCAGAGAGATGGCAGCATGCGACGGACTCAGCCTCACCTTGCCAGTTTTGAAAGTGGAGGAATGCCGGGACTCAAAAAGCTGAAAAGTCAAGGAAATGAATTTTTTCCTAGCGCCTCCAGAAAGAAACAAAGGCCTGATGACAGCCTGATGTTAACCAAGTGAAACTGATTTGGATGTCTGACCTCCAGATACTGTAAGACAATAAATCTGTGTTGTTTTAAGTCACTGGATTTGTGGTAATTTGTTACAGCAGAAATAGAAAACTAATACATCTGGGTTCCGAGTTCCTCTAATAATCAACCTCACTCCTTTTTAATGTTTGGCTCAACATGTGAGGAAAATAAAAGCAATCTTTAAAATCCCTCAGCTATACCTGAACTCTACTCTTCTGAGGGAGACAACTTCTTCCAAGTTCCTCCTCTCACCTCTGCCCAAGTACACATCTTTATGGGGGAGATTTCAGGCTCATTTCTAGTGGCTGTAAAGTTTGTGGGGTCACTGGGGTGGGATGAGAAAGAAGAAAGCTGGATAGGAGGTCTAAAAGCCCTTTGGGGCCAGGTTCCTAACTGCCTGGCTGCTTTTATGGTGCCAAGGAGGCCAGGGCAGAGCATGTCAGTGAAACAAAGGACAGACATGAAACAAAGCGCCATAAGCAACCACGTCTTGATCAAATCTAGGAGCGATTCAAGTTAATAAGTAACATAACCCCACCACCTTTTTCATGGCTTTAATTATGACAGCCAGTAAAAAATATTCAGGCCATCTCTGTTTAGGGATGTTTTATTTACCCCTAAAGGCTAAAGTCTTCATTAAATGCAGAAGAGTTGTGTTCAATTCAACACATATGGTGAGATCACAGGCCAGTTTACCCTAATTTTTAAAGTGTCATTCTCCCTTCCCCCAAACACAGACACACAAATACCATACACATGGACTCTGAATACACAGAACTACAATTACAATCTGGCTGTATCAGATTTTACATTATTACATAACTGGTTTAAAAGTCAGTCTTATTTATGAAGTTTTCCCTTATTTTCTGTTTCTGTAGAATGAATCAATCTTTTCATGAGGCCATTTCCTACACTGTTCAGGGGGCATGTTACTGCTGCTAACAGGGTCTTCCTTTGCCCCTAAGTGTTTCATTCACATAGGTTAAACCTGGTAAGGTCCTGAATGGCAGAGGACCTTTCGGTTTGAAGAGTTTGACAAAGTGTGTAGGTAGCAAAAGGAAAGGGAAAGAGGCTGGAACAACCCACACATTCTCAAGTTCAACACCGGTATTCTTTTTTCCACTGTGGAGAGACTTTGTCGGGAAACTGCCTGATTAGGATGTTTTCCAAAGTTCACACTGTTACCTTTTCCAAAGGAAAACCATTAAACAGCCGTATCTTTCCAGGTAAACTCTTCACTGAAGAATGAAGTACAATTCTTTACTATGTCTTACATTAGAAAAGCCATTTCCCCCAATCATTCCTCACTGGGATGTGTTTTTTATCTTTCTCTCACCTGGCATTACTGCCTATGGAAATGAAATGGCCTGAGAGAAGATGGGATCATTCAAAATTAAGTTACCGCACCCCTCCAGGAGGAGGCTGAGCTGAGGGGTGGTTCTGTGGTGCACAGACGGCCCCACCTCCATGAACATGCAAGAGGGAGAGGACAAGAAAGTCGGCGGCACCAGCAGGCGTCTCTTGGAGCATGTGGTCAGAGATCAGTGAAGGAGAGGGGTGGGAGGAATACACCTCTGCTCTTCCCTTTAATCTCAGGAATGGAGACAGGACTGGAAAGTGTGGTGCTTCAGGCAATCGGAAGTAACCCCAGTGAAACACTGCTGGGCCTGCACTTCTAACCTTTCTCCTTTAGAAAAAGGTGCTCACCATGTGGCTTACAATGGTCTAAGGCTAGAAACTAAACTTGTCTTTGTATTTGATTGTCAATTTTAGTGGCAGAATTGCACATCATGATATACAGCCCTGTTCAGTCTCTAGTTCTCGGAAAACTATTTCTGGCAGCTATATTCTAAAGGGGGGAAATAAAATGCAGACTAAAGAGGCTGGGCATTAAATTTTTACAAAGGACAGGAAAGTAACAGCCGTTTGATTTCATACACTCCTATCAATGTAGATGGCAAGCCTGTAGGTAGGGGCTTGGGGAAGCAGAGCCCACTGGTGAAGCTGTCAGTTCAAAGTCACCTGACACTGTGCTCCTCGATCCCTTACTGAAGTCCCACACTCTCCTCTTCTAGTTCCTCTTACATGCTCCTAATGCTGTTCTTATTATAATCCCAGAATTAAATTAAAATAGCATCTTTAACATGCCTTAGTTTTGTGGGAAAAGGAAATTATCAATCATGCAGTAACTATAAAAAAATTAACATCCTGAAAACTGTTTTTACAAAATCTGAATTAAAAAATGTCAACAATCTTATTTAATCTGCCATCACAAATCATTGTTCTTGACAATAAATAACGTCTGTGGCTATTTAAAAGACTTCTTAAAACCAGTAACTTAAGAAATGAATGAGTATATAAATGTTTATATATATCAACAACCATGATGCCCATTGCAGGGATAAACAAATTAGCAAACTCATAAGTTGTTTCTGTTTGTACAGCTTGCCCTAAAGCTTTTGAGAGAAGTATTTCTTAAGTAAAATGCTGTGTTTTGCTGGTAAGAGAGGACTTGCTTAAAACTGTGGTCTCATTTTTAGTGAAGCCATGAAAAATTAGCATTGAAGGTAACCATGTAAAAATACATGGACTTGTTTCTATTCGTAGCACAGTATATTATTGAATTATTATTCATAAAAATATCATTCTTAAACCTGCCAATGTAATTACAGTCACTTAATTTTTGTGCTATGAAAGTAAAGAACAACTTGTGACCACCTCCTTTGAGCACAGGAATAAAGGTAAAGATGGCAGGATGTCTGGCTTACCCTCTACAGCAGAGTTTCAAGCCCAGAGGCACTGAATCACTTGTCTGGAGGTACAGAGGTTAGAACTCTGGTGCAGGCTCCTCCCTAGAGCTCTGAACAGTGCTATTACTACACAGAACAAATCCAATTTTTAAAATCCTATCTCAAAGGGCTTATTTTTTTTTTATCCCCTCAGTATTACTTTTATTTGGACCTGTCTCAATTGATCCACTACGTTCAAAATGCAGACTCCAGAAGCATATAAAGTGGCCTGCCTGATCTCCTCCTAACCCTCCCTGCCATCACACTATTAAATGTTTAAAGGCACTGAACACATATCCATAGGTGTTCCATTTGCTGACTTCTGTCCATCCAGCAGATCCACAATAACCCTTGTTTTCAGACCCAGAGGTGGTCACTTCTCCATGTGAATCTAAACAGTGCCTAATTTAACAAGATCACTTAGACTGCTAAATTTACAGGCAACCATATTAAATACACCTCTTCTATAAGCTAACCACGGAGAAGGCAATGGCACCCCACTCCAGTACTCTTGCCTGGAAAATCCTATGGATGGAGGAGCCTGGTGGGCTGCAGTCCATGGGGTCGCACAGAGTCAGACACGACTGAGTGACTTCCCTTTCACTTTTCACTTTCATGCATTGGAGAAGGAAATGGCAACCCACTCCAGCGTTCTTGCCTGGAGAATCCCAGGGACGGTGGAGCCTGGTGGGCTGCCGTCTACAGGGTTGCACAGAGTCAGACACGACTGAAGTGACTTAGCAGAAGCAGCAGCAGCATAAGCTAACCAAGGTTATCTTCAAGGTCAAATATCCAATAGCAGTATTAAACCACCTGGACAATGGGACTGCTCCCATCATCTCCCATCTCGTGGCAGGTGAGGCACTGACAAGCACCTGTCCATTTAGAACTGGATACTTAAATATTTGAGTCCAAAGAGCTTCTACAGGAAAAAATGACTGGGAGACAGCAATGAAGTCAGTACTCATCCAGTACCCCTTTAAGCACTGAGCACTCTGCTGGCTGTAACAAGATCTATAACTTCTAAGAATTTTAATACAGGGCTAATTAAAAAGTACAGGAAAAGAAATTCTCTTTCAGGGGACCTCAAAAGTAGAATACCCATGATTTGCTTGGAATGAAAAAAGAGCATTTCACAACAAACGGAGTTATTTACAGCTGCTTTGTCTTCATTTCCTAGGTTTAACTACCAGAATCTCTTAAATTGTCAGTTGCCTGGATTTATCTGCTGTAGTTACAGACAGTTGTGGCCAACAGAGGTTATATCATTAAGCTGTCTATAATTTTATTTGTTTTCTGGGGGAAGAGTATATGTGTTTTATATTCAGATTTAAAATTTGCGTAAGTTGCCTAGAAACCAAAGCACAGAAGAACTCACAGCCTGATGCACACTAAATGAAGCTGCTGGAAATGGTATGTTTCCCCAACTACACTCTAGGTTGGGCTCATTCCCATCTAGCCTGTCATTCCAGGTTAATGATATCTAGTTTTCCAGAGCGTTCAGTTCAGTGACACCATTGCTTTATATAAACTAGAGAGAAATCAGCATGTCTTTCTGCTCTGCTTGAAGGCGCTTTATCCTCAAGAAACCTGTTTCCTTCCTCCCACACATCGTCCTCCACTATCACGACAGTGTGTGTAGCTTCAGACTGGGGAGAATGAGGTTTACGTGGTGAAGAACTTGCTTTGCATGGAGCATGGGTGGACAAATGGATGGATAAATAGATGGAGGGTTTCTCACCCTAGAAGCATCTCCCACACTGAAAATCTTCCATCCGAGGAGCACTGTACTTGGTACCCATCTGAGATGCCACCATTCCCACCGTCACCACACTTCATGTCGCACTGTGTAAATGGGGGCTCAGTCAGAAAGGTGGTCAGGATCACTTTATCTGAGAGTAAACCAGACAGTGACCCTTAGGAATTTCTTAGTTTGACCTGCCAGGTAACAGGCCACACAATTTAAATAACTCACTTACAATGTTGCCATAGTTTGCAGGACTAATCCCTTCCCTTCTGCAGGAGGGTCTAATAGCCTACAGAGAGCAGGTGAAGAGGCATGAACAGAGCTCATGGAGGCTCCTTTTTAGTTTAGTAAAGTTGACAGTTAACTACTCCTGAAACATTCTTTACTCAGTTCTCTAGCATTCTCCTAGAAGAAACTGTGCCCAGAACAAAGGTTATACTTTACTTACTCAACAAAATTGAGGGTGCAACAGAAATGTGGCTACCTCAAGGGGAAAATGCAAGTTAAACTCCTTGGAAAACATGTGAGTTCATCAGGTTTTGGTGCTGAGACACTATGTTTTGGTTTTTAGTATCATCTCAAACAATAATACCCTGCACACACTTTATAACCAAATGAGGCAATACTTTGACAATGACTTCAGGTGCCAAGGACAAAAATATTTTTCATGGTTATTTGTACAATCATTTTCTATTAGTGAATTCTAATCAGCTTTCTGGGTAAAATAACAAAGGAAGACTTCTGGTTAAAATAAACAATTCTTAAAATGGTTAGAGGTTGTTAAAGAAAACTTCCCTCTCTTTTAAAAGTCACAATAAAGGCTAAAAGCTGGGCAAAAAATGTTATTCCTAAAATGCTATGAAACAGTTACCTCTACCCAAACCAAACTACCATCAGTGCTCTGAGGTCTTGTTGGTAAAACACTTCAAAAGTCTCTATGGGTTCCCCTACAGTTTTCATGCCCACTCAAGACACATCATACTTCTGTGATGTTCAAACTAAAAAGAAGCATTATCTGCTGCAAATGAAACATCTAACAGATGCTATCACTCTCTACAAGTGGCACATTGAGAAGGTACATCTTGCCAAATCACAGTTAGCATCTGATCCCCTAAGAGTTGAACAGGCAAGAGAAGACACTTGAGGCATTGAGGCAAGGACAAGCTTGTGGTCAGGCTGGAAGAACAAGATCACAGGGCTCCAAAACCCACAGCCCCACTCGGCTGATTGCAAGCCTAAAATCTCGAGGTCAGACGTGGGACTTGTGGCAACAGCGTTCTTCCATCTCAGCTCTATCATGCCTGGTGACACTTGGAACAGACTATGATGTTTTCCCCACACTGAAAAAAAATTCCCTACCATTCTGACATCTGCTGAAAGGAATGCAATGCCACACTTTTCTTTTTTAAGGGCAAGAAAACATGTATTTTGTTTTATGGCCAAAAGTTAAGATAATTAAGGAGTAAGGAAAGCTTTTCAAAAAAAGATTAAATACCTTTATAAAGGATGAAAGACCTTCCCCCATCTTCCATTATGATTCTTGTCATTTTAAAAGTACTACTCTTAGGAATTTATTTAAAATTTAGAATTTTGTTTCCATAGGCAAAGATTAAAAGAAAGTAGGTTCTACCAGATAATTTCTATCTTTATAAATTATAACTTCAAAAATAAAATAGAAAGATTTTACTTTCATATTTTCAAATAGCTAATTTTTTTAAAAGTGTCCCTGAGTGGCTCAGGGGTAAGGAATCCACCTGCCAATGCAGGAGACTTGGGTTTGATCTCTGAGTCAGAGAGATCCCCTGGAGAAGGAAATGGTAATCTAGTCCAGTATTCTTGCCTGGGAAACCCCATGGACAGAGTTGCCTGACGTGCAGTCCACCAGGTCACGTAAGAGTTGGACACAACTTAGCGACTAAACAACAAAAAGCTGAGAAGTCAGTGGTAGATCTTGAAAAAGCAAGCAAGGTCACTGGAAGATGGCAAGATCTTGAAAAAGCAAGCAAGGTCACTGGAAGATGGCAACTGGGCTCAACCTTAGGATCAGATATGTGTACACCCACATAAAGGAACTCTTAAACACAGCAAGAATTCGTAAAGACATCTCAGTCACTAGGTGGCAAAAATATAGGGAGATTTAAAACACAAGTATTTGTATAATCCTCTGTATTCAAGAAAACTCAGTGTGACCAGAGCTCCAACAGGAGCGTCTCCTAGAGGTCTACGATCACGAGTCTCACGCTCATGTCCTAGGAGAAGCTTATGAGAGCACAAGGGAGGAGCACAAATCGAGAGGGGTGGGCACCTGCTCTTACTGACAGACAAGCTATGCCGCGGGCAACTTCTTTGAAAGCCACTCTCTGAATTTGGTGTCAAAGGAATTTGTACAGAGAAGAGCAAATCACCAATGTAAAGGAGATTCCTTAAGGGTTTCACTACTGCTTAGATAATTCAAGGTGTTCTGACTGTTCCTCAACTTCAGTCACACAGCTGACTCTGGGCACTGACCACTCCTAGGGGACGCAGAACAGGAGAAGACTTTTCAAATACGCCAACAGTTACTGTCCACAGTTTCAGGAGAAAAGGGGTATGTGGTTATTGTTAAAAATGTTTTCCAAACTATTAAATGAAATGCTATGTGTATAGGATGTCTTTCCACTTCAATCCCAGGTTGATAACACTAAAACCAAATAGTATCACTCAGTCCAACCCAGTCACGAAAGAGCATGGCAGCAAAGCCTGCCTGTCAAGCTCCTCTTTCTAGAGGTTCATATTACATCACTGAAACAGTATATCCTTTATCCCAGTGTGGTTCTTGTCAAATCAAAGATGGTCAGCTGATCAGAATTGAAAGCCTTATTGTTCCAACCTTTCTCCATTAAAAACATGAGGATATTTACATCTTCCAAATAAGCACCTTTAGCCTTTGGCTCATAAAAACTGATTCAGTGTGGCTTAAGGACAAAATTATGAATATCCACATAGGAAATCCCATGGATGGTGGGCTACAGTTCATGGGGTTGCAAAAAAGTGGGACATGACTGAGCAAGTAAACAGACAACAAAAGACAAAGGCTTTCAAGTGGGCTTCCCTGGCAGCTTAGCAGCAAGAATCTGCCTGCCAAGCAAGAGACCTGGGTTTGATCCCTGGGTCAGGAAGATCCTCTGGAGAAGGAAATGGCAACCCACTCCAGGATTCCTGACTGGGAAATCCCATGGACGGAGGGTTCCTGGTGGGCTGCGGTCCATGGGGTCGCAGAGTCAGACACCAGACACGACTTAGCAACTAAACAACAGCAAGAGACTTTCAAGACCAGTCTTTACTTTAAAAGTGTTTCAACCTCAATACGTGTGTTTCAACACACGTATGCCATGTGTGCCCCAACTACGATGTCCAAGTTATAAGGAACATGGTCTCAGATTCTCTTATGTCTGTGTCCGCTGGTAATTTGCGTTTACCAGCTTTTCCCTTGGATATCCTAATGGTATTCCATCAAATACACCTATATAGTAAGAAAGGAGAAAATGGAGGCATAAAGTATGTTTTTAGTGGGTATCTGACACATTTTCCTTTGTCAAAGATCCCCCTTATGAAGACAGCTAAGCTACTATTCAAAAGTAGAGCTAAGAATAAAGTTAAAATAATTGCTGCATACTTCTTGGCTTTTAGCATGAAATAGGAATATTGATTACATTTCACATGTATCGGAAAAGTACAGCTTTCAAATACATACCCTGTAGGACTCCAGACCAAACCTCTAATAGAGGACAAAGTGGGGACATGGGCTCAACATGTCCTTTAGAAAGCAATTCTCTCATTTTTTTATAGTTTCACTGCACTAACACAGCTGACAGCAAAACAGGGGCAGAGAACACCATACAAAAATTTTAAAGCCTCCATTTGATTAAGCACATAATGCAATTTTATATTATAAATTTCTATTTATAGTATATAACATTTAATTGCTCACACATGAGATTTCTGGCATTTAACTTCTGCCTACATGATATTGTTTCTGAAATGTCACAAAATAAAAACAAAAAAACAGTATTGTGATTTGCTGCTGCTGCTACTAAGTCGCTTCAGTCGTGTCCAACTCTGTGCGACCCCATAGATGGCAGCCCACCAGGCTCCCCAATCCCTGGGATTCTCCAGGCAAGAATACTGGAGTGGGTTGCCATTTCCTTCTCCAATGCATGAAAGTGAAAGTGGAGTCGCTCAGTCGTGTCCGACTCAGCGACCCCATGGACTGCAGCCCACCAGGCTCCTCCGTCTATGGGATTTTCCAGGCAAGAGTGCTGGAGTGGCGTGCCACAGCTTTCTCCATGTGATTTGCTGACTCTCACCAAAGATTCAATGTAAAGCTTATGTTTCTAAATGTCAGAAATTCCCGATGTGGTATTTTTGGTGAAAGGCATAGTAACTTAATTTATTATTAACTATATTATCATATAATTAACCTAACGTTTTACTTTCAAGAGGGGCACTTTGAGTCACAGTATTGTATCTTCAGTGAATCTCATTTAACATGAAGAGTCACTGACAAATGGGGAGAGGACCACACATGTAAACCCATCAATTCTCATGGCTCACCACAGCACCTATGGAAGAAAGACAAGCCAAAGTGACAAGGTCGGAAGGAGAGGAAAACTGGACAAAGAGGTTCTGAAAGAGGGATGGAGTCACTGTGTACGCAGTTGCAGGGACCAAAGATGAGAATGGAGACACATGCTGGGCACTTGGCACCAGAATTGACAGCTGGAAGGAGAGACCAGCACCAGAATGAAGAACAAAGGTATCAAAAGAAGAGGTGAAATGAGGACGCACCAAGCTGGCACCTCACCTGTGCCAACCACGAGTGTTCACGATCCAGGCATAGAGAACTACCTCAGAGGTTAGCAGCACCCAGTCATGGGGCTATTCTCAGCTATCTGGGTTGCCTGAAGTCAACCAAGTCAGGTGTGCCTCCAGCTGCACTTTCCAATCTCCTGGGACGTTATATGGGTATCCCCCAAATAGCAAAAAAAGCCATTTTAAAATGAACTCTAGTGTTCAAGCATGTGACCCAATGTTAGAAAACCCTTCTCCCCATTACACACAGGAGCACACACATATTCTACCCAGCGGACCTCTGACCGGTCCCACTGGATGCCTGAGGTGAAGGTGAACATGGTGCCTTTCACCGCTCCCCCAAAGACAGAGAAAAACACCTCTCAATCTCACCCTGTGGCTTCTGTGTCAATGCAAGCACCTCTGAACAACAAAACTTACTTATATCAAACAAGTCTGAGAGGCACGTTTTAAAGTGCCTTGTAAAAAAATAAATAAATAAATAAAATAAAGTGCCTTGTAAAGCCTGCTTCATCTCCCCAGAGGCAAAGTCCTCTCTGGTCCTGAAGGGACAGGCCTCCTGATTGGCCACATGAGGTCAAACAGACTGCGAGGCCCAGAATGGCTCCCTTGCACCTGCACAACACCTGGGCAGCCCCAGTACTCTGAGAGGGCCAGGAGGTGTGACTCCAGCTCCAGGAGGGGCGACCGAAAAGGAGAGCACGCTACCAGAAGCTGGCCTCGGCGAGTCAGGGCCCACAGCGTCTTCTTGGACACACGAGACAAAGCCTATCTTCAGACCTACTCCGAATCACACCAGAGGCTTTCCGGCCCCCTCGCATTAGTGTGAGATGCCTTCTGATCAGGTCCCTTTCCATGTTATGCTTAATACAGCAGCAAGAGAGAAACCACAAAGTGCAACAAACTTACTCATGTCCCCCTGTAAATACCGGAAGAAGAGGTCTTTAGCAGAAACACAGGTAATCAAAAGAAGGGGTGGGGTCTGCAACATCCAAGCCCCTCGGCTGTGGCACACAGCTGACAAATGTTGAGAACCTTCCAGATACATGGGAACATGCTGAAAGACGGGAGCAGAGAGCGTTCCCCTGCCTGAACTGAGGTACGTTTTGAAAAGCGAACCTAAAATGACATGATCCAGTGAGAGCTGAGGGAGTTTATTAATCCTCCCACCCTCTGAAATTTGGGCTGAAAGAGGATACAGAGTTGAGGTTCGGCAGCTTTCTGGTGCCTCGTGGGAGTAAACCCCCAAGGTCCCTTTTCGTCTTCAGGAGCATGCAGTTCAGACCTCAAGCTCCGCCTGCTGGCCACCACCAGGGTGCAAGCACAAGGCTGTGTTCCGGGTCTTTGACGGATGGTGAGGTGTCAATCAGGCATAAGCTTCTCCAGAAAGCTGCTCTGAGGAACTTATCTCCTCCTCACGTTCAGGCGGAGACCTACCTGACACCACGTTCTGGTTCTCTGGGAACACAAGTAGCATGGGAAACATGTTCTGTTACTGGATGTTGTGAGGGAAAGCACCCTCACGACATCTTCTTAAACTAAGAAGAGCAGATGCATGAAGAACAAATACAGAGAGAAGCACCGACTCCATTTCATTCACGTAAACACAGGTAAATGAAGAGAAATGTACTGCCAAAATAATGAATGCTCCTCACCCACACAAACGTGCATCCGACATGTACTTGTGTGTGCTAACACCACTGCGCTTGTGTGTGCCTGCACACTGCAGAGACAAACTGGGCACTGCAAACACCAGACTCCCCACCGGCCTGGAACCATACCTCACCAGGAGCGGTCCTCACTGATGCAGAGAGCAAGATGGGTCAGAAAAGCCAGCCAGGCCAGAAGATAAAACAAAAATACTCAAAGTAGCAAAACATCACAGTAATAACCCCTTTCAGGATTCAATTATGCTACTTTGAAGTTAAAACTATTTGCATTAAAAAAAAAAGACTATTTGCATTTTAATAAAAGCCAGAAAGCAGGAGACCATTGTGTAACTGCATATTCCTTAGGAATAAGTCGAGAGTATCAATTTCACCATAACTCTTAAAGTAGAACAGAAATGGCCTCACAGTTAACTGCTGAACAGAGAGGCTCATCTTCCATAACTTCCATATTGTGACTACAAGCTCGACAGGCAAGTCACGAGGTGAGCTGGCAGCATGCCCTCAGATCTCGCAAAGGATGTCAGTTTGATCCACACTGAGAGAAGAGGCGGAAAAGCAGCACTTTGCTGCCACTTTTAACATCGACTGTCACAGAAAGCCAAAGGTAAAAGGAGTCATCCCGAGGCCCTCATCACCCAGTCCAACCATCCGTTCAGGAGACAGTGGTATCAGATTACAGTCTGCCTTTCCAAAAGTATACTCCAGTACACTGGGGATTGTTTCCAAATGGATTTAGCTAAGGTATACAAGTCCTAGAGAAAGCCAGGACAATGGCTGCAGTTAAATGTTGATTCCAGTATTCATCAATCAAGTCATCTTTTATGACAAGTAAAGATCTTTCCAAAGACACAACTGAATCACTGAATTAAAAAAAAAAAATCAATGAATTTTTTTTAAAAACACAGTAATCTGAATGAACCACCTTGGAAGTCACAGCATAGAGGTGACAAATAAAAAGCATGCTCTTATTCTTTTTCAATATTTATTTCCACCAGAAGATTTAAAGGACAAATACCAAAATATTAAGAGTAAGTAGCTCTCTGGATAACTGGATTACCAGTAGTTTTCAATTTTCTTCTTTACACCTTCTTAGATTTCCTGTATTTTCTCTAACAGACAGCATCACTTTTATAATGAGAAAAAAAATTGTTAATTTCCTTGACTCATGGTTTGTTTGAAACTGGAAGGCCAGGCCTGAATACACCTAGCTGAAATAGAAAAACAGGAAAGGTGCCACACCAGAAAACAAAACTGCGTTATCCTGGGCAGAAACTGGAACACAGCATGGCTGCAACAGTCAACGTGGCATTCAGTCCAGATTCCCACAGTCTCAGCAACACGAACTGGTGGAGCACGGAGGCCACCGAATCAGCCCTGGTGGGCATGCTGTGATCCATGCCCCACTGTGGTGTCACCCAGACTTCACCAAGGGACTCTCCGAGGCATATGCGAAGGGTTAGGGGAAACTCAGCTTTTTGTGTTAACAGGGGCTTGGTTATCACAAATAAAACCAAATTAAAGTTAATTCCAACCTCCTGCCCCTGAGTAAACCTTTCTCAATAGCTCCCATGATATGGCTGAATTCACTTCTTTCCTCTTTACCGTGCATGTTCCCTGATAAGCTCCTGGAGAAGGTGTTTATAATAACTGAAACATCTAAGATATCAATAACAGATACAAGGAGGAGTAGAACATTATTAGAAAAATTTACAAACTGATCAGTGCTAAAAGAGCCAGTAAAATGCTGCTGCTGCTGCTGCTGCTAAGTCACTTCAGTCGTGTCCGACTCTGTGTGACCCCATAGACGGCAGCCCACCAGGCTCCCCCATCCCTGGGATTCTCCAGGCAAGAATACTGGAGTGGGTTGCCATTTCCTTCTCCAATGCATGAAAGAGAAAAGTGAAAGTGAAGTTGCTCAGTCTGTCCGACTGTTAGCGACCCCATGGACTGCAGCCCACCAGGCTACTCCGTCCATTGGATTTTCCAGGCAAGAGTACTGCGGTGGGGTGCCATTGCCTTCCCCGAGTAAAATGCTAGGTCTCTCAAACCCTACGGTGAAGGAGTGAATGGCATGACACCAAGTTGCCGGAGCAATGAACGGAGCGTGGGTAGGTGTCCACAAGCTTGGGAGGGCACTGGGAGCTCAGGTGGGAGAAATGCAGAGCGCAGGGAGAAGGGCACCTACCCCTGAGCGCCGACCAACCAAGCCTGGGAAGGCGTGGCCATGGGCTGGGGGGTGGCGATGGGGCTCAGCTCCTGTCAGACATACATACACACCTGCTAAACGGCAAAGGCTGGGAAAACAGACTGGTAAAACGATCTGAGGTCTGAGTCTGTGCAACAACCCAAAGGAATTCAGTCATGTTATCATGAAGCCTGACAGCTTCATTCTTCACTCATCTCTGCTCCACACCTCCCAACCACATCTCTTCCCAGAAGTACGTGGTTGGCCTCTTGATATCACTGCCTCCCCACTTAGAGGACACAGTGGCAGGGATGATTCTGCATTGGGGAAGGCAGCAAGCACAGAAGGCCGCATCCTAGGGAATACCACAGGGCCCACTAGAGAATCAGTTTACAGAAATGAGCACAGGCC
This sequence comes from Oreotragus oreotragus, assembly GCA_006410675.1. Lineage (NCBI taxonomy): Eukaryota > Metazoa > Chordata > Mammalia > Artiodactyla > Bovidae > Oreotragus > Oreotragus oreotragus. Next base: position 256,638 of record SJYX01020991.1, on the reverse strand, counting down.
AAAGACACGCAAGCACCTCCCCCTTCCCAGGATGCTCTGCTCCACGTGCCCGTCTGAGAGCTGCTGCTGCCACCCCGTCCCCTCGGCCCCGTCCCTCCACACACACGCAAACATTTCATATTTTGGTAATGTGCACCAAAAGCCCATCGTAACTTGGAGCCCATGGCTCCCATGGTATCAAAAACAATGCCTCGCTTTTAAAACTATCCTGAAATGAAATTCTGCGATACCGTAAGTCACATAACACATATGGGAAGACCTTAACAGAATGCCTCATCTCTGACACAAAGGAGAATTAAAAGGAAAGTTTTTCAGAATGCATTGATTCAGATTTCAGTATTTCCAAGCCTCAGTACCCTGTAAGAAATAGTGAAGCACTGAGAGGCCTGAGGAATTCCCATAAACACAGCGCTATTAAAAATAAGCAGGTATGCAGTGTAGTTACTCAGATACAAAAGCATTCCCACTGATGACAAGACTTTTTGAAATGGCAAACAACTCTTGGGAAAATTCAACAAAATACCATCTTCCTAGGTTTACCTGGCACTTACATTCCTAGATAATTTAGTAAGTATTAAAGCTGTATATATAAGAGCTTAAAGCTTAAATATTAGACACAGATTTTTCACCTGTGTAACTCTCCAGCAGACACGTGGAGACTGTGTGGGAGGTGGTAACTCCTTGCCATGCTGGAAACTGCTGTGCATCGCACACTCAACGTTTCTGGACTGAACCCACTGAAGGCCAGGCATACCCTCAGTCCCCGTAACCCCCACAGGACCCCCATGGGGTGATTCTGCCCTGTGAGAACCACTCCCCTTCACCAAACTGCGCCCACAATGATAAAGCACCTACGGAAGCCAGACTAATTCATGCAAATCATATTCAGCTGAGGCTGTCTCTTGGGCTCCCAGATCATAAGAAAAGCATCTCTGCCGCCATCTCCCTCCCACAGGCTTCTGTCACTTGGGTGCCTCTGGTCTTTTCCTCTCGTGAGGTAAGGTGCCTGCCCTCTCTAAGAGTATTACATTTAACCTGGTCGGTGCTAAAACCCATTTTGGTTCATCACAGATTCAAAGGACAGATGGGCCTGTAACAAGCGTTCTGAGACGCCTGCTTCTGCTCACACCACCACAGTGGCCATGAACCTCACTCGTGATGCTCAGTCATGACTGATTATATGGCTTATTTAGAAAATAAGTTTATTCGATAAGCTCACTGCCAGAATAAAACATACCTGCAGAACCTAGGATAAACAAAATAATGAGCAACTTTCAACGCTTGGCCTTGAAAGTGTACACTAATCCCTGCTATGTCAAGTGATATGACAGATTCTTCCTGACAATATTTGTGAGGTCTCTGGAAATAGCCCAGATTTATACAAACATCCTTTAGCTGCATTTTTAATAAAGAAACCTTAAAAGCTACCTAATTCTGTAAGCTAGAAACTTTACCATTAAATTATTTAAAGCACCATAAAACATGATTCTATATATACATGTGTCTACTTTCTATTAAAACAATGTTCATAATCAGAAATATAAACTTACAACCTTTGGTTTGAATAATAAGAGAAACTAAAAAAAGAAAAGTACAAATATAAAATCCCTCCTAAAAGTAAACTAATCTAATTTTATATCAAGTTTATAAGAAAAAAAAAATGGAAAGTTGACAAACTATTACAACCAAGCCTGCTGGCAAAATCTAGACCTTAGAGAGAATCGAGTGCAAGGACTGTGATTTTAGTTCACACGTATTAAAGATGTTTGAAAAACTGCAAAAACCTGAAAATTGTTCCTAGCTTTCTTCTGTCCAAAATATTTTTAAAATAGTCAAAGATTAAGGCTATTCCTTAAATATGGTCTGTGATTAAGGATGTGGAAAAAACAGAAGCCTCATACATCACTGGTAGGAATGTAATAGGGTGTAACATTTTGGAAAACAATCTGGCAGGTTCGTAAAAAGTGAAACGTGAATTGACTGTATGACTTCTAGGTAGCTATACAAGAGGACCAAAAGCATATAGCCGCCAAAACAAAACAAAACAAAACACCACCCAAAACATAATAAAAAACTTCACACATACCCACACAAAAACTGACGTGAGTCTTTAAGCTGAAAGTTTGAAAGTTAGCTGCACAGTTGTGTCTGACTCTTTGCGATCCCATGGACTGTATGTAGCCTGCCCGGTTCCTTTGTCCATGGAACTCTCCAGGCAAGAGTACTGGAGTGGGTTGTCATTTCCTTTTCCAGGGTATCTTCCCAACCTGGGGAATGAACCCAGGTCTCCTGCATTGCAGGCAGATTCTTTTACCAACTGAGCAACTAGGGATAAAGATAGCCCCAAACCAGAAACAACCCCAAGGTCCATCTCCTGTGAATAGACATACAAAAATGTGGTATATCCACTTAACAGAATACTCAGTCAGTTCAGTTCAGTTCAGCTGTTCAGTCGTATCCGACTCTTTGCGACCCCATGAATAGCAGCATGCCAGGCCTCCCTGTCCATCCACAACTCCCGGAGTTCACTCAGACTCACATCCATCGAGTCCGTGATGCCATCCAGCCATCTCATCCTCTGTCGTCCCCTTTTCCTCCTGCCCCCAATCCCTCCCAGCATCAGAGTCTTTTCCAATGAGTCAACTCTTCACATGAGGTGGCCAGAGTACTGGAGTTTCAGCTTTAGCATCATTCCTTCCAAAGAACACCCAGGGCTGATCTCCTTCAGAATGGACTGGTTGGATCTCCTTGCAGTCCAAGGGACTCTCAAGAGTCTTCTCCAACACCACAGTTCAAAAGCATCAATTCTTTGGCGCTCAGCCTTCTTCACAATCCAACTCTCACATCCATACATGACCACTGGAAAAACCATAGCCTTGACTAGACGGACCTTAGTCAGCAAAGTAATGTCTCTGCTTTTGAATATGCTATCTAGGTTGGTCATAACTTTTCTTCCAAGGAGTAAGTGTCTTTTAATTTCATGGCTGCAGTCACCATCTGCAGTGATTTTGGAGCCCCAAAAAAGAAAGTCTGACACTGTTTCCCCATCTATTCATGAAGTGATGTTAGGAATAAAAACAGACAAACCACTGACACATGCCACAATGTGGATGCCCCTTCAAAAACATTAAGTGAAAGGGGGCGAATACATAAAACCATATACTGTGTTACTCCACTGATATGAAACCTAGAAAAGGCAAACTTATAGTATTGAAAACAGGAAGTAGATTACTGGTTGCCCGGTGCTTGGGAAATGGGGGGAAATAAGGAGTGACTGCTAATTGCCACCGGGAATCTTCCTGAGATGATGGAAATTTTCTAAAGCTGGATTCTGGTGCTGACTGTAAAACTTGGCAAATTTTCTAAAAACCAGTGAATTGTACACTGAATTATATGGTATGTACATTACACCCTACACAAGCAGTTAACAACACATATATACACACTGAGAGTCTACATGAAGCCCTGGACAGCTACAAAGTGTTAAATCTGTGTTTTGGTTGTCTCTCTTATTTTCTTGACTCCAGAGTGGAAAAGATGACATCACGCTATTAACATTATGAGAATGTAGAATTTTGCTATTCAATTTCCTCTTAAAGATAATAAAGGAGCATGAGGGGAGGGAGTCATGCAAGAGGAGCAAATAAATCTGCTCTTTCCTTATTATGTAGTTCAAACCGGGTCACGGCCCTATTAGCCAGTAACCACGAGTAGCTTACTTATTACTGGGCGCTGCCGGCGGGGGCAGTGCTGGGGCCTGGGAACAGAGTCCAGCCCCCTACGAACACAAGCAAGACCTTTGTAATGGGCAAAGCCAGGCCAGGCACTAGGCTATGCACGATAATAGACATCCAAAGCAATTAAGAAATGAGAAACTACAGAAATTCTTATGTATTAAAATCTTATGTTCATGTATCAAAATCTAACACAAGCCACTTACCTCAAACTTAGGTTTTGTTAAAATCGGTATCAACTTAATAATTTTACATAATCAGAAAAACGTCATCTGGTAAATCAGGCACACTATGCACAACACCCTAAGTCAGCCTACGACGCCTGCACTCCCATCTCTCGAGAGAGGCAACTTTCGCCAAACAGCTACTAAACAAACTCACTAGCTCTGCTCTGCAGATTCATGACGGACCATCTTTGCAACAGGACAAGGGACTAGATGGCATCTGGCACTGTTACTACAGAACCAGAATGGGCTCTGGGGCTAAGTCTGAGTGCCATGGGCTGACGCGGCTCATAGACGGAAGGCTGCGAGGGTCAGGGTGAAAAGCGTACGGAACAGCTCCTGCTGGAAAAAGGGTCATGAAAGAAATAAGTGTGAGGATAAGCTAATCAGAGTCTCTGGAGCTTCCTGACCATGCACAGCCAGGCCAACAAGACTGCCCCTGCCATCTACTCACAAAAGGTCCCAGCTGGCAGCTTCAGAGCATGCACCATGGCCAGAAGACATGCATTTTAGGACCATTATATACATCCCTGTATAAAAGTTTCTGAATAGGAGAGAGAGAAAAAAAAAAAACCAAAACATAAATGGTTAAGAGGGCCAATCTGATAGAAACTGTGTGGAATTATTTTTAGTTGAAGTGGATAGGATCTTATGGATAGGATCTTACGAAAATGAAATGTTGTGGAAAAGAGTATTCAGGCAGGAAAAGGGAAATACTATATTTGTCCCCTGCTCTCCCACCGCTCTTAAGCATTTCCTCTACTCTGGGAAGAAAGCAATAAAACTGCTCTCCCTCTGCTCAGAGACACAGTGATCAACAGACCTACTGCTGGCAGACCCCGTGCTTGGGCCTGGAGTACAGAAAGACACCACCTCACACTGCTGTGGCTCTCGGCTGAGAGGTGTTCCCTTGGCCTATGAAATCCCTCCAGTGGCTCTGACTGCTCTGCCTGGGAGGAAATGGGGAGAATGTTCCACTGGCCTCCTTAGGGGCCCACACCACCCTGACTGCTTCTGAGCCTACAGCTGAACTGCACCCTGACTGCTCTCTGTCAACAGAGGTAAGAATATTCCAAGAATGCCAAGGACTAACAAAAAAGACCAGCAGTGTTTTCTCATGACTCACTCCCCTCGTCCCATCCCACTTTCTCTCTCATTCCTTAATCTCTATTTAAAATACACTTCACAAGGGAAAAGGAGGGATTAGGTGAGTGAAAGTGGCAACCTTCATAATCTGATGGAGCAAGCTGGCTAGTATAACATCTGACATGAAAATTACCCTACATTAAAAAAAAAGTACTTTCCTTCCCATAAAAAATTTAAGATGCTCATAATTTAGAGGGCATGTGGAGTTTAAATCGTTAGCAATTAAAAAGCCAAAGTCAGTCCATAGAGTTTTGTCCAATGACCCTTTTAACTACTTGAAAATGAGATCTGATTATCAAGTACTGTTATGGCTTATCTATAAAGATTTCTTCCCCCAAAATATTGATCCTGGGTTTACATGAGCAAGGACATTCTGAGAAGCCTTTTTAAAATCAGGCACAACCCACTACTTATAGTTGAGACAAACACTGGGCCCATTTCCTCTGCATCTTTGTGGGTTTCTATTAGTAAGTCAGTACCTGGGGAAACTTACTACTCCAAGTCAGTTCGGCATAAGAATCATATTACTGCCAACTCAGACCTCTGTAGCTATAGGATATGTGTATGGGGTTATCTGAACACTTGTTTTCAAAAGCTTCTTGGATGCTCAGTACACCAACAAGCACTGCATTTCTTGATGGCCACACTTTTTGCAAATTAAGATCTTAAGACCTGAAGCCAAATCAGTAACACAGCTCTGATGACATCAACTAAAATTCTCTTTGGAGGATCCCAGTGGAAACTTCCAACAGAATGCGAGGCAGCGCTTCCCTGAGGCAGTGGCCCCAGAAAGCAGATTCCTGTGTCAGCTTGGGAGACAGGTGCACCTCGAGGCATAGCTGGGACCTGTCAAGCCAGTGATGAGGCTGCCTCCTTGGTCTTAACTCTGGGGACACTTCAGCTGGTCCTACAGACACCAGCCTAATGTTCAAAACTCACACCCTTATGGCCATTCTCCCATGGTTACATTCCTTGGTCTAGCTTACTGGTTCTCAGGGTTCCTTCTGTTCTCATTAATACACCACCAGTAACAAATGACTTTATGCCCTGGTAAGAAAAAGCCCTTTATGCCCTGAAAAAGACCATCACCAATAACATTAATAACTACTGCTGGTGAGCAGTGACACAGGGCCAGCTCCTTAGTAAGTGCTTTGCGGTAACTATTTTACAGATGAGGAAACTGAGGCTTACACAGGCTAGTTTATTCAAGATAAAAAAGCTAGTAAGAGGTGAATACGGGATTTCAATACCATGAAGGACTCTAGTGGGGAGGAAATGTACTTTATGATTTCAATTTACTTTTAAGAGTGCAGATGACCCACAAGGCATTAGCTGCGGCCATCTCCAAAGTTCTGTGGAGAGAGAAGTTAATGGAAACCACACATGTTCCGGGAAAAGAAGAAAAAAAGGGTCTATTCACAACAGATCAACATTTCTCTCGCCAAGAAAACTAGAGTCGGGAAACTGCCTGGGAAGTAACCGATCTTGACAACTAAACTCTTCTCTACTGAGCTATTGTTAAAACTGAACTACTGTCAAAACAGTATTTTATTGTTTACTTATTTTCATTTCGAATTATTTCTGATATTAAGATTTACTATAATGAGTTGTCTTTCTAAAGAAGGAAGCTACTTTTAAATATGCCGTTAACAGTTTTTCACAGAAAAATTCCCACCACGAGTACCACAGAAATACATCTTTCTTTTTAACTTTCATTTAAATAATGTGTCTCACCCTCCAAGATTATTGGAAGATTATTTTAAAGACAAGTAATAAGAATACTGAAGGTCACATGTATTTATAATACATCTCTCTCTCTCCTCTGTAACAGTGTATGACTGCAAAACAGGCCTGATATAAAAAACTAAAAACCGAGAAACTACTAACACATGTTCATAAACTGTAACGATCACTTCTGGTGTCTTACTCGCTTCTCCTCCTCCTAGTCGAGAATCTGAACACCAGAGCAGGAGTCTTGTAGCAACAAGTCAGATTTCCTCTCTTCTTTTATCTGAACTCCACAGGATTACAGCAGTTCCCCAAAAACCCAACGTGAAGTTGAGCGAAACTAGGCAGAAACGTATGTTTCCCCTTCTGTTCTGGAGACAGGTCTGTTCCACCTTCACTTTCTCCACTGAGCCTCTCCCTAGGATGGCTCATGATGACAATGACTCTGCATTCTGCACAGGGCAGTTCTAGGGAAGCATGAGTCAGAGGCAGAGGCAGACTGCGCCAGCTCTGGAAATAGCGGCTGCAGCCCTTCCTCCAAGATGTGAGAGAGTGGTCACAGAGCAGGCCTCGGCCCAAACCTCCCCTGCTCAAGCCATACATGCACAGTGGTACATCAGTGATCCTCTGTCGGAAGATAGCTCAGCATCATTTAGATTTGTCTTACGATAACCCAGTGCTCTAAGATTAGGTAATGCTACTGGTAACCATGCCAGTGACTTAACGTTTAATAAAGACTCAAAGAACACCAGGTGTTGTTAGCAATACAGGAGTATCAACCAGCGCATTCTCTCCAGCATCTTTCATTTTGTTGGGAAGGGCACCTTCAACACAAATGGAACAGCTCAGTACCTGCCTTTTCTGTTCACCTGTCCATCTGGGAAAGTATTTGCCAGTTGTGTTGCAGAGAACACACAAGCCAGTTCCTTCCCTAAACCGTAATATTCCCATTCACTTTGTCCTGCCAATAGCAGAGAGTTCTGGGGAGCTAAACCTTTCATAACCCAAGTTCAGCATTTATTGATGCTACCATTTTGAGGGTAGAGCTGGTGTCATCTGGCCCATAAGCAAATAGCCAAGTCAGAAAACTACAGAAAAACTTCACTTTAAATCTGTAAAGCATCAAGGGATGAATATATTTAAACATGGAAAGCAGTCTTGTCTTTAGAAAAAATTATAATGTATACATTAAAAAATATGTGCACAGGCTGAAGAAAAGGCATTTGTGAGAGTAACTTTACTGCATTCCAAAATATAATGCCTTCTTACTGGGCCACACTGTGTTGGATTAAAAACAGCAACAACTGTGATTTTCATGTCATAGTTGCTTGGTCCATGACAAATATCACAAAAACCTCAAATGATCTATACCTTGTAAAGTTTACTAACTTAATATGAAAAGCAAAATTTCACACCAACCCTTGCAGACACCTAACTGTCTCACCAGAGTCTTGCCCACTCTTTGGAAGGCCTGAGCTTTCAAAATCGGACCCAGTCCACACCTAGGCAAGCCAGCACTCGAGGGTGCTCCATGCAAAGACCCCACTCTGGACGAGTTTCCAGGCCACAGGGAGTGGCCCTGGAGGGGCAGCCCAAGTCTCCCATGGCGTCCTTTCCACCCTGCTCAGGTATCCCTGCTCCATGACACAAGAAATCAGCTGTGCAGGTTTCTCCTTGGCCAGGACCCAAAGCTGCTCCCCCTCTCCAGAAGCCCACTTCAGCAGCTGTTCCAGCAGAAGGCTGAAAAGAGCACAGCGGGACAGAACTGGGGCTGGTCCCAGGTCATTACTGCGGACCTCCAAGTTCTCACGTGGAAAACAAGGGTTGGAGTTAGAGAGGCCCAAAGGCCCTCCCCCAGCCTAACTACTCCAGTCCCGTACTGCATCGCACATAAAGTGCTGAAGCGAAGCATGAGCTGTCGGGCTCTCCACCAGATGCTCTCCCAACCTCCGTGCACTCTTGCGGCCTGGCACACTCAAGTGTCAAGGACTTCAAGTAGCTTTCATAACGTTATAGTCACTAGCGCATTCCTCCAGGTGCTCGATTTATAATTTTTCCAGTTATTTAAGACAGCTCCTTGTTGGCGGTGATTTTAGTTTCTAAAGTTACCTCAACTTCTTAGTTCTTCCTGATATTCTGTGCTGCTGTACTACACAAAGATGAGATTTCCAGTGACAAAAACAATGTTCTAAACTATGTTAGAAGCTCAACATGACCAATGTTAGAGAATATTTCAAGACAACCACCTGTACTAAAATTTTTTTGTCATGAAGTAAACACTGCAACCCTGCCTGGTGAAGTTCTCTCCTTAGACCAGAAATGACTGCAAATGACAACAGAGGAGGAGGTGCGCCAAAGACCAAGTGTCATTCAATTGGCTGGTATCTGTATAAGCCCCACCAGCCTTCAAAGGAACTTCAAATCAAAACAGTTCGGGGAGAAGAAACAAAAGCGATGACTTGAGCACAAAAAACGATTACAGACTCATTTAAAATGGAGCTTTGCTAGAAGAGAAATCTTATCAACAGCCTGAAGAGCACTTTGAGAGCTTCCTGTTTGGAACAAGAACAATGACAATTTATTCCACTATGGTGGACAAACTGGAGGGATGCAAATGAAACAGAAGATGAGTGCTGAGAAACAGGACTGGTCTTCTCGAACAAAGTCAAAAGATAAAGACAAAACGTAACAGACTTGTATGCCTATTATGCCTATATTTGCTGCAAGCCGAAGAACAATTAAAGGAGGAAATCAAGGGGTTTAGGGGTGTATGGTTTTTTTTTTGTCTGTAAATAAATTTAAGAATTAGTTTTCCTGTCTCATCGTGGAGAAGGGAAAAAAAACAAATGAATGGTGTCTATCCACATACCATTAGGTAGTCAGTCTTTCACCATCTTATTTGAAGAGGTGCTCTAAAACATACTAAGTACTTAGTAAATGCCAGCTGTTTTAGATAAGACACCTCACTTAACTCCCAAAAGACTCTGGCAAGATACCTATCTCCCTTTGACAGGATGCAAGGTGGTGGTGCAGTCAAAGGGGGGCCACCGTGGGAGCCAGGCCCGAGCCACTCAAGGTCTGAGGCCACCCAAGGCCTGCACACGGCAGGGAGGAGAGTTACCTCTCCAAGACAACAGCACCCCTCTGCAGAAAACAACTGGATTTTATCAGTCAAAATCCCAGAGACACAAGAATGGATTATTCTGCAAGAATCAAAGAAAGCAACAGCTAACAAGGCTATGCGGACAAAGAGGACCAGAGTCACGGGGAGACGGGGTGGGAACAAAAGTAGGTCACTACAACTGACGCAAGAGGACTCTAGGCTCAGTGACTCATTTGGGGATCCTGGGTGAGACACTCAGAGTTTCCACTGAATGCACTACCGCCTTCGGATCTGCAAAATGGAGGACAAAACCTTATTAGGATTATTTGGACACTTACAGATCCTCACAAGAAACAAAAGCCTTAACATATTAAAAAACATGGCTTAACACCCGTAAGAATGGCTAACATTAAAAAAAAAAGAAAGAAATCTGATTATATCAAGTGCTGATGAGCAGGCAGAGAAACTGGCTCCTGAGGACCATCACTGGTCCTCAAGACATTATGATAAATAAGCCAGATCCAAAAGACTCAAGTGCACATGATTCCATTTATATGACATTTTTAGAAAAGGCGAAGGTATAAAGACAGAAAGCAGACTTGTGGCTGCACAGGGTTACCAATAGCGACTGACCATGAATGGACACAGGGGAACTTCTGGTGACAGAAACCTGTTCTAAAACTTAAGGTAGTGGTGGCCGTATAAGTGCATATGAGTGAGTTTCCTGGCATATAAAATATATACAACATATAATTCAATAAAGTTGTTAAGAGAATCAGAATCGCTATCTTCTATTGTCTATGAGAGCACTCAGCATCCTTTACCTTTGATGTCAAGAATAAATATAAAAGTGCATCTTTCGACACTTAAAGCTAAAGCTTATATGTGTGACAGTTAAGGAGAAAACATCAGAAACCAATCCGTATATGAACACAGTCCAGCAGTAGGTTCTGTTTCTCTTCTGGATTCTTTCTGTTGTTCTACTTGAACATCTCATGCTATTCATGAATATCACAAATTTTTCTTGGACACCAAACAAAAACTTCCCCAGAAAACTAACAGAATGAGCCTTACTACTTTCAGTTATACATTAAACCACATAAAATGACTGCTATTGCCTTTTCAGTGAATATGTCAGAAAAATCAAGACCTATCTTCTGAGACCATTTTCCCCATTTTACATAGTTTCATTGGCATTAATTAGGAAAACAGTTTAATTGCTTTCGTATACATAAAATCTGAATCTTCACAGATGTATGATTTATATTTTAATACTCCAAAAAACCAATGCTTGTTTAATTTATAGGATACATAAAACGATCAATGATTTGGATATACACTTCATGCCATTTTTGTGGCCCACCTGACAAGTTCGTTTGTCCTCATCATCAAAAAATAAAAGAGGAAAAGTAAATAAATAAAAGGAGTATATAACTGTCTTTAGAAATACTGTTAAAAAAAAAGAAAGTCATCTGCAGTTTTGAAAACACATGGGATACTTTCTGGGTAAAAATACCACAACATCCAGAAACCAACAAGAGGGGGAAACTCAGAAGACCTCTCCAAGTCCCCACCTGTAAGATTCTCATTTCGCCTTTGAAACCACACAGGGAGGAAAAAAAGCCAACACTGAAAGACACAAGTTAAAGAGTGAAAAACTTACATCCTCAAGTTCAGAGGCAGCCTAAGTCTGCTGCAGCACTTTGACTCGACATTAGCGAGCCAAAGAGAAGTACAGCTTCCCCTTGAACAACGTGAGTTTCAACTGCGTGTGGCCCACTTATACGTGGATATTTTTCATCAGTGAATACTACAGGGCTACATGATCCATAAGTAGCTGAATCCAGGGGTGTGGAGGAACCTCAGATATGGGGACTCACTGTAAGTTTTTCCTGGATTACCCTCCAAGTTGTTCAAGGGTCAACTCGACCGACTTCACAGTTTCAGTAGGTTCTCATGAAAACAATCTGAATTTTGGGAACAGAAATTATGACATCCTCAACTCTACAATGCATCAAGAGTTGAATGAACTGGAACCGATATTTCTATCGCTTCATTAGCCTGGACAAGGCTTGTGGATAATGCAAATAACCGAAAGTGACACAACTTCCTTTCCTTGTGAGATCCAAATCATTCTGTATATATAACTGACGTTACCTCTGAAATGAGTTTGATTCAATTCTGCTTTCTTTCCAGATTTTTACATCTTAACAGTAAAATCTCTGAGGACTGTTTTCCATTCCTCTGTGCTCCCTACTCCTTACTAAGGGTTTTGCATGTTGTGGATATGCAATGAAGTTAGTTAGTAAATAAGTTTAAGTAAATATAGAATTTAATAAGGAATGCATTACACAGAATCAGAGACAGTATTGCATTTCTGGCCTTGAGTTTCCAAATCATTCTGATTCATAAGTGTCAGCAGGATTTCTATGATGGGTTCCAGCCTTACTTCCAGAACATGGATGCATTTATTTTTTAAAATCACATATTCAAATAAAGACACTAACACTATTTACACTTATGTCAATCAAACCCCTATCTGTGCTTACAAATCAGGTAAAAGCATTAAAATGGATTCAGTTAATTCAATTACCCAATTTCCCACCATAACTTCCAGCCTGCATGTGTAAAGGGTTGTTTTATCAAAACAAGGCCCAGGAATGGAGACCCTTAGTCCAGGGTAGCCTCAGGTAAAATGCAACCTATACATACTCATATCCCTTGGTTTGTGCTACACTGGTTTGGATTTATCACATGCTATTTTGTAAGTGATCTTTGATATGTTGTGTGTTTTATCTCCCATGGCCAGAAATGACATCTCCTATTTCTTTGGCATTTTCCAGCAGCATCTTACACAAGGCCTTACATACAACAAATTTAAGAAAATATGCTGACTGATTAGATTCATTTAAGGTTTTCAGCTCTCAGAAGAACAGTCCTTTTTCCCCCTCTGTGTTGTTTTATGCACATATAAATGAAAATTACATAAACCCAGAGTTTTTTGTGGGAAACTAACATATGAGAGGATTACGATGGAGATGAAATTTCTAAAGAGGTGTTTGCAAAAATAACAGTGCTTTTAGTCCAGTGGTTCTGCCCGAGTGGATCAGAGTGAGCTTATTTATTGCCATATACACAAAGTAGACTTTGGAGTATCCACTTAGATTTCTCACAAATATAAAGCCAATTGAAATCCAACTGACTATAAAATGAAATACTCTAAAATTTTAAAGTTCCTGACAACAAGGGGCTTTAAACAGTAAGAAGTAAAATAAATTTAAAGCACTTTACATACAGTATCTTATTTAGTCTTCAAATCCACTCTCTGAGCAAGCAAAAACAGTTGTCATTATTCTCATCTTACAGATTAAGAAAGTAAAGCTCAAAAGCGTGGGACAGTTGGGAAAACGGACCCACAATGAGATATATTAAACAGAAATTTTTGGAATTAAAAAAAAGTATCTGGGCATCCAGGAGAAAAAGCAGGTCACTCTGACGAAAAGAAATGAGGCTAGTGTCAGACTTTATGCAAGACAATGGAGGGACATATTCATGATACTTAAAATATGAGCCAAGGATTTTATGTTTAGTTGAACTGACCTTCACGTACAAAGTGTATAAACTTATAAACATACAAGAGCTCAGGAAATACTGCTCCCCCAAGCTCTTTCTGAGAAATCTACTACAGAACTAGCTTCAAAAAACCAAAAGACTAAAGATCAATATAAGGGTAGATGATGAGCATTAAATATACTTACTTGCAGAATTAAAGCTAAGTGATTTTATAAAGGATACAGTATAATATGTAATGGCTACATGCTCTGACATTGTAGGTATAGTACAGCTATCATAAAGGATAAAGGGGATGGGAAAATTATATGAAAAATACATTAGTTTGTTGACTGCTACAGGTATTTATCTGGAAACTGAAAGATAAAACACTTCAAGTCACAGGATGGAAGATAAAGAGGAGAGTGGTGAGAAAAGGTTAATATCTAACTTTAGATATTAAATATTGCAAAGAAATAAATACACATGAGCAAACAAAAGTGAACAAGAGGCAAAAATGTGTTATCATGTGAAAGTAACCATTAGAACAAAAACACAAGCCTTCCTAAATAGCAAAAAAAGGACAAAAGAAAAAATATATCATAAAATGGAAAATATTAATTTTATAATTAATACAAATTGGCTTAACTGGCCAAAATACAAGGATTTTCAGATAAAAGCAAAACTCAAGTGACAGACTTACAGAGCACATAAGTAGGAGGCAGAGTTGGAGTCAGTGTCAATCTTCCTGGCTTTGAGCTTTTTATAGAAAAGATGAAAAAGATGACCCACCACTGATAGTAAAGCTCTACCAAATGTCCTTTAATGAAAAACTCTGTCATTAAAATTTCTTAATGCAGAAGCCAGGTAACACTTTATATAAAAGTACCATTAGTGAGATTCATGCATCTAGTTGATTCAACAAATATTTGCCGAGGGTGTATATAATTAGGTCCTTTTCTAAGCACTGAAAACACAATGCCTGAGTGTCATTTTTCCTTTCTGCAGAGACCCAAAAATATAAATGAAATATATGTTGGCTAGACTTAAAGACACAAGCTAGTGTCGACCTCCCAAAATGGAAGATTAATGGAGACAATGACAGGCCCTAAACTATACTGACACCAGTAGGTGCTACTAAAATAATGCATCTTATTAGTGCCATATGATACCAGGCACAAACAGCAGTTCACTAAAATGCCTAATATGAGGAATGATTGCCAAGTAAAGCATTCTGTCACAGGAATGTAACTAATGCTTCCTATAAAACTAAAAGTCACGAAATTTTTCCCTGCCCGCCTTCCTTTTCTACCCAAACTCTTATGTTTTATATTAAAATGGCTTTCATCTCTCACGGCATATAAGAGTTGATGGCTGCTGGCATCAAATCTGCTAAAATCAACACCAGTGTAATTATCTGCACACTTTCAAGTGTTTTCAAAATACATGCTGGTTGAGATTTTCTTAACTCTGAAACGTATGCTTTAAATGTTGGTGGTCTAGTACTGTCAATAGCCTGGGTTAAAAAGAATTCTAAAATCTTGCCCAAAGCATTCTCTTCTACAGCAATTATTCGACTTGTTTATAATTCATCTCCCTTCACAAAGTGCTTGACACAGTCTACAACATCCTCATATCACATTGCTATTTTGTGACACTCCTTTAATGGCACATTTATATGAGCTGATACATGTAAAGCAGTTAAAAGAGTGCTTGACACATGACAAGTGTCAGCTATTATTATATTAACAGTTCCATTCAAAGGTTCTTTTTAAAATATGTGAATAAGCGCGTGAGGGTAAATGGATAACAATGCTTTAAATTTTTCCTATCATGTCAGCTGAAAATGGGAAGGAATTTCAGTACTCTCGGAATTCTCACTTTTTTTTTTTAAGAACTGCAGAGTCTTAAAAAAAAAAATCTATGAAACAGATGAAAATGTAATGATACAAAATTATACAGGTCAGAATTCCTTCGTGAGGCTATCAAAAACACATTTTATCAGCAATTCTATCATGATCCAGCCAAGGGGTAAAAACAAAAACAACTAAGATCCTGTGAAACTAGGTCTCATCTGAGACCTAGGTACAGAAAATTTTGTAAACTATGTAGGGATTTCTAGGGATTTACTGAGAAAAAAGGGAAACCCATAAAAAAGACTGAGTTTGAAATATTTCAGCAATATAACAAATTGCATATTAACAGCGTTGTAATTACCCTTTTGTTTGGTTTCTTTGTAATTATCTTTAATAAATTATTCTGCCTCCCCCCATCACTCAAGTAAGTTGTCATCCAAAGGCACAATCAGAACAACGCAGGACACAAAGGCACTCTGATAGGGAGGGCGTGAGGGAGGGCGGTTGGTGCCTCCAGAGCTGTGACTCATTCGAATCCATAAAGCTTTTCTACGAGATCAAGTATCAATGAAGCTATTGTAAGAGATTACAGCTATATATATGTAGACTGGTTATGAATTCTCACAGGGCAAGAGCATTTTTGAAAAAAGGAAAGGGCACCAATGTCTGGGAAACCACTCAGCATGAAGACTGCCTCAATTACATAAGACTGGCTGCCGCACCTACCATTTTGCTAAATCTGAGTAGTTCCTAAAAAGAAAAGAAGACCCTTCAGTTCAGCACTCCCTAAATTCATCTGGCACCATTCTGCCAAGCTCTGTATCCTAAGAGCTCCAGAGTCAAGCCTAACACAGTTGCCATCTGCTGTTACAGATCCAAGAAAGAACCAGATAATTTTTATTAGTCTTAAATACTGTTTTCCAGAAATCATAAACCAAATAGAAAACAGATCTTGGTCACAAAAGACAAACAGCAGTAAAGGACTTTATTAGTTTAAAATCTGTACCTACCTTTATCATGTTGAATATTTCAGTATCAGAATCGTAATAAAAACATTCTCCTAGAATGTGTAAAATTTTAAAAGGACCAATAAAAGTGGCAAATGCCTAAATCAAGTTGGATTTTAAAAATGTTCTGTGAATTATTATCAAGTCTATCAAGGACTTTAGAATCAAGCGTGTGGAAACAAGTGAAACAAAAGCAGAGTGAAAATGGTCCAGAATTTAGTATCACAAACAAAGTAGGTCCAGTATTCTTCTCTGAAAGACTCAGAAAATCGAATTTATCATTCTGGCTCCTACTAAAATGGCCACTGAATATTATAAATCCATTTTCACAACCACCTTCCTAGACTTTCCTGTTTCATTCGATATTTCAAGGAAAAATTTCACTAAAATTTAAACAATTTTATGCTCAAGGGTATTATTTTTCAGGTTCTAGCAGCAAAGAATAATTAAGGTAACCTTACAGGGTGCTTTTGTTGGAAACCATTTGTACCTAGTGTTTCTTATAACTACTTATAACAGAGACCAATCTCACCCTCGCCAAGACTCTTACTTGGAAACAAACTCACAGGAAGGAGTGCTTGTTAATAATAACAGCAAAGCTTGTTAATAATAACAGCAAAGCTTAGTATTGTTGAATTTCCAATGTTTTGAAAGTATGCCAGTGAATACTTCGGACATCATAACCAGAAATGAGTATCTTAAAATTTGTTCCCTCTGTTATCAGATGTGCATAAAGTAGGAAGCATGCTTCCTTCAAATATGGTATGAAAACTGGAATTTTCCTTCTCTTAAAAAAAAAAAATCATTAACACCATTCAGGTATTTTCTTCAAATATATGATTTCATAAATTATTACTCTACAGTATATCCTAATCCCTGAAATACTGATAAAGGAAGTATCAAAAACATTGTATTATTTTACACATATATAAGAACCTTATATTAGTCCTTAATCTTTGAAAACAATGAATTGGCATTTACCTTTGAATCAGTTAAAGATAAAAGCAGGAAAAAATGTGTGTTCTTTCAAAACCAATAGTCACTTGGTAAAATCTATTATTTTTAAAAATATACACTGTACAATTCACTGTTGGTATCACCATTGTTTAACCAGTCCTTTGCAGAGCAGGCTTATCCATTCATCCTAATTGTTCTTTGTATAGTTGTTCACGTCCCCTTGCCTTTCTGTTGCATAAATTATTCAAACTAAATAAAAGAACTCTAAATAGTGAAAAAGGAAGAATATCAAAAGGTAAGGAGAAAAATACCTGAGACTAAAAGCAAAAGAGAGGTGAGTTTTTAAACTGAAAATTGAGAAAACAAACAAAAAACGTAAAACATTAAGTGACACCAGTGGAAAAAAGAGCTAAAACCTAAAGATGAAATAAAACAGAAACAAATGTCAGAGAATATAGGAGAAAATGCAGAACAAAAAAAGCGTCATTTTCAGAAAGACAAGAAATGAAAACCTGTTAGGTGGCACAGAAAGACAGCAGAGCTACCTGGTGGGTGGGTGGGATCGAGGAGACACAGCAGTGCCGGCCAGGAGAGCATCTGAAAGCACTTTTGGAGGGGTACCTCTCGCTCAATCAGCTTACTTTATTTCCTTATTCGTTATTTTAACCTACAGTTGAGCAAAGGATAAGTTTGTTTTGCTTCTAAGTTCACTGAAAACCTCAACTAGTATTTCAAGCTATACCAGGTTATGGCCACCACTTAGCACTTTCAAGATTTTAAGGAGGGAAAATAATTATTCCTATAAAATTACATTCTTTAATGTTTAACTCCAGCCAAATGCCCATTTTTAAGACTCTGGCCTTGCCCCACTGCTTTTGTTTTCCTTCCTCAGGCAGGTCAGAAGACGGCTTTCCCCCAGTCACTAAAAATCAGAGGAAAAATGCTACGAGCTAGCCTAGTTAAATACAGACCAGTCATCCCCCAGTTCATGCCAGGGGCTGAATCCTGCCTGAGGCCTAAAGATGCAGAGACCTCGGGGATGGAGGAAAGGGCAGCAGGAGAGACAGAAAGCGGCCAAGACAAAGTAGGCAAATAAAAGCGATAGCTAGATTTTAAATGTCTAACCTACAGAAGCAACTAAACTCTTTCTTATTTTACGGTTACATAAAATAAATAAAAGGAGAAAAATTCTAATGTTATAGAAAAACAGTAAATGCATGAAAAAAGAAAAATTGACTAATATGCTTCTACCTGTGGCATGGTGAACATTTTAAAAAACACAGCTCAACTCCATGTTATATTAACAACCTGGATTCCAATGAATAACAGGTTCAAATCCCAGCAAAAGGTTAACATAAGGCCTAGGTGTGAATATTCAATACCACAGAATTTGATCCATATTTTGGAATAGACACTCAGGCAATCAGAGGACACACCTCGGCTACCAGCTGCTGTACAGCTTCTGTGTCTTTCAGAACTTGTTCTAACGCCCTTGGCTAATCGCACCCCCTTTCTCCCTGTCCTTGAAAATATCACATGCTTTGCCTCAGTGAGCTCCAAACTCTAAGACAGAGAAGAGGCACAACAGTGGGCAAAGGGCCGAGCTGCTGTGCAGAACCAGAAGGAAAAACTGGAGACATTGATAATTAATACTCTCTTACACAATTCTTAAACCTTCCCCCTTCATGCCCCCCTCCCGCCACCTCCACCCTCAAAGCTAGTCAGCTTTAAGCTTCATTCCCTGAAAGAAAGCTCGGCAAGACAGTCTCAACCCACTTCATTTTCATGTCCTCCTCAAAACTACTGCCCACAATTTCTAAGAAAAGTCAGAAGCACGTCCTCCCCATAAGCTCCAACACAATAGCCTCTCTCAAGGAGAAATGCTCAGTGAAGAGCTCCAGTGTTCTTGGAAGGCAAACTCCTTAGTCCCTAGCCTTCTCATTCTCAGAAGGCAGTGGTCAGGTCACAGATGGGTGACACAGTGGGTGTCACATATGTGGTTACTTCAAATTCAGATTTTGGTAGTGATTACCTGGTAATCCACAAAGGGTTCCCCCTTCTTTTATGCATGAAACATTGTGTGCTTGGATAATCTAACTTTGGGTTTAAAAAAATAATAGCTAAAAAATATTTTTTTAACCACTAAACGAGCCAATTTGTAATTCTTTTTCCTTCTTTGGACATTTTATGATCTCATTCATCTATCACCTCACAAACATTTTTAAAAACACCTAGACCATGAAAAGTTAAACCAACACAACCTACCATAGCATGCTAAGGTACAGCCAGTTCAAAATGACCACTTTTTCTATTACTGTTTAACTGAAGTAACATGTACGACTCTTTGTTTAAAAAGGGAAGGGCTTTTCACACACTGAATGTCTCCTTACAGATGATCGAACTCCTAGGCCAGTTCTTTTTGTAATTCTCTCAGAAGCTGCCCTCAGTATCCTTAAATGCACTCTGAAACTTTGGTATCACCTTCATTATGATGTGCTTTGTGCACATTCTCGGACGCTGCAATGCCCATACTAAGGCAACACATCACAGAAGTTGGCAGCAATGCTATCAGCAAGAATTTGGCTTCAGAGTCAGAAATGATTCATCGTACATTCTAAGCAGCAGAAAAACAACACACTGCTATTTTAATCCCTTGGTGCTTTCAAGAATCAAAAAACAGTAAAATAATTAAAGCAAAAGCAACAAAAATCCTATCTGCTGCAATGTTTGTAAAAACACTCATTTTTAAGAGTTTTCAACAAAAGCACTCAGGAAATAACAAACTACTTACCTTATTTCATAATATTTACTACAATGACAAATCAAGTTTTAACTTAATACAATTTCAGGAGAAAACAGGTAGTCCAAACTTCTGCAAAGTAGCATACCGAAATTCTAAATATAGAAAAACAAATTTCTCATTTGCTTTAAGTAAATAAAATCCCTCCACTGTTTCAAAAGTAATACACTACTTTCATCTTCTCTCTTCATTTTTGAGAGTACTCTACAGTCCAAATTAATGAGTGTTAGTGGTCTCTCTCAGGATCAAACAGAGAAACCTTATACTGTGGGTCATTTATTCAGAACATTCCCTGGTTTTTAGAGATATTATATCATAATAATACCATATACCATAATAAATGTTACTGGTCTAATGTAACAATGTAATGGAACTGGCTTTTTGTCCTGATGCACTATTTAAAGAGCATGAAAGAAATCTGCATCCTGGGTCGTTTTCACTTCCTGGGAACAAACTACGCTGATAATCAATAAGATTATCAATCAGTATTTCTATAGAACTATACCTAGGTAAATCTAAGGTTTACTGAAAATTTAATTAAAACGTATATAAAAAAAAAAAAGATGCTACCCCATTGTTGCAACCAAGTATTGGGGGGAGGGGGGCAGATGGGGACTGATCAGGAACTCCATCCAGTGCTCTCTTTCGGGGACCCCTACCTTCTCAAACACTTCTCTGTCCTTTCGCTTCCGTTTTCGGGGTCTCCGGTTCACTCGGACCCATTTCGAGACCTGAAGTTCAAAAACCACAGGGCATTTTAAACATAGGACAACAGGTCCCCAAGGCCGCCCCTCAGCGTGAGAAAAGGAACGATCGACGGCCTCACGACGCAGCCTTCCTCGGCTTCATCTGGGGGAGCCACCGGCACCTTTAGGGCATCCAGAGGCCGCCTCAACGCTGCGGGCCCTCGGGTCTGCGGCGAGCCGAGGCCGTGACCTTCGCTCCGGCCGCTCCCTCCGTCACTAGCCCGCTTGGCCGCCCCCGCACCGCTGTGCGCAAGAGCCCCGGGACGAGGGCCATCTTACCCACCGTTGTCGCGCGCCGCCGCCGCCGACCCCGGGCTCCGCGCCAGGGATGCAACGCGGGACCCACGGCCCGGGGAGGCAGGGAGGGGAGCGCGTGGACCGCGTCGCCCGCACTCACCTCGGCGCTCACTTGCTGCGCGAGCCCGCACTCCGCCAGGGCCTGGCGCTCCCTCTGCAGCGGCTGCGGGGGAAGGGGACAGAGTCAAGTTTATCCCGGGAGCCGCCCCAGGCTGCCTCCCCCGCGCCCCACCAACTCGGCGCGCTGACCCCCTACCTCGCCCGCAGTAGGTGAAGGTGAGAGCCGGGCGCCGGAGCCCGCGCTCAGAGCCGTCGCCCCGCCGCCCCAGCGGAGAGCGGCGGGCGCTAGAGGCCCGCAACACCTAAGGCGCAGGGCAAGCGGCGGGCGGCGCGGGGCCCGGGCGGCGGCGCGGGCGGCGGGCGGGCGCTGGGCGGGGGCGGGGCCTGCCTTAAAGGTATAGGCGGCCGCGCCACCCTCCCCGCAGGTCGCCTCCGCCCCCGCCCCCGCCGGCGTGCCGGCTATTTTATTGTTCTCTTCGCAAACATCTTTCTCCTCCGCGCGCGGGCCCGCGCCCTCCCCGGCGCTGGTCGACCCCGGCGCGCACGCTTACCTTTCCAGTCCCACCCTTGCGGGACCTGGGGTACCCGCGAAAGGGCTTCTCGGCCGCGGTGGGAGCAGAAGTGCTACCCGCCGGCCGGCGAAAGGGCTTAGCGGGAGAAGCGCCCTCACCGCCGCCGCCAGGCTGAACTCGCTCTGCGAGTCAGAAACCCAAGTGTTCAGATGGCCTTGGCGGAGGGAGAGGAACTTTCCTAATGGAATTTCCTCTGGGAATGAATTAGGCGCCATTAAGTTGACGTTTTTCAGTGCCCCCTCCGGACTCCGGGGAGGAGGCAGGTGACCTCCTGGGGGAGAAGCCGCGAGCGCGTGAAAGGCAAACTCCGAGCTCCGCCCGCGCGTCGCGGGAGCTGATGCGCTCTCGTCGAGCGCGGCCGGCGGTGCACTCGCCCGGCTTCCTGCCCTCCCCCCCTCCCCGCCCCTCGCCAAAGCGACTAGTAGAATTTAAGAAGGGGACAATACCTTTTCAAAAATAGGGGTAAAGTTTCCACTTGGTTTAGAAAAGTGTACGATACCCTCCTTTTTTTCCGCCGACCCCCCAAAAGGCTTTCTTTCCATCCTCAGCAGCTGAGCCAGCCTGGGGGGGNAGCCCCGGGACGAGGGCCATCTTACCCACCGTTGTCGCGCGCCGCCGCCGCCGACCCCGGGCTCCGCGCCAGGGATGCAACGCGGGACCCACGGCCCGGGGAGGCAGGGAGGGGAGCGCGTGGACCGCGTCGCCCGCACTCACCTCGGCGCTCACTTGCTGCGCGAGCCCGCACTCCGCCAGGGCCTGGCGCTCCCTCTGCAGCGGCTGCGGGGGAAGGGGACAGAGTCAAGTTTATCCCGGGAGCCGCCCCAGGCTGCCTCCCCCGCGCCCCACCAACTCGGCGCGCTGACCCCCTACCTCGCCCGCAGTAGGTGAAGGTGAGAGCCGGGCGCCGGAGCCCGCGCTCAGAGCCGTCGCCCCGCCGCCCCAGCGGAGAGCGGCGGGCGCTAGAGGCCCGCAACACCTAAGGCGCAGGGCAAGCGGCGGGCGGCGCGGGGCCCGGGCGGCGGCGCGGGCGGCGGGCGGGCGCTGGGCGGGGGCGGGGCCTGCCTTAAAGGTATAGGCGGCCGCGCCACCCTCCCCGCAGGTCGCCTCCGCCCCCGCCCCCGCCGGCGTGCCGGCTATTTTATTGTTCTCTTCGCAAACATCTTTCTCCTCCGCGCGCGGGCCCGCGCCCTCCCCGGCGCTGGTCGACCCCGGCGCGCACGCTTACCTTTCCAGTCCCACCCTTGCGGGACCTGGGGTACCCGCGAAAGGGCTTCTCGGCCGCGGTGGGAGCAGAAGTGCTACCCGCCGGCCGGCGAAAGGGCTTAGCGGGAGAAGCGCCCTCACCGCCGCCGCCAGGCTGAACTCGCTCTGCGAGTCAGAAACCCAAGTGTTCAGATGGCCTTGGCGGAGGGAGAGGAACTTTCCTAATGGAATTTCCTCTGGGAATGAATTAGGCGCCATTAAGTTGACGTTTTTCAGTGCCCCCTCCGGACTCCGGGGAGGAGGCAGGTGACCTCCTGGGGGAGAAGCCGCGAGCGCGTGAAAGGCAAACTCCGAGCTCCGCCCGCGCGTCGCGGGAGCTGATGCGCTCTCGTCGAGCGCGGCCGGCGGTGCACTCGCCCGGCTTCCTGCCCTCCCCCCCTCCCCGCCCCTCGCCAAAGCGACTAGTAGAATTTAAGAAGGGGACAATACCTTTTCAAAAATAGGGGTAAAGTTTCCACTTGGTTTAGAAAAGTGTACGATACCCTCCTTTTTTTCCGCCGACCCCCCAAAAGGCTTTCTTTCCATCCTCAGCAGCTGAGCCAGCCTGGGGGGGGCGGTGAGTGTTCGGGGAGAAGAGTCGGGTCGCACTCGCGTTTGCTGATCTTGACCATTCCTTTAACTTTATCGCATTTCTCTATAAAGAAAATCGCTCTTGCTCTCTTTATTGCTACTCCATCCTTCTTTCAAGATCAAAAGCTTTAGATCAAAGCCAAGATCAAACTCACGACTTTAAATAGAAGCAACTTTGCCATGGAGTATTTTACACAAAGGGGAGCTACTTAATGGAGACATCAGAGTAGAAAACTTCATTTTATCCCTTCATCCCATATTCATAACTGAACTACTTAAAATTACATTGATGATGCATTTCTGTTTCCTAAAACAAACAACAGTTCTGCTCAAATGGGAGATTCTTGACTTGTGTTTGTGTTTCCCGGAATTAAAAAAAGAAAAGAAAAGCCTACAGAGCGTTAAATCGACATATTAACCATTATTGGCTAAGTGCTATGAAATGCATGCTCATTTGCTAAAGATTTTTCAAAGTGTTATGGAATCTTTTTATACATGATGTACAACCATCACATACAATGTTTGTACTGTAAAAGAAATGCATAAAAATAACATAGCTTGCAAGTCTCAAATGCACATACATAGGCAGGTAAAAATTACAAATGATAAAGTGGATTATGTAATTGTAGAGCTGCTTAATTTAAAATGGAAATAAAACTTTGAGCTATTTAAGCGTTCATGCTACTAAAAACAGTTCCAGAATCAATAGAAATCTATCACCGACAGACATTTCCATCTACCCAGTAGAAGTTTTTTCCTTGGGAATTCACTGTCCCTAAAAACCCTGATACAAGCAGTTCAATATTGATGTACAGTGCCATGCCTAAATGGACCTTTCTTAAGTGTCCTCTTGGTTGATTTAGCAACAATTAAAAAATATGCAGTCTTAGAAGAAACAAAGCCAAAGTAAATTCCAACAATTCAGCAGCAGGAGGAAAGGTAACTGTTGCAAATTAAACCTTATACATACTTGTATAAAAATTTGCTGTTACAGCTGGGTAGTTAGTAATTAAAAGCCTTCTCCCCTTATAATTTTCATCTGGTTGTGGTCTCAAATACACACACAAACACACACACTGATCATTTCTCATTCTAAAAATCCCACTGAGCCACTGGAACCTGGGAACCCCCGCTTGCTGCCACTGACAGTATTCTTTAAACTTCCTAGCACCCAGTTCACAGAGAACCTAACAGTTTCTTGCACAAGCTGAGCAAACAAGCATCCTACTGTTACTCTTCTCTTCTAAGACTCTGAGTGTGTAGCCACACCTGTGATGCATTCTAAGTGCCTACTCACTTGACTCCTTCTTTGTCCTCTTGCCCCCCAAACCCAATCCATCCTCAGCAAAGAAACCAGCATGATATTTACAAAGGTAGTTCAAATGGTACCTTCTTTGCCTGGCTGGCTTCTACTTATTCTCCAGTTCTAGGCTTAACCAACACTTCTCCAGAAAGGTCTTTCCTTACTCCCCAATCCAAATTATGTCATCCTGCTTTGTTTCTAATAGATCCTTTTTATTTCCTTTAAAGTAATTATGTTTTATGGATATTTAAAATCTTTTATTAAGAGACTTTATTTTTTAGGACAATCAGAAAGATTTGTGCAGATATCACAAAGTTCCTGTATGCAAACATAACTCACAGTTTCCTTTATTATTAGTATCTTGCATCAGTGAGAGAATTTATTACAGTTAATGAACCAATATTTGATACATTATTAAGTAAAGTCCAGGGAATGCCAATCCACTCCAGTATTCTTGCCTGGAGAATCCCATGGACAGAGGAGCCTGGTGGGCTACAGTTCATGGGGTCACAAAGAGTCGGACATGACTGAACGACTAACATTGCTATAGTTTACATTAGAATTCACTCCTGTACAGTACAGTTCTATTATAACAATTTTTATTAATTTATTGAATGTCTGTTTCCCTGATTGGATTTCAACACCCAGAAAGAAAGAGATCACTTTCTTTCATCCAGTCACTAAAAATACTGCCTGGCACATAGTCGATAGATGCTCAATAAATGTATTAAGTGAATGGAAATTCTCCAGGCCAGAATAATAGAGTGGGTAGCCTTTCCCTCCTCCAGGAGATCTTCTCAACCCAGGGATCAAACCCAGGTCTCCCAAGGTGAATTCTTTACCAACTGAGCTGTCAAGGAAGTTCCACTACAGTTCTACTATAACAATTTTTACTAATTTATCAAATGTCTGTTTCCCTGATTGGATTTCAATGTCCAATGTAGGAATAAATGGCTGAATAAATGGCATAGGAAATTTCATTGGGAGAATCTTAGATGAAGATCTTTCTAATTGAGTCCTTTTTGTTTCTCTACTAAAATATCTTATTTTGTAAAGAAAACAGAATTGTGCATTTTTAAAAAGGAGACACCATGGGACATCAGTAACACTGCCAGGGTATTTCTAAAATGATGCTTTAAAACAATTACAAAAGGGAAATAAAAGTTTCGAATTCCCTCATGTATTAATCACTAAAGTGGGCTTCCCTGTATCTACTAAAATATCTTATTTTGTAAAGAAAACAGAATTGTGCATTTTTAAAAAGGAGACACCATGGGACATCAGTAACACTGCCAGGGTATTTCTAAAATGATGCTTTAAAACAATTACAAAAGGGAAATAAAAGTTTCGAATTCCCTCATGTATTAATCACTAAAGTGGGCTTCCCTGTTGGCTCAGAGGTTAAAGCGTCTGCCTGCAATGCGGGAGACCTGGGTTTGATCCCTGGGTCGGGAAGTTCCCCTGGAGAAGGAAATGGCAACCCACTTCAGTATTCTTGCCTGGAGAATCCCAAGGACGGAGGAGCCTGGTGGGCTTCAGTTCACGGGGTCGCAAAGAATCGGACACGACTGAGCGACTTCACTCACTCACTCACTCACTTGTATTCCAAAATGGTGGTAGGAACTGAATTTAATCTTGAATGACATATTTCATGACACTGGAAAAATATTAGTTCTTTTTGATCATGTTTAATATAACCTCAACACATTTTTCTTTTGTCCACCTAAACCTACCTTGCTTCATGAGCAGGTCCTAGGGAAGGTAGGATGTGGAGAAACTTGAAGACTATTTTTTAAAAATTTAAATTCTTGTAGTTGAGGATGAATGCTCTAATCATTATCTTTGAAAATATGGTAAAAGTACCTTAAAGCTATCTTTTAAAAACAAATGTTTTCTGTTTGAATTACATTTTTAAAGATTATTTGTCTAGTTGAGATGCAAGTTTGAAAAAACTTGTTTTCTGAAACTTTCTTGTCAAAGCAGTTTATAATAGCTGAAGACAATTTTAGAAGCCGAGAAAAATGTCATTGCTTTAAAATAAAAGCATTTAGTTAACCTAGTGGCTGGGGATTACTTTCGGAAGGAAACCCTTTTTTTTTTAGTTGAGAGGAAACGATTCCTCTCAATGGAAAATGATGGTGATAACCAGTTTCATATCGTTAATATGGACATGTGCTTCTGCCTTGTGATGAGGTGCAGTCCAGATGAATGAGGAGCAGCATGCCCTCCTAGGCAAGCAGAAGGTGGAGAGGGCAAACCAGGGGAGCCCTTTAATTTAACCAAATAGCTTCAGACTGCAGATTACACCCCCATGGACACTACACTACACTCCCATCCACTAGAAGTCAAAGGGCCTTTTAGTACCAAACAAGGGAGAAAGGTCCAGAAGCTTTTGCTGGCTACAGAAGGACCCTACAGTCAACATATGCTCAGGGTAAATTAAAAGGTAAGACACTACACATGTCTGGAAATAAAATCAAGGTTAGTTTAAGTTGCAAATAATGACAAGCAAGGATTAGGGGCTAAGTTATCCAACGTTTATGTCTTTAAATTTTGCTCTATCATTTAAAAATGTAACATTCCTTTCTGATGCCATTTTTTAAAATTTAACTGCTTGACTTTAGAAAAATTATAATCCGTATTATTGCCTGTTTTGTTCCTGTGTTAGCATGAATGCCTAATTTCTTTCTAAAGAGGACTGCTAAATGAACTTCTCAGTGGAAGTCCTGATAAAGCATAGTTTTCAAAAAAGGAGAGCGATCCCAAAAGTGCTTTGCAGTGACCTGGCTAACAGAATCTCTTTCTCTTAGTAACCATATTCCTGAATTCATTGTTGCTCAAAAGTTTCTACGAGTTTGTCTGAGGAAGCATACTCAGTTCTTCCATTTCTTGGTCCTCTCTGAATGAAGCATTAGCTATCAACTATTGGCTCCCCAGTACCAGTCCATTCTGAAGGAGATCAGCCCTGGGATTTCTTTGGAAGGAATGATGCTAAAGCTGAAACTCCAGTACTTAGGCCACCTCATGAGAAGAGTTGACCCATTGGAAAAGACTCGGATGCTGGGAGGCATTGGGGGCAGGAGGAGAAGGGGACGACAGAGGATGAGATGGCTGGATGGCATCACCAACTCGATGGACATGAGTCTGAGTGAACTCTGGGAGTTGGTGATGGACAGGGAGGCCTGGCGTGCTGCGATTCATGGGGTCGCAAAGAGTCGGACACGACTGAGTGACTGGACTGAACTGAACTGATTGGCTCTCCAAAGAAACATACACCATGGTGCACAGCCCCCTCCAAAACCAATGGTCAGGAGGGTCACAGAGATGGCTAAAACTCAAACTCCGACCCAGGATGGTCTGAGATTTTCTGAGGTGAAGGCAGACCACCACACAGCTGGCATGGGAAGCATCATCCTGGTGCTGTGTGAAATTCCTCTTATTGCATTATGTTCTGGGAAGAAGCCATCAACCTTTATTGAGATGCATTACAAAAAACAGCCCATAAAATCCATCACAGTGTTTACTGTAAGGATGGCTTTAGAGGGTTGTTTATTACATTAAATAGAAATTTTCTGTGAGGACCCACAGGAAAAACTTCTCCATAGAATCAACAACAGGAATAGTTGGACTTAGGCAACTGGTTTGGTTTACCTCATGAATACTGCAAATTTATCACTTTTCCTTCTTCTAGAAAGCTCTGTGACCCAACTTTAAGGCAGCCATAGGAGCTTCAGGGGATATATATTGTATGCTAATATAATTTCTGGCCCCATATTATTTTCCTAACATTATTTTCATGTTGCTACAGTTTTCTTACTTTAACTTACTTTTATCATTTTATATGTTGCTTTCCAAGAGTTTGCTTACTTCAGTTTTGGACAAGAAGGAATATAAATAAATAAAATATTGAGGGTTTATTTTTCTTTCTTTCACTTTCTTTTTCCTTTTTGGAGGGAGAAAGAGGGGTGTGAAAAAAATTTTATGGTTGTAATATTTTACTCCATTAACAACACTTAGCAGTGAATTAAGTATAGACGGTAAGGACATATGATTAACCCTACTAATAAAAATTGAGCAAAAAAACTGTTAAAAAATGAAGCCCAAAACAAATATACTATACAAACAACACAGAGGACTGATATAAAAAATGTTAACCAACCAAGTATTTTATCACTTTTGATTGATATCAAAACCAGAGGAATATATAGACCGGTTATTCATTTAACAAACATACTGAGTTTGCCTATTGCAAAATATAACACTGGACTTTGTGAATACGAAGATGAATAAGACTCCACCCTGTTCGCAGGAGACTAGTATGACCAGGCAGTAAGGCGACATGGTAAAAGTACCCAGACATCCTGTCTGGGTTTGAATCCAGACTCTGCCACATATTAGCTCTATGATCTCTTTAGGCCTCTTTCTCATAGAGTTGAGAAGATCAAATGACAAGTGCAATGTGCTTACCAGAGGAGGCAGTTGTTACTTATCAAAGTCTAGACTACTGGAAGTAAGAAGCAACACAACATCACTAAAAGCTGGGGGAAAGTGACCTGAAGACAAAAAAAAAGTGCTGAAGAAAAAGGAGTACGTCAAGGCTGTATATTGTCACCCTGCTTATTTAACTTATATGCAGAGTACATCATGAGAAACACTGGGCTGGAAGAAGCACAAGCTGGAATCAAGACTGCCGGGAGAAATATCAATAACCTCATATATGCAGATGACACCACCCTTATGGCAGAAA